>CM035106.1:5097498-5697498 GCA_020205505.1 Panax japonicus | reverse complement strand
TTGCTATCAAATTTATGATTGCTTTAGACTGAGATTTTTTTCCAAATTGGATTCTATTTCTTTATGGAACTAGTTGTGAATTATAATTCCTTTTAGGATTTGGGTTTCTAGTTCTCATAGGATTTAGGTCTTTTCTAACACTATAAATACATGGCAATAGTCAGGCTTGGCTACACGATTGTAAACCTTAGTTTTGGGAGATTGAAGATTGAAGACATGAGCTAATTAAGTTCTTTATATTCAATTCTGAAGGGATGTTGAACCTTATTCATAATTATCGGTTTGATTAAGTTTACTTTATTTTTTCCTTCGTGCATGAGATTTATTCTGATTATCTACTTGAAATTCTTGTATGTTATTCAATTTACTAATGTGTTTCTGCATGATTAAATTAGTGAATTGATATCATCTGCTAGATTGAGATATATATTAAGCAAATGATGTATATCTGATCAAAAGTAGCAATTAGTGATACTTGATTGTGGACAAGCTTTTGGGTATTATTAAGAATTTCAGATAAGTTAAATAATTCTTGATTGTGTAATTATTGCTTGGAATAACCTAATTCTCATTCTTCATGCTTCTATTGTATTAAATCTAAACTGATAGTTCTAGGATATATGATAGTTAGGATCTCTTGTTGGCGATCCTCGCATTAGATTTACACATAAGGAGAATTTTGAATAATTAGCGATCGCGATTGTCTAGGGTTATTAATATCATTGAAGGATAAGTACTATAAAACTTGATTACTCCATAATTGTAAAAAGGTGATACTGAACTAAATAACTGAAGTTTTTTATTCATTGTTAATTCTTATAAGTTTATTCTTGTTAATTTAGTTATTCAACTCAAAATCCCCCTTTCATTAGAAATCATAGGATAAATACAAATTAAACAATACTCTATGTGGGATTGACATTTACTTGTTATTATACTAATACTTGTGTTAATAGAGTAAGAGTAAGGTATTAATTTAGGAGTACTAATTAACGACAACTCCCAATTACTAAAAAGTCTTCATTTATTTTTTGATAAGCGAATTTTTTTATTAATAATAAAGAATAAACATCATATTTATGTCCAAAAGATTTGGATATAAGATCAAAACATACCACCCCTCAAGATGCATATAAGCTACATTTCAGAATCACTTCATAAAAAACATTCACACAAAAATAAAATAAAGGTACTACTAAAACAGAAATACACAGCAGAGAACCGGACAATACAATATCTACACAACACATAACCATGTCTGAATAAGCTATTTATGACTAAAAATCTTCATATGCTTTTTTGATTCTTCCACTTTATCACTACTTCAGATAGTGATTTGCTCGAAGCTCCGTCTTCACTTGGGGCTTTTTTGGCAGCATGTTTTAGTTCCTTCATTCGGTTGCAAAGATTATTCCTTTCTTCTCTCTCCATTAGACTTTTCACTACTTTTGAATTCAACTTGCACTCCACAAAACTATTTTCGTTAACTTTTGGTCTTAATGCTACATTTAGCCCCTCTACTAACATAATCGCGTTCATCTTTTCCTCCACAAAGACTGGCCAAGCGATTAATGCATGGCACCCCATGAGCAATGCTCTCTAGAGTTGAATTCCATCCGCAATGAGATAGAAAGCCACCAGTTGAGAAATGGGCTAGAATATCGATCTGTGGTGCCCAAGAGGGCACCACTAAGCCTTGCCCTTTGGTCCAGTCCAAGAACCCTTTTGGTAAAAAATATGCAAGAGAATCTGTGATATCCCGAATATTAGTAATATTTCTTTTAAGAAAAATATTGAATGATTAAATAAAGGTTAGAGATTTAACCTAATTTTTAATAAAGAAAATGTGAAAAGAGGGGATTTTTTTTATATTTTATCTATGTGCTTATAAAGAGCCCATAGGGTATAAAATGATTGGGAAGAGAGACTTTTAATATAAAAGGCTCTAACTAAGAATGTACGAGACAGTATAAATATTACTTACTCATAATGAAAAGAAAGTAATATGTGGAGTTGAATAAATTTTATCAGATGTAGTAAGCATTGGTATTATTAAATGTATATCTTGATTGTTCAAAATAAAAGGGAAGCCAATATGGCTTAATTGAGAAATATTCTTGACATAAATTCACATGTGAGATTAATGAAATAATTATATTATATAATTTTGTTCAAAAGTATTATTTAGTGACAAATAAAGAAAATGGTGGGTACTACCATAAAGTATTTAAATTACATAGAGCCATCATTTTTAATGATGTATGTGCTAACTATTTTACTAGAAATGTGGTGGATAAAAATTCATGTATATTAATATGTAATATAAGTCCATATTAAATATTGGATCATATCAAATTTGCTAGGTGTGCTTGTAAATAATTTAGTGTTATGGACCATTGCCTTACGTAAAGAAGGGTAATAAGAGTCCAAGTTATATAAATTGGGCCAAATTAATTTTTTCATGTAGGCTTTCAAGCCTTCTTTATTTTATTAATATGATATGAGTACGTTGAGCCCAAAACAAAGTGGTGCCCAGCCTTACATTAGGCCCAATTTGGCAGCCCATATTGTAGAGAAAAGGAATTATTAGTTCAAATTAAAAGAGCAGTGAGATGGTTGTTGGTCAATCAGTAAGCTAACAATTAGTTAGCGATTTAGTTAGTAGCTATAAGGTGTAGAATGGTTGTAGGAGCCAAGTTCATTGCATGAGCCAAGTATCTACTAGAGAACTGAATAGGGGCCAAGTAGACTGCAGATTATTAAGAGGCTACTAAGCCTTGTAGGGGTTGTGTAGTGGTAATGATGAAGGCCAACATAGGGGTCGGGTAGGAGCTAAAGAGAGCAGCCAAGTAGAGATAATGATGGAAAGTAGCAATAGGCCAAGTAGGCTGATTGAGAAAGAGAGGGAGAGAGAAAGCTCAGCCATATATGGTCATACAATGCACCTAAAATCAGATAAATTCTATACTTATCTGAGTTCCGAAAGCAATATCAATAGCAGTCCATTAGATAGAGAGAGTAGCAAAGCTACGACTGGAAGGGAAGGAAGGATTGAGCTGCAAAGATACTTCAATTTCTAGAAGTTAGCAAGGTAAGCAAGCTTAAACTCTTTTCATTCCTTTTCCATTTCACATTTGATAGTAGAATGGGTTGTTAGTGACTATAGTATTAACTAAGACTATGATGGTTATTGTGATAATATTAGAGCTTTGTGTGGTTGTTAATGCATTATATAGAGACCCTTAATAAATTAAAAGCCAAAAGGATGGGGAAATTGGACAGAAAATTTGTGGTTACTTGTAAATAAAATCATGCTCACCAACTGTTTGATTAAATGTCCAAGTAGGGGCTGTTATAGTATAAAAGCATGCTAGCTATGAATTAGAGTCCAAATCATGTCTACGGGATCATACATTGAGATGAATGCCTCAAACATGCTTCTATGCTTAAAATTATCAAGTTATAGTATAACTTACATGCTATGATAATTTTATTTTAGATAGTAGAGTACCTTACTCCATGATCGTAGATCTCTACTTAAGAGTCATCTGTGGACCCCCACTTTGAGTCTCAAATTGGAATACTATAAATTGATGTTCCCAAACCAATGAAAGAAGAATTAAAAGCCTATTAAGGACTGTTTTGAACAAAATATCGAATCCCCATGTTTAGATGTATTAAACCATGAACGTATAGTATACATAAAGTACTTGTTGTGATAAAACTTGTACTTGAAAGCTGTTATGGTGATTTAGTACTAACTCATGCTAATAATGCCTAGAAATGAGTTGTTTTGGTATTGATACATGAGCAAAGTTTCAAGCTTGTTAAAGTATGTGATGATGAGTTTTAAGGATAATTTAAAATTTATATGAATGCTTAGATAACCCTTGAAACATAGCTTGGGGACTGATTATGAGTAATAGCCAATACTGAACTTAAATTTTATATTGGAGGACTGTTTTGGTCAAGGGGTGTACCTGAACTTTTGATTTAATAAGGAGACCATAATATGTCCATAATTAATTAAAAGTTATTTCTTAACTTAGTTGAGGTCCATATTGAGTACTACTCAGTTTTCATGTTTAATTAGGGCCATGAAAAGTAAGCTTTAAAGTGTCATCTAACACTTAAACGAAGAGAGGTCATACCTGAACCTTGTAGGTAAGTTTCAATAGCTATAATATGGCATAATTAAGTTACACAAGTTAAAGAAACCAATTCTAAATCGTTTTAAATATTGAACTTGTTAAAAATAATGTTTTAGGCCAAAAGTGGTCTATTTTGGAAAAAAATTAGT
Source organism: Panax japonicus (assembly GCA_020205505.1). Lineage (NCBI taxonomy): Eukaryota > Viridiplantae > Streptophyta > Magnoliopsida > Apiales > Araliaceae > Panax > Panax japonicus. The sequence goes on along the minus strand of CM035106.1, from coordinate 5,693,198 downwards.
ACTTAAATTTGTAAGACTATAATAAACTCATATAAAGTTAATAATGCATGTTTGTGATGATTCCTAATCATTGTCATGACCAAAGCTAGTAAGAAAATCAAGTTAGGATCTATTTTTCAAGCCTAAAGTGAGCTTTGATAGGTCAAATTTGGTTAGATGACTAAAAAAAGTGAGATGATGATAAAAGTAATCTTAGGCAACTAAAATACACATGCCTAGACTTTCCAAATAGCCAAAACTGAAAGAAATTTAAGAAGTGTCAAAATCAGTTTTGGGGAAAAAGTGCTAAACTGTCCAGTTTGAGTCTCAGTTAAAGTAGGCCTAACTGATATGAATGAGGAACCTAAACCCTTATTAAAATATCTTGGTATATGGTCTAGAAGTAGGGCCTGATGGTAGAGCCAAAACCTTAACCAAGAAATTCCAATAAAGCATCAAAGTATGCAGTAAACTCAATTCTGCAACAATTAGGTAGTAGAGTGGCTCTGCAAATAGTAGAGTGGTTCAGCAGATAGTAGAGTGAAAATCATAGAGTGAAATTTAAAAATCATAGATTGAAAATAGTAGAGTAAAAAATCATAAAGTGAACTCTGAAAATCGTAGAGTGAAAATCGTAGAGTGAACTCTGAAAATCATATAGTGAAAATAGTAGAGTGCAGATAGTATAGTGAAAATGGATAAACACCCTAGTTTGTGCCCAATTTTGGTTAACTTCCATAACTGAATTTAAAAAACTAAACTCATGGAAAAATACTATGATATATGATCTAAATGCTTGCACAAACAAAAGATCAAATGGGCTAACTCATAAAGTCGAAAAGCATCATCAAAGTGGCATAAAAATTAACTTCTGTTGCAGTTGCTAGTAGAGTGGGTAGTAGAGTGAAAATGTAAAATACCCATTTTGAGGCACTATCTTAAGAAGCCTTAAGAGGTTATTTCAGTTGACTAACTATGGAATTAAATACTATGATGTATGGTCTAAAAGCTTGTTCAAACATGGAAGTCAAAAGCTCATTATAAAGATTCATAAAAATCCCCAAAGTACCCTAGAAAATCATATTTTCTATTTTTGAACTATGATGGAATAATGGGATTTGATTCCTAGAAATGTCATAACATAATGTAAGATGATATTTGAAGTGTATAATGACCAATGATTTGTATTATGTTATGATTGGACCAAAATGAATATATTTGAGAATGTAAAAGAAATAAGTATGCAATGTATATCATGTGTGTATGATCGCAAAGTGATGAACGGAGGCTATATGTCTAATCTAAGTCTAAGGAACTTAGATGAGTTATGTTTAACCAAATATAGTATGATGTAGTGGTGTGATACATACACGGTAAACTACAAGTGAGATAAGTTAGCACATGTAGCGATGAAAAGGGAAATAAAGTTGAGTTATATAAATAACGAAGTTGAATATAAAGGTGGTACAAGGAAAATATAAGTTAAAGTAGGTTATTAAAGTAGGGTTAACCATGAGATCAAGTATTTATTGTGTTTATTATATATCTCACATACCGTGTAGGTCATGCAGATGAACATGACAGGTTAGCATAATGGTAAAACACCGGTACAGACAAGTTTTTTAGAACTTATTTTTATATGTGAACTTGTTAATTTTAATGTGTACATAGTCCCTGTATTATATGTACTCCTTGTGAATAAATTAAGATGTGCATTATGTGTTACACTGATATAAATCTATTGAATCAAGTTAATGATTGATGTGGATTGAGTTATGGAAACTTACTATATTCGTGATATGAGGTATATGATAAGCATGAAGCAGGTATAATTTCTGAGTATGAGCATTATGATGTCTGGATAAATGCAATGTATGAAAAATATGAATTATGTATAAACTGCGATACATGAATAATTTAAGTTGTGTTTAAAATGTTAAAAATGTGTTATGTGATAACTGCGATATACTGTCACCCTTATAGGTTCCTTTTTGCCTTCTCGCATGTAGGTACACCTGAGGATCTGTTCAAGGAAGCAGTCTACCGTCTCTTGACCCAACTGTCGACTCTCCACTAGGCACACATCTCAACCTATATAGTCTGTGTGCACCATTAGTGGCTATTCCCATGCATGTACTCCTCATCCTATCCTGGATGGTCTATCCCTGGATGTACTCCAGTGTTCGTTGTTCGTTTACCGCAAGCATATGCCTTTGTATGAAATTCACAGCCATTGATTTTGTAACAATTACTGCTGACTTGGTCCTTGTCTAGGTCCATAGTTAGGACTTGTACATTATCCGAAATCGTTCCTTCAGTAAGAGCCTACAAAAACTCTATTACATTAAATGAAGTCATAAATTAATGTAGTATATATTTCATGCTTAATATATTTAACTTACTTTGTCCTTTAGCCACCTTGAAATTTTTTTATCACGACTGATTTGAACATCTTTATCAGTTATGCCAGACTGATTCGCTTTTAACTCATCACCGTATGATCTATACAATTTTATAAACATTAACATATTGGAATGTATGTCATTACAGGTTAAGATATAGCTATGGCCAATAACAATTGAAATTTTACATGTGTACCTAACAAATTCGTCAATCTCCTCGCAATTAAGAATATTGTAAGTATGTGAAGCATGTAATTCTTGCTTATAAAGGAATATGCGCTTCCCTTTTCCATAAACGTGACCCGATAGAACAAATACAGAAAGCTAACCATTTAGTTCAACATTGCCCCCATCATCATGTCTTGGGACTCGATTGGCCTTTGTCAAGACTTTGTCGGGAAAATAGTCTGCAAACAAAAATTTCTCATCGAAACTGTATGCCTCACATATCGACCCCTCGACATGAGCTCTATCTTTCACCTTCCTCTTAAGTTTTTCCATCACCCTCTCAAAAGGATACATTCATCTATATTGAATTGGACCCCCCAACACAAGATGAATAGGGAATATGAATTTGTAAATGCTCCACGGAGTCAAAAAAAAACAGGCGAGAATATTTTTTCAAGCTTACACGTGATCTCAATGATGTTCTTCTCAAGTACATACATGTCATTCTCATTTAATATTTTTGAACATAATGTTTTCAAGCTTTATCATTATCTTTCGTGTTTCCCGTAACACTCAACACGGTGTTAGACACATTATCGAATACATTCTTCTCAATATGCATCACATCTAGATTATGCCAAATCAAATTTTTAGAACAATAAGACAGTTTGAAAAATCCCAAAAGATGCTTTTGCGAACCTAATTATGAGACTCGCCAAACCCACTGATTATGTTTGAGGCAAAAATCTTATCGAACGAGATAAATGACATTCTCATCACATGGTCACGCATCTTCGTCCCCAACAATCGCGGTGCAGGCATATCATTGTCTACTTTCTCTTTCCAGAAGTGTTCTCTGTTTCTTCGAAATGGGTGATCTACCAGAAAGAAACGAAGATGACAGTCAAACCAACAAGGCTACCTTCTGATAGATTAAAAGACTTTGTATATGTTGCATACAATACGGACAAGACAACTTCCCATGTGTACTCCATCCAGCTAACATACTATAAGTAGGGAAGTCACTTATAGTCCACATAATCGCAGCCTAAGGTTGAAATTTGTTTTCCTAAAAACATCCCAAGTCTGTACTCCATCCTCCCACAATACCTTCAACTCATCTATCAGAGGTCTCAAGTAAACATCTTGGTTCTTTTTAGGATTCTTGGGACCAGGAATCACGAATGAAAGAAATAAGTATGATTGTTTCATACACATCTAAGGAGGCAAGTTGTACGGAGTAACAATCATAGGCCAATAGGAGTACGGAACAGCAGAGTGGTCAAACGGGTTGAAACCATCAGTGGACAATCCAAGCCTCACATTTTTAGGTTCCAATGCAAACCTAGGAAGTGCTAAGTTGAAATCTTTCCAAGCTTTCCCATCTGCGAGATGATTTATTTTTCCATCTTTAACTTAAGATTTCGCATGCCAAGTCATATGTTCAGTTGTTCTTGAAGACATGTACAATTTTTTTTGCCGACGTGTAATTGGAAAATACCTTAAAATCTTAAAAGGTATATTTGTTTTTTTGTTGTCACACTCTCTTTATTAGGCCTGAACCGATCATGATTGCAAAATGTGCACCTTATCTCATGTTCATTTTCCTTATAAAATAACATGCAATCGTTCGGACATGCATCGATCTTTTGGTATTCAAGACCCAACTTCTTCGCCATTTTCTTAAAATAGTAATAGTTTTCGGACAATTTTTAACCCTCATGCAACATACTCTTAATAGCCTTCAAGAGCGACTCGAAACACTCATGTCTCATTTTGTGATCAGCCTTGATGTTAAGTAATGTCGCCACTGTAGAAAATGTAGTGTGTTTGGTGCAACCATGCCACAACAGCTCGCTACCCTCGTCTAACAACTTAAAGAACGCTTTGGCATTAGAATTCATAGGTTGCTCTTTACCTTATTCTCAATCAAAATTGTAAGACCCCAACTTTTATGAATAAAGATTAATTTTTCTCGAAATATATTTTTGAATATTATGGTGTGAATTTGATATAATGTTATAGTTGTGGGTAATATTTATAAATTTTATAAATTATGCAAGTTGTTATAAAATATTCGATTGGTCGGGAGAATATTCGTTTTAATAGGGAATATTCGTACGACGGCACAATCATTGGTGGACCCCACAACGAAATTATTGTCAGAGTTAAAAAACGACAGAAAAATCTTTTTATGAAAATAACGGCGGAAGTTTTACCGTTACCTGTTAAAATACCCGGTGATAAAAATACAGTAATACGCGTGGTTGCATAGTAGCACACGGTATTGATTATTGATGCTTACGTGAGAAGTCACTCAGTTTGATCCAATTATTGCTACAGTAATTGCTGCATAGTATCTCACGTTATTTGATTTAATTATTATTAATATTTTATATTATTAAATCAATAATTGAGATGACAAGTTATTCATATTATTATCTGCATAATTAATAATATCTAGAAAGTTCTGTCGAGAAAAGAGGTTTGGTCACCTAATTGCGCGCCAATAGGGAGAAATTCTTATCGGAAAGCCTCCTCTTTCCTAGGAACGATCTGGTTGTTAATATTGCGATTTATAATAATGATGAATAAATATATATATATATATATATATATATATATATATATATATACACACACACACACGTAAATCCTCCCGTGACAAACAAATTCTACCACCCCCCAAAAGTCTTCCACCAGTGGGCCCTACCATATGTCAGCATCACATGTGAGCCCCACCTTTTATAATATATATATATATATAATAAGTTTTGTTTTTTTTATGAAAAATAGAATATATTATATTTTATTATGCATAGTGCTTGCATAGTATTTGCATAGTAAATCCTAAAAAAAACTCAGTCGATCGTTGCAACCCGTGAGACTTTACTGTGCAGTCCGTGATTTCTAAATTCAAATAGTATCATTTTCATTCTCCTATAAATAGGATGTTTAGTTAGAATTGAAAATCAAACCAGAATTAGAGAATCCTTCTTCTATAATATTGAGCGTATTTCTTTTGAGTTTTAGAAAGCTTTGAGCGTAGAAAACAGTGAAAATTTTCTTCAAGAATATCCCCGCCCTACCAATCGGAATATTCTTCTTTTTAAGGTAAGAGATATTTTTTTTCAATATTCATATGAAATAATATTTTCTTCCGTACTCTGTAGTATATAAGTAATATTATTCCTTTCAGATTTCGAATTCTACACTCATTTTGTTAAAGTTTTGGGTTCTATACTCCATAAAATTAGTAGAATATCCTTGATATTTGCGCTTCATCCAGTATCTTTTCATGGAAATATTATTCTGAGCATTCTTGATAAGTTTTAACTTTTTTATGCTGGAATACTATTCACGGGGTTACTATTCTCGAAGACCTATTCACGGGGTACTATTCACTCGGGTACTATTCACCCGGGACACTATTCATGACAAAAATTAATTTCTTTTCTGTCCAAATCATTTTTGATACAATATTATTCTTGAATTTTACTCCACAAAGCAGTATCATGTTAGCAATTTGGACATTATTGAATTCCGAATAAATTAAATTGTTAAAGTATTTAATATTTATCATTTGCTTTCATTTAGTTGAATTCCTATATCATTGTCATCATCCTCATGTTTATATTATGATAAAAGTCATTTGTGGCCCGTAGTGCATAGATGGACTTGGTATGATTATGACCATGGATTATTCGGTATAATCATGGCCGTAATGTTGCAAATGATGTGGTAAAAGTCCTCATTGGTCAGTAGTGCATTGATGGACAGTTGTTGGCATGATCATGACCAGCGGTGAAAACATGAATATCCTTGACCCGTAATGCATGGATAATTCATGGTCGTAATACTAATAAATATACTTGGTCGTAGTGCAGGGGTGATTCACTACTACAAAATAATAAATAGATAACGCGGAAAAAACATTGTGGTTTTAATCCAAAAAACGTCGTGGTTAAGGGTGTCATATATTTGACACCCTTACACAACATTTTTAAAATGTTGTAGTTAGACACATTATACAACGTTTTTTAAGAAAAAAATGTTGTAGATTTGTTTTCCATAAATTAGTAGATGCTTGAAAACGTTGTAGAAGGTATGATTCCACAACTTTTTTTGGCTAAAAATGTTGTAGAAGGTATGATTCCACAACGTTTTTAAAATGTTGTAGATAAAAAAAAGAAAAAAAAGGTTGTGGTTCACCTATATTACCAATGCACCTGTAATATGCTAATGCCATGATATATAGCTAAAAGGTTTAAATTCTCATTTAAATTTAAAGCCAAAATGTATCAACCATTCAAAATACATCCCAATAATACCATTCGTTTACAGTTTCAAATTACTATATCCATAAAATATATACCAAACTATCCTTATATACATCTCAAATTTACTTTTCAATCCACAAAATAAACTAAACTATCCATAAAATTAAGCTATTACCTAAGCATTACAATATGTCATTATCAAGAATAGAAAGACAGCAATGCCAACTGCTGAACAGTCAATAGTTCCATTTCCATTCAACTGGGTTTTGCGCTTGGTTCATGTAGGTCTGCACAAGCTTGAGATTGCACGTGATTCTATTTGAGCTTTATTATTAATCTAATCCACCATCAACACCTGAATGAAACACAGAACAAAATGGATACACAAAGGGACAAAATCCTAAGAGAAGTAGGACACAAACGAGGCTAGATAAAACTGAAGAGCTGCAAGAACAATCCAATATCAAAAAGGAACAAGATACAAAAAAATTTACTAGGTAGAAACTATGGTGTTACATACTTTTTGACAAGTTGTTGGACTGCATAAGCCCCAAGTGTATCATTATGTAGTTCATATGCATCAATGTACGTTTATGCACTCGCTAGAATGGACTGACATATGCATTCGAGAAAGGTTAAGTAAACATTCTCAGTAAAACTCGATCTACTGCCACATATATGTAAGATGAGACACAATACAGACTCAAAGAATAATAACAAAGAACAATACCTGAAAGCATAGCTGATATAGAAAGAATTTCATTTGAACAGTTGAATTCAGCGCTGACTACGAGCATCTTCCCCATAGAAATTGTCAATGGACTGCTTTTATGTGATACACTAGTGTACCAAAACTTGAACACTTTTTGCTGCAATGGAGAATCGATAAAGGTCAGAATTCATTCACTCCTAAGATCAATCCTAACTGCAAGACAAATGGTTAGAAGAGTTATTCAATCCTAAAATGGCCCGGTGAACTTCTGCCAGATTTCTGGAATGTAGACAGGTAGCATACAGTCTAATGTTTGCTACAAATCTGCACCCAACAAATTCTAAGGGTAGCACAATACACATTCAACTATGATTTAAAAATGTAAAAAAATGCCACATTAGCACATGTCCATACATTATTAACTCAAAATGGGTGAAAATAGTATAATACTATATAACTACAGTAATTTTTCCCTGAAGTAGGAAAAAAAGTGTGGGTGGGGAGGGGGGTACAACAACTTGAAAGGCCTCAAATGACTACCATTTTATAGAGTGAGAGCTAACTTAGTCCATATCAGTTCGCAAGTTTCAATAATAAAAACCACATTCAATTAACAATAGTAACAGACAGTAAAGCATAATTGCACTTACAATCATCCACTTCTTCCTTCACGCGCTCTTCCAACAGCTTTTCTTCCTCCGCCACCATATCTACTGAGATAAGAGAAGTATCTCCATTTGCATCAAGAGAAAGATTTCCCTTGTAAATGTCCTTCATATTAAGTAACAAACTTTAGATTTAACGTACTGAAAGGATTACAATTCAAGATGAATAAAGCAAAAGATATAAGTGCTCAACACACATAAACCATTTTTTCTTAGTATAAGGACAAACACCTCAGGCAACTCCAATAAGAAGAAGAAACATATTATGATCCTTTAACATAAATGTGGGAGTAAAATAACAATAGCATAGGCTATGTAAGCATATCCAATGGAAAAGGATATTACCAGACTTAGTCCCTGCTAAGGTAGCAACATTTAAACAAAGTACAACCCTCTACCGAACATTTCACTTAGACAAAGTACAACCCCTCGACCTTACATTTCATTTTGTTTAACAAAATGGCCCCAAAGAGAGCCTAAAACTCCATTTCTAATCAGGGTTCCTCAACCTCAAAACATAAAATGGAAAGAAGAAATTGTCATGAACGTAACCAAGCTCATTCCCACTTGTTAAAAGAGTTGCAGTCATATTGTTGGTGTAATTATTCTAACAACACAAAGTTTGCAGTAAATTTAAAAATCTAGCAAATGACCTACTAAAACCTTTAATCCACCCAGGTACCAGCAACACCACAACATGAATAATAACAACAAATATTTGAGAAAAAATAGATAAATATCCCAATCCTTGTGCTTAGTTTAATTCCTAAAAGGGATTTTTGACTATTAAACTAGTACCCCCACCCCGGCCCCAGGTATTATACCACTCAAAGACAAAAAGTTTCCCGCCCGCAAAATGTTTTGGTCTTTCAAAAAAATTTTCCCCATTTCTTCCCATGATTTTCCATAGATATGAAGAAGAAAAAAATGCACTCATAGTACTAACTTCTTCATCAATAACAAATTTTCATACTTGCCAACAAAAAGGATACAAAACACAGTCTCACAGTAAGGGGGGAACAAAACAACAAAAGATACAAAAATGTATAAAATCATACACAATACAAGTACAGGAAAAATGAAAATAAACCTCATCTTCGAGTACAGAAGTCAGAGAATCTACAAGTGCTTCATTCTTCAGTTCGGTCTCGTTGGCCACCATTTCTTAGCAGTTGTTTGAATCCAAAAGTCCTAAAAAATTGACAATAACCCAAACCATTCAAGAAACTAAGAAAGTAACCAAAAAGGTTTCTGGAACATAAATAAACCAATTTAAAAATCTATCCTGCTGGTTCTCCGGAGCTAAAAGCACCGCTCCGGTCACCGATTTTGCCTTCAACTGAGAAAATGCATTGTGCATGATCAACCATGAATACCGATTAAACGGAAGTCCTTTCACCTGAAATATTCATCTCAAATCAAACACAAAACGATATACACATTAATTACTTAAACATATATAAAATGAAATGATTATACGAGTTTTATATACCTTTAAAGTCAAAATGAGAGGTTGAATTCACGTACAACGAGCCCATACATTGTCGATTGTGAAGCAAGTTTGGCAATGGCCCTGCGTCACAATTTCAGTTCATTATAATAAGGGTGTCATCTATTAGGAATGTTTGATCTAGAGATTTGAGAGTTACAGGAAATTTAGGCAAACCCTAGCTTTTGTTTTATTCCAGATGGAACGAAAAAAGGCTAAAGATGAGAGACGAAGACAGTCGGTGACAAACGAAATAGAGTAATTGAATCCTCTTTCTTTGTGATATTTAATTTTAAGTTTTCATTTAACCACCGATTTTTGCTCTGTATTTTTTTAGATACATAACATTTTTTTTAAAAAAACGTTATCTAATTAAAATTTAAAAATATCTTTTTAAATAGATAACATTTTTTCATACGTATCTACAACATTTTGTTAAAAACGTTGTGGAAAAAAATACCACAACGTTTTTTATAAAAACGTTGTGGTTTAAGTGTTGTCTATTTACTACTTTGTACTAGTGATTCGATGATGTGAATTATTTATTAAGTCGAGTCTCAGCGATAAAATTGATGATAAACTTTTTAAACCATAGAAAATAGTAGATATCATGCTCTACTTGACTCTTCTAATTGATTGCTTGTTCCGCTGCAGTTAAACTTGATGTCTATTGTATTTTATTAGTTTAACACTGTTGAAGGCTAACAATAATTTATTCTGTATTATCTTAGTCATAATATTTCTTACTGGGCTAGTTGAGCTCACCCTTTTGCTTTCATTGTTCTTTTCAGGAAATGAGAACGTAGCCGGGACTAGTCGGGGAACGGAGTGATGGTCCGAGATGGTGCATTAGTAGTCATCACTATTCTATGAAATAGTGTGATAATAATTATAATGAGGACTCCATTTGAGTTTGGATATTGTCTAGAAAACAATATCCGTGTTAAAACTCTTAGTTTATGTTTTGTCGTATTTTTCACTACAGTTGTATAATTAAGCTGTATTTGAATTGTGTACCATGTATTTGGCGACTCAGAATGGGTGATGTATACCTATTTTGGGGGCTTCACAAAAAATATAATATCATGAACCATTTCATTCATACGATGGATATTGTCGTCCAGATTGTGTACTAGTGTTGTACCACTATCTCTTCTCTAACCATGTGCCCACCAACATTCTTCGTAATTTTTCATAAATCCAAAAACAAGTAAATGATAGTTTACTATGTCTCTGTCTATATAATTTACATTCTTACACTTCAAACAAGGGTATCTTATCTATTGTTATGACCATTCACACATTCTGGGTGACTATACACATAATTCATAAACACTTGAAAACCACTTCTAAATTCAGTTGTAGCACCTATCTGGGCATTTGACTTTTGTCATCTCATTCAACTTCAGTCTGAATAGAAGTCCATGATACCACAGTACCTACTACAGACAAGAATTATTGTATTCCCCTTGTTAGATATTTACAATATTCAGCCCAATGTCATTTATGATGCTTATAAATACATATAGATGTATATGTAAATATATAACATGAGTGTTAATCATAAATGCTGCTTTGGGCATTAAATAAGGATATATACCAAAACAAATTTACATAACATGAGATCAACTACCCAAAGGCGTGATATATTGTTGTGGATCTCAAATTAGATCGAATGAAGTATGGTCCTATGTCATCCTACATATTTTTACTGAAACATCTGCACCAGCCTGCAGACAATAGATTCTTAGGGTTAGAATATGAATCATTACATCATGCATGGTCTTCATATGCATTGGGACAAGTATACATCATTTGTTTTTGTATATACATAGGTATTATATAAATATACGCCTCTTTTCAGTTACCCGGCCAACAAAATTTTTTTGCCATAGTCACCCCTATAATATGGACTATCCAAATGCACGAGGGCATAAATATATGGCCATTTGTAGGCACCCAAGGCACAACCCTAGAGAAATATACAAATTCTCAATATAATACGACCAAAACAAACTAAAAAATAGTCTTTAAGACTATTAATCCCCTATCATAAAATAAAACAGTTTGAAGTAATGCAACATTAAAATAAATAATAATTCAATCATTCACTTCTTGTCCGACTAATGCTACATATATAATTACTCGTCTTCTTCAAATTACAAACATTCTCCGAAATTTCAATGATTTCATACTTTGAAATCTGATCACAAAATTAACAGAAAAAATATATCCCAATCAAACACCCACTCTATTCTCCCGCTTTCTTCTCCCTTTGTTCTCCCACTCTTCTCCCCCTCTTTTCACTTCAATATCCCTCTCTTTTCCCTCTCTTCTTCTGTTCTGAACTTGGTCTATTCGGCTATCTGGTATTATAGGATCACCGACCGCTATCCACGACTAGATTCAGTAAAGGCCGCCAAAAGTGGCGCTATTGCTCATATCGACGACCGCAAACGGCGGTCGCTAATATTATTGGTCGTTGATAGTTTCTTGTAATGAGGAGATCAAATTGATTGATTCATTACTGATCAAGAGATTAAGAGATGGGATTTATAGAGGAGGAGATGAAGAGATGGGTCTTTGTACATATATTCTAATCACCTGAGTGATAAAATATAACCGGTGAACTACAATAAAGGATTACGATATGATATTTTTTTATATCAACTTAAATCAACGTTCAAGTGTAGGCACTTAGTTGATCAGAATATCAAACTAGCTCCAACAAATTTAATCAAAAACAATTATATAAAGTTAACCACTATACACAATTTTCATCCTCATAAATCTCATTATAGCATTCAGTCTCCAAATATGTTTCAAATGTCTACACCTATATTCAACTTAATCAACATATATCTCATAGCCAGACGTCTTTAAGAAGGCTTAAATCCCCTCCACTTCAATAGTGGCATGGAGGATCACCAATGAAGGGGGAATTGCTCATTTGAGCATTTGAAAATAGATAAATTATTATAAGTGTCATAATCATTCTTATTTCATCAAACACTTATAATCCCTAACCAACCAAATTAAGCAACAATGCTATATGAAAAAATCTGAATTTTTTTAATATTTCACTCCAATCAAATTATGAATACTCAAATAGTAATACAAAAAAGAAAATGGTGCTAAAGTTTGACATATATGTGGCGAACATTGAACTCTACTATGCATTGATCAAGTAGGCATCAATAATTAAGCCAAAACTCTCTGATCTGATGATCTACTGTTGAGAAGTATTAATTTGGGAAAGAAGAAAATAATCTGCTCGTCGACCATGGTTTATTTTTTTATTGGTTTGTAGTGATTTTTTCTTTTTCTCTGTTTGTTACTCCTCTATTCCTAAATAATTGACGTTTTAGAAAAAAATAATTTGTTCCAATTTATTTGTCGTTTACAAATTTCGAGGAGAATTCATTATTTACTTTCCTATATAACTCTTACCTTCTCTCATTGTCCCAAGAAATTCTCACCCTTACACTCTGTTTCTGAGTTTTGAACTGAATAGAAAAGAATAGAAAACTTAAATTAGAACAGAAAAGAAAAGAATAGAAAACTTAAAGTTTTTCTTTGTGTTGTTTCTGAATTTTTAATAGAAAAGAATAAAAAATTTAAAATTGAGGACATTAGTTGTAATTTAAAATTTATTATATTAAAAGTTGAGGATAATATGGGAATTATAAAAATATTACTTATTCCAATTTCTTTTCCGTTCAAATCAGGCCAATTTTGGACGGAAAACTTTGGCAGAAAAAGTGGCCAAGTTTTCTATCCATTTCTTTTCTTTTCCGTTTATTAAAAAACTCAGAAACATAAGAATTGGAAAGAAAACTTAAATTTTCCGTCTATTTCTTTTCTTTTCTGTCTATTTTAAAACTCAGAAACAAAGCGTTAGTATTAATAGTTTTCGACTTCCCATAAAGGGCTAGTGATAGAATTTTACACATATTTTAATTATTAAATGATATTATTAAATGACTTTTTTAATTCATGTGCAAAAACTTTAAACGACACTTATTTAAGAACGGAAGGAGTACCTTCTAATAGAAACAAGGGAACAAAAAAACGGGAGAATTAAGGGAAAAGGGAGCGGAAGGTTAGGAGAGAGGGAGAGAGGGCACTAATTTTGATTTTGTTTAATTAATTTTTATTTCATTTTCTTTTGTTAATTATTTTATTTTTAATATTAATCTATTATGATTTATTACTATTTTTCCCTATCACTTACATAAATGATAAACCAAAATTTATAAAATGACTTATTTTTAACACATAAGCATCAAAATGCCAAGTGTGTATATTTTAATTGTAACGCCCCCAAAATGGGGACCATTGTCCTTTCCGATCTTGTGCGTTAAATACTATATTGGTTCACATTTACATCATAATTTAATGAAATAACACAGTCGAAAATGCGAATAATTAAAACTTTTTTTCCTGTCTTTCATTCGTTCCCTGAATCGCAACAGAAAAAAATGCTTAGTGGAAGTTTGCTAGTCTAATGTTAAGCCACCTCTTGCTTAACTTCGTATGACTCAACATTCCACTCCTTGATTCTCAACATGATGTATTAATTAACTATTTAAGGACTCAGCCTTCTTTCCCAATACATGTATATATATATATATAATACATTATTTTATCTTCTTTTTTAATATATATATAAAATTTATGTATTTTATTTACATAAAATTCCAATATTAACCAAAATTGGATATTATTTATTTGCTTTCAGAAATTATTTGCTTAATAAATATATTTCAATATATTTATCACGCCACCTTCACACGTACGTTATACAGCAATTATCATATAAACAGTATAATATAAATCAAATACAACAATAATTTGAATTATTTTCCAACAATAAATTCTTTATAACAATTTAATAAATATAATACTATAAATTATTATATTTACCGTATCACATACATCCACATATTATACCGCACATAATCACACATACAATGCAATATAATAACTATTAAAATAAAAGTTTATTTTACTAAATCTTTATTTTAATATTATCTAAAAATTCAAAACGTCACATTAATTGTATTAAAGTGTAAAAAATTAAAATTTTAATAATCTAATTGAAAAACTTGAAAAGTTTATCAGTGAAGTGAAGAAGGTGAGTAGTTAAGGATAATAAATTATACTTATGCCAAAATAAATAATAAATAAACTTTTTTTATGAACAGAGGGAGCAATTCTTAAATACTAAAATAAGCTTTGAAAATGAAAAGGATGCCAATGTAATTCTAACAAATATCACAAGGGACATGTATGTAATTTTAACAAACAACGTCGTACTATCGTCCTCTAAATATCTAGCTACGAAAATGGACCAAGTTCAGCTTCATATCTGCCGTCAGATCCATAAAAGGACGGGCTAGATTTCGCCCTGACCTCAAGCCCTAACTGCCCAAATATCCATTTTTTCTAAAATTCAAATATATTTTCAACTCCATAATCACCCAATCAGAGCTGATCGTCACCTGGTTAGATGACCAGCTGACACTATTAATATAGCCACCATTCTTTCCCAAGTAAGAAGAAACCTAACGGTCAATAGTTTGCGAAAGGGCAGAGAACTGGAGAAAGAACTTAACTTTCTCCTCTCTCTCTTGCGCCTCCATCCTTTTAGTTTGTAAAGGTGAGTTCTTTTTCTCTAATTTTGATTTAATTCTTTATTCTATGTAATTAATTCCTTTTCTTTGTGTGATTTTCCCCTTTTCTTGAAATTTTGATGGGTTTTGTTTGTTGGAAATAATTGATGATTTTATGGGTGAAGATGGGTTCGATTTATGTGATGGGTCCACTTCAAAATTACCTTTTTAGTTCATTTTTATTAGATTCAGATGTGTACAGGGTAGAATTAGATATTAATTTTGTTAGGATTTTGCTATTTTATGATTTTGTTTGTGGTCTTTGAGTTTGATTGACTACTTTTTAATACCAAAGATGCAATCCTTAGTGATGCAAATTTGCGTATTGGAATTCACATTTAGTTTACATGTTGGATATGTAGCCATTCTTGTGTATGTTATAGTTGATTTAGGGATTTGGAGAATTGTGGGTTGTTGTCAAGCTGATACAAACTTTAGGCATTTATAGGTGTATAATTGATTGATTGAAGAAGATAACTAATTGAGGTGGGAGAACAATTTTTAGACTTTCCTGAGGTGGAAGTGACTTATGGTTAAGGGCTGTTTAAGGGCTAGTAAGATTCTTAGTTGTAGATAGAAAGGGGATGGTATATTTTTGGTTTGTTTTGATGTTCCAGGTGTACTAGTTAGTTCTCGGTCATTGGCATAGGAAATTTAGTATTGCTACTCATTGAGAAGAAGTTTGGAGGATTGTTGTATGTCCAATCTTTGAAGGGCATATTGCTATTTTCAGCACTCTGTCTCTCTCTATATCTTGTGTGGGTCTCTCTCTATGTGTGTATTTTCTTTCTAGGTCGGGGTTGTAAAAGTTAGTTCTTGGTTCCTTGGCATATAAAATATAGTATAGCAATGTCTATCGGTGTTTCGAGCATTTGATGCGTATGGGAGTTCTAAACGAACCAAACCCACTTGAGAATCTTGTTTGTGTAATAGTTTATTTCAAATGCAGTTTATTTAACTCAGAAACGCAACGTTTGGGGCCCAAATGCATTCGCTCCTAATGCACCAAACGCTAGTATCTGAACAAACCCTTAGCGAGAAGTTTGGAGGATTATTGTGTCGGATCTTTGAAGGGCACATTGCTATTTGTAGTGCTTTGTCTCTCCCTCTCTCGCTATATATATATATATATATATTTCATTGTCATCAATGCGTCGCCTAGTCGTCAAGGTGTTGGATAGATGGCAAGATGAGGTCACACATTAGTGAAACTTAGCCCAACAAAGGTGAACTATCCAAAGACATCATGAAGTAGAGTCGAACAACATGAACCCCATAAATGGGATAGATCGATAAATTTCGTGTGTACTGGTATAAATCTGGTGATGATCTGAAACTTAATGCGCCGAAATGAGGAGGTGCGTCATCGCCGGCTAACAAATTCATCTTAACTGCTAGGTTTTAGTTGTAAAGAACTGAAATGATGAGTTTTTTCTCTTTATTCAGAGAGTAGTGTGTTGGTGACTTATTTTGCAATTCACTAACACCGCATGTAGGTGATGGAAGTTTTTGGATTGTGTTACTTTGTTTATTGATTGTGCTGTTTCTACTTTAGTAGATAACTTCAAATGGAGAACAGCTAGCTGCAAGCTTGTATATTTGACCAGTATATTTGAATATTATAATCTCAAAAGGTTTAGCTTGGGGTTTGTGAAACAACCCGAGTCAAATTCCGATTTCGGAATTCCAAGTCCGAATCGAATCAAATCCATCTAAATAAAGCCTTAAACCACTGGCCGAATAGTATCTTCTTGGGTCATCTTAGTCTATCACAAGCTCACCCAAAAAGGTCATGACTGAAGGTACAATTGTTAGTAATTTAATTCCTTATATATAGTGAAATATTTTCCATATATTTCGATGTGGGACTGGGGGTGTTACATTCTGTTTGTCAATAGTCTTTAAAGACTTATAACAACTATATTTACTGATATCTTTGTTTCTTTTTATACTATTTTATTTAATAATTAAAAAAACTAATTTTATGTACTATTAAGGTATACACATACTTTTCTATTAAATAATTAAAGTACATTTTGCTTTTTAACTGGTATTTAATAGCCTTTATTAGGAAATGGAAACATATTTGTTAGTAACATCATATGTTTAATATATTTTTGAAGCATATATATAATTATAAATATATGACTTACACATTACAAACGATTTGTTACCTTGTGGACGACTAGGCACCCGCCTTATCGCCTAGGTGTCCAAGTGCCTAGCCATAGCCTAGCCTAGCCTAGCCTGGCCTGGCCTAGCCTTGGTAACTATGATATATGTATGTCAAGTGGCTCGTAGATGAAACCTTCATTCCTCCTTCAATCTCAACAACCTAAATAGGGCGGCTTTCTACTTTAGTTTTTAAACTACCTCTAAACTATATATTTCATATCCTCTATGTGAGCTAACAATTTCCTTTCACCACTGCTAAAAGCTAACCAAGGAAGAAGGAAGAGATTTTACCTTAAAAAGCTTGGGGCATTCAAGCACTTGTTGATCAATGAATGGAATGTTGGTCGCCTACTTTAATGTCCCAATACCTTCAACAATGTTTGAATTATCTAATGGTCTTTAGGGGGGCATCATAGAGGATCTCAACTAGCTCTAAAAATCCATCTCAACTAGCTCTAAAAATCCCAAGAAGGTGTGACTTTCCTTGACCAGTTCAGTATATATCTCACCTCCTTCCCGCTTTCAATATAAAGTTAATATAGCCTAGCGGTTTTCTAGTTATTATACTACTTAGAATTCTAAGGCGAGGAGCAGACCCATAAGAAGGCTTTGAGCATACTATACTATAGTACTAAACTCTAATCTAGCAAGATCAAGATCCCGATGAAAAGAAAGATTAGAATCACGATAATGGATAATGAAAAAGGCCTGAAAGCAATAGAAAGAGATAGTCAAGATTTCGGGATATTAAGATGTAAGGATGGCTATCTAATCTTTAAACAAGACATCTAGGTCAAAGTCAAAAAAGGGGTCAAAAAAAGTGAAAATAAGAATCTTAATATCATAATTTTTATTACAAATGGGCTAAAGAGAATCCATATCAATAAATATATGACAATGCCACTAAAGAATACCTATAGCACTATTGGGGTGGTGTGAGGCAAGTTTACACGTGGAAGAAGCTTAACTTCTCCTTATACAGTAGAGAAAGGTAGGGTAGACACTACTCCTATTAAGGCGTATTACCTATACCCTGCAAGCACCTTCTTCCTATCAAAATGAAAAGAAATACTAAAGTAAGAAGGGAGAAACTTGACTTTGAGAAAGAAGTTGTTCCCGCCTTATTAGTAAGTAAGCTTGAAGCTTGTTTAGGCAAAAGGTTGCTTTACTAGGATTCTAATATAATGCGCGTTGTATATTTTCTTTCAATAGGTCGGGATGATGGAACATTTTCTGAACTTTTCTTGCTACATTAGACTGATTTAAAGTTTTTTAATGTAGTGTTTTCTGATGTTTCATTTGCTTACCCATTTTTCTGGAGTAGGAACATAAAGATATGATAATTGCTTTGCTCGTATACATCTAAGCCAGGAAAAACACTAATGTCTATAAGTGGGTTGAATAAAATGAATTCTATTCCTGGTGGATTACTTTCAATATTTGGAGGTCAGTTGGAAAGGAACATGGAGGACATAAAATATTATGGTTCAGTCTTAATCGAACTGAGATTTTATCCTTTTGTAGTGATTGTTATTCCTATTCTGAAAATTTTAAGGCTGATTCCTCTTCACTGGCAAATTGGTAGTGGGTTATGCCATCGTTTCAGCTCCATCACTGAGGACAATTGTTAGAGTAAGATTTAAGAGGCACATCTAAATTCTAAGCATTGATTCATGCGATGCAATTAAGGATTTTGAGGGATAATGAGGTTTACCACATCTAATTTTGGTAGACTTTGTGTGTATATGGGGCCTTTCAATTTTTTTCTGTGAAAATCTGTTCACTATATAATATATATGTAGCCCATAGTAAAAAGCAAAACTCATTACTTATTATTATGACATGATGAATTTATATGAAGGGAAACTGAGGTCAGTCATGGTTATAGCTGCTGTTACATGGTATTTCTACCCTCTAGTAGCATAGGCGTCGGTAGTTATCATGTGCTGAAAAAATTTGATTCTATGATAATTCCTTGATGTACACATGTAACACTGCATATAAATGTTTTCTTGTACTTTTTAACTGGGAAGCTATCATAATGACTTTTCATTGTCTAAAGTTGTATATGATAGTATTCTGGTTTTACTTCCTGTTATTACTATCATGTAACTTTTAAAGTTTTGCAGCTCAAACATATGTTATTTTATCCAACTATACTATTTCCCTCTTCTCTCTTACTCTATCTGTATCACCCCTTTTTCTTTCTCCAATGAGTTGTCATACATTACTAGAGCATAATGACTAGTTACCGTGTTATCTGATACAGTTTTGAAATTACATTCACAATGTTTGGTCGTGCTCCAAAGAAGAGTGATAACACCAAGTATTACGAAGTTCTTGGTGTTCCAAAAAGTTCAAGTCAAGATGAGCTTAAAAAGGCATATAGAAAAGCTGCCATAAAGAATCACCCCGACAAAGGTGGCGACCCTGAAAAGGTGAAATCTTTTAGCCTTCTTCATAATAGTACACTGTCATTTACATCATTTCCTCGGGGTCGCCTAAAATTTGGATACTGTATTTGAATTGAACTTGCATTGTGTTAAGTTTTTCATATTAAATACTGTCCTTGGTGAGGTACAGTAATACTATGGCACTTCATTGAAGTCATGTTATAGGTATGACGCATCAGGATTTTTTCAATCCTCTAGTCTTACTTTGGTTTTATCTTGGATCAGTTCAAGGAGTTGGCTCAAGCATATGAAGTTCTTAGTGATCCAGAGAAAAGAGAAATTTATGATGAATATGGTGAGGACGCTCTTAAAGAGGGAATGGGAGTGGGAGGGGAGGTGGTTCTGCTCATAATCCATTTGATATATTTGAATCATTCTTTGGTGGAGGTTTTGGGGGTAAGAATGCTATTTTTTTTCTTTTACTCCCCTCTGTCCAGAAAAGATATTGGGTTCTTTTTTAAGTCTGTTTGGCACGGATTGAAGAGGTGCCAAGAACACACATATTTTATTTAAAATACTTTCATATTTTATAATTTCTGCTATATTATAAAAAATTTAAAACATATAATGTATACATGTTTCTTTGGCACTTCTTAATTCTGTGATGAGAGAAAAAAATTACCTGCTTCTGGTTGGAGAAAGTAATTCTTTTGATCTTGGCTGTCTATTTTGTTTTGTGAATGTACAATATGTATATTGTTTAATGAAAATTATTATTTTGTAGGCGGAGGTAGTTCAAGGAGCAGAAAGAAAGGTGAAGACATTACGCAAGCTATGAAGGTTTCTTTGGAGGAGGTGTATAATGGCACAACAAAGAAACTCTCTCTTTCCAGAAATATCTTGTGTAAAAAATGCAAAGGGTATGTTTCTATCTCAGAGCTTTTATTATATTTTCTTTTAATCTAACTTAGGTTACAACTTGCAAATGGGTGGTTGTTAAACTTGTCCTGTTTATATGTTTCGAAAGGGGGTGGTTGTTACTCTTTACCTTTATATGTTTCAAAGTGTTTGCTTGATGCAAGTCTTTTTGGCCCATAAGCGCATTTCACTCTATGCTGTGGGGTTGTTACGGATTGGCCGACCATACGGGTAGGGAAGTCCAAGGATCTTGTTAGTGTCTATCTTGTATAGTAAACATGTAATTCTTTGTTCAAAACAGTTGCTCTAGCTTGATTACGTGGATATTAACTGATTAAGAACACAGCTGATATTGATCCAAGACGTTTACTGTAACTTTTTTGGATGCTTGTCTATAAAAATTGCACATACATTAATCTAAAAAGTCAATGACACGAAGGATGTGCTTCTGATGGGATTTTGCCTGGCTCTCTCTTGGGTATATAGGATATATCAAAAAGCATATTAATCATGATCAACCTGGAAAATATATATAAAGGCAATACTTTTAAAACTATTAGGCTCTAAAATTCTCTTAATTTTCGTTTCCTTCACAAAATGCTAAGAATAGTGTGTTAACTGGCTGGTGCTCCTTGCCTTTCATTTCTTTCAATTTTTAGGGTTCTTATATTCCAACTCCTTCCTTTCAACCTTTTTTATTGACCAATTTTTGCGTTCTCAACTTCTTCAATTCAAAAAAGAAAGTAAAAGAAAAAGAAAAAAGAAACAAGAAACAAGAAAAAAGAGTCTATGGTTAATCTTCTCTGTCAAAAAAATAATAATGAATGAATTAGGAACTACTTTTGAAAAATTATATCCTTAATCTTTTCATTTTGATTAATTGTTTTTTCATTTAATCAGTAGTTTTCTCATTAGAATTGGAGGCTTGGATTGAATGTTTGATTGTTTTTATTTGCAGTGTAATGAATTAAAATGGAACAGGAAAGGATTATTAAAATTAGTTATTACTTGTGTTTAAAGTCAGATTTTGGTCCTGTCGTCCTTTGCTGAATCTAGCAGGGGAGTGGCTGCTATGCCGGTCGCGTTATCATATTTCTTTATGTTGATATGCTGCCTAAGTTTCACAAGGCAGTTGTGATTGACTGAATTTTATATGCATCCTTCTCCTTCAGGAAAGGGTCAAAGAGTGGGAACTCTGGGAGATGTTATGGATGCCAAGGTAGTGGAATGAGGGTGACAACAAGACAGATTGGACCAGGCATGATCCAACAGATGCAGCATGTGTGCTCTGAATGTAGAGGCTCAGGTACTTATAAAATGCATACTTTGTATCATTATTTCTGTTTTGTTAATGAAGCCTTGTTTTAAGAGCTTTATATACTCATCTTTAATTAATATAGGAGAGGTTATCAATGAAAGAGATAGATGCCCACAGTGCAAAGGGACTAAGGTTGCACAGGAAAAGAAAGTATTGGAAGTGAATGTTGAGAAAGGGATGCAAAATGGTCAGAAGATTGTGTTTGAAGGAGAAGCTGATGAAGCGGTAAGTTAGATACGTACACAGATTTGGTATTGGTTTTCTGGTCCTCTTTATGTTAATAAAGCTGGTATTAAATTTCTATTATCAGGTTTTGACTTTGACTAGAATCATTCCCTCTGTGTGTGTGTCTATCTGTCTAGGAAAATTACCTATTTATAATTAATAAATAAAAAATCTAGGAAAAAGTACCTTAAAAGCGCTTTAAACAATTATGGACATTTCTGAAAAAATTGTCTGATTCATCCATTTATCGAGATATATTAGGACGGGGATAAAAAGTGAATATTAGTTTCAAGATTCCCGTGAATTTCATCCCTTGTTCAAAGAGAATGACGAGCATATACCTTTCTGGGATTACATTTCCAAATATAATATTGAAAAAATTAATAAAAATAAGAGGGCAGACTTATGGGTTAATTAGTTCAATATTACTGCTGCATGAAAGAAAGCCATGCTTCTTTCCTTTGGTTTTGTTTTGACATGTAATCTTCATGGCTGTGAATTTTTTATTCATATTGACCAGTAACCAGTAACATGCCTGATGTTCTCTCTTTTTTTTTTGGGTAAATTTCACTTCCCCACCTGAGATTTGACCATTTTCTCACATGACCACCTATTATTTAAAAAGCTACACTTAAACATATGAGCTTTTGAGCTGTGACTTTAAATGGCTAAAGACATATTTGTCCAAAACAATGCTTATCCCCCCCCCCCCCCCCGGTTTTTCACTTTTCCTAAACCCAAACCTAAAAATTAAACTCAAATCCAAAACCCCCAATCTGTTGCTGAATCCCTAACAAATTGATGATATAATTTGTAATAATGCACTAAACCGAAGTTTGTAGAATGCATGAATACCTCAAATGGCGGTGAATTTGTCAAAAATTAGTGTTAATGTTTGCAGAAATAGACTTTGTGGACGGCTAGGGTTATTTAGCACCGATTTAACCCCTTTTTGGTGTTGTTTGAGAGCAAATCTCAGCCTATATTGCTCGAAATTTGGCAAGGAACAAAACCCATTGATTCTCGATCTCAAATGGATGAATTAAGATGGATCTTTAGCTTGATTTTTCACGAATTTTTTGACGAAATTTTTGGTTGTTTGGGGATGTTTCCATTTGATTATACTCGAATTTTGGTTAAAGGATAATACCCAAAGAATTTTATTACCTAATTGAAGAAGACGGAGGTGGAAGGAGAGAGGTGATGATGCTAAAATGATAGGTACAAATACAGGTTTGGAAAATGTAGTCCAAAAGGATATTTTGGGGATATTTTTTAGTGTTTGTCAATTGTTTTGTTTCTTCACGTGTTTGTAGCGAGTGGCGCGCACACTGTTAAATTAGATGAAAAATTTAACTTTTTCACATCACCTAATCACCTCAAAACTTATGGTGTTTAAGTGTAGCTTTTTAAACAATAGGTTGTCATGTGAGAAAATGGTCAAACCTCAGGTGTTGAAGTGAAATTTACCCCCTCTTTTTTTTTCCCTGTTTCCAGCCTGACACCGTCACAGGGGACATTGTTTTTGTACTGCAACTGAAGGACCATCCCAAGTTCAAGCGAAAGTTTGACTGATCTCTATGTGGAACACACCCTCACTTTAACCGAGGCTCTTTGCGGGTTCCAGTTTGCAATAACTCATCTTGATGGCAGGCAGCTTCTTATAAAATCAAACCCTGGCGAAGTCATCAAGCCAGGTAACACTACTCGACCCTCGTGCTTTTTTTCGCTTTAATTTGTTTGTAAATAAATACCGCGTTTGCTCACTGACCTTTCCGAACTGCAGATCAGTACAAGGCAATCAATGACGAGGGAATGCCACATTACCAGAGGCCATTCATCAAGGGCCGATTATTCATTCATTTTAATGTAGATTTCCCAGAAGCCGGCTTTCTTTCCCCCGAGAAGTGCAGGAGTTTGGAGACCATTCTACCCGTAAAACCAAGCAAGCAGTCGTCCAATATGGCACTCGATGACTGCGAGGAAACCACTTTGCATGATGTCAATATGGAGGATGAGATGAGGCGGAAGGAGCATCAAAGACAGCAGGAAGCTTATGATGAAGATGATGATGATGAGCCGCATATGCCTCGAATGGCATGTAACCAGCAGTAAGGCTTTTTCCTATCTCATTGTCGGTCATATTTGTACTACAATGCAAATAATCAAATATTGCATAAGGGGTTGATATTCTAATTTGTATTTTGTCATGCTTTCTATCATATTGGAGTTTTGAGTTACAGCTACACTTTTTTCTCCCATATTGTATTTTGGTTTATTTGTTCACATGTTTTCTTCAGTCTATTTAAGAATCTCTTTTGTTAATTTGGTTGCATTGTTTATGAGTAACTATTTAAGAATCATCACCATTCTGTTCCACTCACTCAAATTTTTGACTGATTCCCTTTTAGCGTTGCTCACAAAAGATTTTTTTAAAAAAAGTAGAAAAAACCTTTGTATAAACATTACTCAAAATAAAATAACCTTTGCATCCAGACAACCTTAGTCTATGGACAGGATTCCATCCAAGGCTCTTTTTTCCTCAATTTTTTCCAATACACATTGACACAAAAGTTATTGTTAATCATTGAGGACACCTAGTACACAATTATTTGTGACAAATATTAATTATTATATTATTTTTATTAGTGAAAGTAGTTTTTGAAGAAATTAGACAAAGGATGTAATAATGGAAATATTCATTCATAATTATTTACTACAAGAAAAATGCTTAATTTCGACGGAAGTAGTCCGTCGGAAATAATATAATCCCGACTAAAAGTTCAGTTGATAATAATTCCATCGACATTATCTCATCCTCGTTGACATTATAAAGGTCCATTGGCGCGAACAATTCCCCGCGCGTGTTACGTTCTCGACGGATGCAAGATTACTGTCGACGGAATATTCCCTCAAGAATATGGTATATTCGACGAACCTATGATCGACGAATATTTTGTCGGAAATAATTTTGTTGATACCCTAAATCGCTAAGTCTTCCCTTCACTGCATCAGTCTCTCTTTCTCTTCGCTCCCTATTCCCATCGACATCCCCTCTCTCTCCTCTAACAGCTCAGCTCCCCACTGGCGCCCCACCCTACCGGCACCACCTCATCATCCTCTCCCCCACCTCCTCTCTCATAGGGTTTAATTTTTTTGCGGCGCCACTTCATTGAGCCTTATTGTGGCATAAGGTTTAATTTTTTGGCGGCGCGCGACAACTCCTAGCAGCAGCAACGCGACATCTCTTAGCGCGCGACGACACTCCTCTTTCTCAGGTACATCCATTTCTCTGTCAAATTCAATTAGGGTTTCTTAGGGTTTCAAATGATACAAGTGAAAATCAATGGTTTTCATTTTATTTTAATTATATGAATGAATGTTGGTCTAATATGAGATTACTAATGAATGGGTTTAATCTAAGGTTAATTAGATTAGTGTGTTGAAATTTGATTTATAATGAGAAATATTTGGTTTAGAAGTTGTATATTTTTAACAATAGATTTCAAAATGAATGTTGGTTTAATATGCAAGTTGAAATCAGTTGCATTTTTGGTATATATTTGGGAGTGCCTTAGCTTTGTTGCCTTATGATTCTTGCTACCTGATGATTCTTTTTTGTGTAATGGCAGCTAATGTATGTTGATTATATAATAACATTGTGATATTTACTTTCAATTTCGGTTTGATTTGTGCAATTTGACTTAATTATATTACTGATTATTGATGAATCTTTAAATTGTTTTAATTTGGATTTAATTTGTGTAATTGCAGTGTATCTTCATATATAATTTGATATTTGATTCCACTGTTAGTTTATTATGTGATATTTGCTATTTTCGACGGAATTTCCGACAGAATTTTTGTCAGAATTGTTCAATTGTAAAATTTGTGGGCCCCTACTATATTTTTATTTAGGTATTTTAATTAGTTTCTAATATTGAAATAAACTAAGTAGCATTTACTTAGTTTCCTACTAATAAATTAAATTCAATAAAATAAAATAAATTAAAAAAATTAGATAATATAATATAATAAAAAATAAAATAAAATAAAACATAATAATAAATTTAATAAAATAAAATAAAATAAAATTTTAAAAAATTATATAATATAATATAATACAAAATAAAATAAAATACAATAAAACATAATAATACATTAAATTAAATTTAATAAAATAAATAAAATGGAATAAATTTAATTTAATTTAAATTAATAAATTTTAAGAAAATTTAAAAATTTATAATATAATATAATAAAAAATAAAATACAATAAAACATAATATTAAATTAAAGGTAATTTAATAAAATAAGTAAAATAAAATAAATTTAATAAAAAAAGTTAAACCAATTATATACTATAATATAATACAAAATAAAATAAAATACTAAGCAATATTTGCTTAGTCTTCCACAACTAAAGTAAACTGAATATGCTTGAGAAAAATTTCAACATTTATTATTGATTGGTATTGATATTGATATTGGTATAAGTATTTAAATAACAATTCTCATAAATTAAGTAATATTTACTTAGTTTTTCATTGATAAAATAAACTAATTAGCATTTGTTGAGTTTACCACAATCTTCAATAAACTCAATAATATTCTCTCTTCAATCTTCAATAAACTCAATAGACCGCTTAGTTTGCTTAGTTTGAGATTATCCTTTCATTAACCTGCAAATATGTTGACCGACTTAATTGAGCTAGCAAGGGGTAGTTCGAGAGCAGTTGCAAGATGCAGGAGCAACATAAGTTGGCATCAACATGGTATTAGGTAACTTATCACTCAACTCATTGTGAAGAAAGCATTAATTGTCTTGGCTTTCTTCATAATCCGTCCCTGCAACCGCATTTTGGGACATTTATAAGTTATCCTTCTCCATTTAATCTTCCTACTTAAAAGTATTTATACCGCTTTTTGGGACATGGTTTATGCTTAGTTTGCCACAATCTTCAATAAACTGAATATATACATGTGCATGTAGTATATATAGGTTGGAATCTTAGAAACTCAGTTTGACATTCACTCATTAGGAGTGAATGTCGAATAGTTCCCAGTTTGGGACTGTTACTAGATGTTATGTCTCTCACTTAGGCCGGTGCCAATTCACTAGGTACTTATTTTTTGTTTTGATGATATTTCAGCGGTTATCTCTACATGCTCTACGAGTGCATACTTAGATTAAGTTATCTTAGTATATTTTTTGTGTAATGACTTATAAAATTCTATGTAATATTCAGTTATTATAATGTCAAATTTTGAGAATAATTTTTTTTTTACTTTATTTATACTTAATTGATGTAACATCAATTTATTTACTGCATATTAACTTATCAAGTATCTTAATAGTTTGTATAGTAAAGGAGATAGATTGAATTTACCTTATTATAATAATATTTAAATATCAAGAATGAAAAGAAAAGCCAACATGACTTAATTATTCTTGACATGAAGTTACATATATGTTTAAAGAAATAATTATATTATAATATAATTAAAATCATTCAATAATGATATTTATTGACAAATAAGGTTAAGGGTATGTACTACGTACCATGATTTGTGTAAATCACATAGAGTCATCATTTTAATGTTATATGTGCTAAATATTGTTGATAGCCTAAAGAAATGTGATAGATAAAATCCATGTGTGTTAATACTTAGGGTCCTTAACACTAATATACAATAATTAGAAAGTAATTACAAAGACAAAATATCCACAAAATAATTACAAAAATAATGCAACACAATATTACGTTGCTAAAATTACGCGTCAATAACTCCCTACACGTCAGTTACCGACTTTCATATTTCCAACTAACCGGTCCTAAATTCACGCTAATGAAGAAAACAGGCAACTTTGAGATCAGAAAAAACAGAGCAACGACAGATCGGAGAAGACGACTTCTCCAAAGCCGATGCAACTATGAGATCGAATAATATCAAAGAAGATCAACAACAACTTCAAGATCAACATCAACTTCAAGATCAACAACAACTTCAAGATCAACAGCAACTTCAAGATCAGTAACCAGCCTCTGTAACAAATTTGATTGTTGATTGATCCGTAATAGATTTGTATACTGAGATATTTGAGTTTAAAGTTTATATGCATATAGTTACCCCGTGGTTACTATATACTCGTATATTGGTTACCTTTATTAAGTTTTTCGCTATTTAATTGGTCACAAAGTCAGTATACTGACTGTTTTGATTTCAAAATGCATGTAAAAATATGTTTATATTCTGGTTACTAAGTACATATAAATTGATTATTGTTTATTATTGATTTGGTTACTGTATAATGTTTATTTGGTTGCTATATACTTTAAATGTATATTCTACTGATATTTTTTATATTGATGGTTACTTATTAAATACATTGGTTACCTTTCTGTAACTGTTGGATCTTTAAGTACATATTGATGTTTTTTATATTGATATTTTTTATATTGTTTGTTTTTGCTATAAAATGCATGAAAAAATATATTTTATGTTATGGATACTAAGTAAATATATGTTGGTTACTGTCTAATCTGGATTTGGTTACTATATAATGCTGACTTGGTTACTGTGTAATATTACCATGGTTACTGCATAATATTACTGTGTTTTATACTGATTTTTTTATATTGATGGTTACTGATTAACTACATTGGTTTACCTTCATATATATGTTAGTCTTTAATTTGTAACAAAGTCATTACTGATTGTTTTGTTTGTAAAATGAATGTAAAAATATTTTTTATAATCTTAGCTACTAATTACATATATCTTGGTTACTGTATAATATGTATTTAGATACTGTAAGGTGTTTATTTGGTTACTGTATAATGCTATTGTGTTTTATAATTGTTTCTTTTATATTGATGGTTACTTATTGACTACATTGGTTAACTTCGTACAACTGTTAATCTGATTATATATATTGGTTGATGTATACTATTTAATTAGTTACTGTATAATATTTATTTGGTTGCTGAATAATATTAATGAACACTTGTACTGATATTTTTTATATTCATGGTTACTTATTACCTACATTGGTTACCTTCATACAACTGTTAGTCTTTAGTTGGTAACAAACACATTATACTGGTTGTTTTTTACTGTAAAATGCAATAAAAAATGTGTTAATGTTTTGGTTACTAAATAGATATATGTTGGTTACTGTCTAATCTAAATTTGGTTACTGTATAATGTTGTTATGATTACTGTATAATATTAGTGTGTTTTTATACTGGTTTGTTTTATATTGATGATTACTTATTGACTACATTGGTTAACTTCATACAACTGTTAGTCTCTAGTTGGTAACAAATTGATGCGGTTGAAGAGCAGGCGTGTCAGTTTATGTAAAGATTTGATCCAGTGAGAATTTGGTAATTTTTGTCAAGTTTGGAGTGTAGGATTTTGGAGTTTTTGGAGCCTAATTTCATTGGAAACGGGTTAATGATCAAAAATCACCAGCTTTGCTGGTGAACTGCATGATTTTTTGGTCAAATTTCATCATTTAGACCTTCAAATTTGCATGTAAAAATTTGGTTTATTTTCTGTTTACTAAGATTATGTAGTTTGGTTACTGTCTAATATTGATTTGGTTACTCTACAATGTTTATTCAGTTGTCAGATAATGGAGACTGACAGTAATCAATACAACAAATTTAACTGTTTACAGGAATATATAATTATTTACTGTTAGTAACCATTAACCACATGGTTGATTACATTTTTGATGGTGTACAGTAACCAAAATTGATGTTGATTAATATTTTGATTTTTGATTCCATCATGAGTTGTCATATTAAAGTAAACATATACATTGAATAATCGATAACTGTTCTGAAATATTTTTATGTAAATTTGGTTATCCATCTAAAATAAAATGGTTACCTCTATATTCATATTTAGTTACCAACTGGCATGGACCATTTCCAAATAACTTTTATAATTACGTAATTTAAAAGTATCCATCAGCTAGATAAATGGGAACCCTCACATATACATTAAGCACTTGATAACTGTTCTAATATAAGTTTTTAATTATTTGGTTACTAACAAAAACTAAAATGGCTACCCATATATGCAGGTTTGGATACCAACTGCACCTCTCAAACTATTTTTATTTTAATATGAGATCTATAAATGACTATCATATATATAAATAGGAACTCTTAATTGGAGTTTCTTATTCCATCATGATGACAGAACATAGATAAAATATATACATTTAACACTTTATAATAGTCCTGATACAAACTTATAACTATCTGGTTACTAACAAAAATAAAAATGGTTATTATATATATAGGTTTGGATTCCAACCTAACATTTCAACTGAAATAGCTGATGGATACTGTTCTGAACCAATTTTATGTAAATTTGGTTACTCACAAAAAATAAAATGGTTATCTCTATATGAAGATTTAAATACCAATTGTACAATTTCCAGATAATTGTTATGAGTATGTAATTTAAAAGTATACACTAGCTATATAAATAGGACACTCTCATATGTACATTTAACACTTGATGTTTGTCCTGATACAAGCTTGTAACTATCTGGTTACTAATAACAGTAACCATAATGTAACATAATAAAACAGTAACCACATAATTATATGATAGTAACCAGAACAGGTTTTAATGGTAACCAAAATAGAAATATCATGTAATGAAACCCAATTTAGGTAATCTATGTATACTAAACAATTACATATTAACCAGAATAAAAAAATAAAAGTAACCAAAATTACACATTGAGGACACAATAATAGTAGTCAAACCACAAGGTAACAATAACCAAAACATAATAAAGAAGTAACCAAATAATTATATGGAAGTAACCAGAACATGTAGGATGTGTTTATGGAAATGGAAGTAGAAATAGAAGAGCATAAACCTTGTAGAAGATATTTGAAAGAATTTACAAAAATAATACATCAATGTATACTAAACAAATACATGGTTTATTATGACTTGGGTTTATTATTTACAAAAATAATACATCCACAAACTAATGATGCCTTAAACTTCTCTAACTGACTTGGGTTCAATTTCTTGGTAATAATGCTGGGGACTTCCATGTCACACCAATATATAACTTTTCCAATGAATTTTCTATTGCATTCCTCATAGTAAAGATTCAATATCTGCAAATAAACAAAATCAGATTTACACAGTCATTAGTAACCAGATATAAATAATATTTATACCATAAACAGTTACATAGTGACCAACAAATAATATCATACTAACCAAACCATAATATAACAATTACAAACCATTTTATACAGTAAACAAACAGTTATTTATAATATTAACCAAAATATAATTTAAAGATCACAAAAACAAAAACATGTATACCAAAAAATATACTAAAGAAGTAACCAAACAATTATATGATAGTAACCAAACCATGTTTTAATGGTAACCAACACATAAACAACATGTAGACCAAACCTAGTTTAGTCAACCAATGTATACTAAGCTAATACATTGTAACCAAAATAACATATAAAAGTAATCAAAATCCCAATTGAGGGAAAAAGAGTGGTATCCAAATCATAAGCTAACAGTAACAAAAAATATACTAATGAAGTAACCAAACAATAATATGTTAGTAACCAAAATATATATTAATGGTAACCAATACATAAACAACATGTATACCAAACACAGTTTAGTCAACCATGTATAATAAGCAAATACATGGTAACCATAACAATAAAAAACAGTAACTAAAATCCCAAATCAAGGTAACAAAAATGGAATCCGAATCACAAGCTAACAGTAACCAAAAACATACTAAAGAAGTAACTAAACAGTTATATGATAGTAATCAAAATATGTTTTAATGGTAACCAATACATAAACAACATGTACACCAAAACCATTACCATGTATACTAAGCAAATACATGGTAACCATAACAACATAAAAAAGTAACCAAAATACTAAATCAAGGTAACAAAAATGGTATCCGAATCTCAAGCTAACAGTAACCAAAACATAATGAAAAAGTAACCAAACAGTTATATGAAAATATCTATTTTTTATTGCTTGACGTAGCTACAACGTAAACATTACATCAAGCCCCCAGAAATTGGTCTTGTGTCAGTATATGATGCAGAAGTAAAATGGCAAAATGAAGATGAGACAATCATGATCATTGAAAATCAGACTAGATATGTTAAGAGCCTAAACAATTTGAAAATAATTATCCACTTTAGCAAATATTATGCTGTTAAATGATGTCTATCGCAAATAACCCAGTCATAGAGATAAAGAAAAATTCCTTCAATAAAAAAATTAACATAAACAGAAAGTCGCCAGAAGTACAGACTCAGAGTATGACAACAACACTTCAACCATATACATACTGCATGGTAGGTTCCAAAAGGAAGCAGTTCCACCAAAGCAAGAACTCCATCGTCTGAAGAAGTAGATTCAGTCCGCTGACGACGAATGGCTTCAAGAGGAGAGCGAGAAGTAGTAAGAGCGGAGAGAGAGAGAGAGAGACTGAATGAAAAGGGAATATTTTAGGAAGATGGAAACTAATTTGCCATGTCAGCCCATTAATATTAATCCCTTAATTTAAGGACTTTTAATTGTATTAGTATTATAAATAAAAATTATGAAGTGTAATATTTTTGTAATTATTTTATGGATGTATGATTTTTGTAATTATTTTCAAAAATGTACTAATATATGTAATTAATCCTAATTATGAGTCCTTATTGAAATATTGGGCCACATTAAATTGTACTAAGTGTACTTGCAAATGTGTCACATTGGTTTTAATATTTTGGACCCATGTCTTACTTAAAAGTACAAGATATATAAATTGAGCTAACTCAATTGTATTATATATGCTTGCAAGCCTCCTTCATAATATTCTAGAGTTAAGGATTTTACTAAGATTATACTAGTTTATGAGGTCCAATTTAAAGCCAATACTCAATCCCTTTTTGATACCCATTCGGCAGCCCAAATGAGGGAAAAAAGAGATGGGATGTAATATGATCTATTTCTTACACTAGGTAAGTGTAATAAGCCTAAAACATTTAACTGTCTCTGCCTTGCTATATTTGAAACCCAAAATGAAACATGTCCAGCCCCTATGAAGCTACTTAATTCGGCAGCCTATGATGAGTTCTAAAGGGACTGAATTTGTGACGCCCCCAAAACAGGTATACATCACCCATCTTGAGTCGCCAGATACATGGTACAAAATTCAAATACAACTTAATTATACAACAGTCGTGTAAAATACGGCAAAATATATGATGTGAGTTTTAATACAAATATTGTCTTCTAGACAATATTCACACTCAATGGAGTCCTCATTATATTTATTATCACATTATTTAAAAGAATAGTGAGGACTACTAATGCTATCATCTGGACCGTCACTCCGTTCCCCGACTAGTCCCAGTTATATTCTCATTTTCTGAAGAGAATAATGAAAGAAAGGGTGAGCTCAACTAGCCTAGTAAGAAATATTATTACTAAGATAATGCAGAATAAATTATCCTTAGCCTTCAACAGTATAACAACTGATAGAATATAATAGACAACAAGTTTTAGATCAACAACTGCAGCGGAAATAAGCAATCCATTAGAATAGTCAAGTAGAGCATAAAATCTACTTTCTTCTATGATTTAAAAAGTTTTTCATCAACTTTATCGCTGAGACTCAGCTTAATAAATAAAATCGAATCATCCTTACACCACGACCAAGGATATTCATGTAATCATCAATGGTCATGATTATACCGAATAATCCCTGGTCATAATCATACCAACAACTGTCCACCAATGAACTACAGGCCAATGAGAACTTTTACCACATCATTCGTCACATTACGGTCTTGATTATACCGAATAATCCCTGGTCATAATCATACCAAGTCCATCTATGCACCTAAGTCAAAGATGACTTTCATCACAATATAAGCATGAGGATGATGACAATGACATAATAATTCAATAAAACAAGTTCAAGGATAAATTTTAAAGATTTATAATTTAATTTATCCAAAAATCAATAACGTCCAAATTATCAACATGATACTGCTTTGTGGAGTAAAATTCAAGAATAATATTCATGTACCAAAAATAATTTGGACAGAAAAGAAATATATTTTTTGGGTGAATAGTACCCTGTGAATAGTACTTCGGGAATATTACCTCGTGAATAGTACCCCAACACGAAAAGTGCCTCAAATACTTGAGTGAATGATACTAGAGTGAATAGTAATAGGGTGAATAATAACCCATGAATAGTACTCCGGCACGAAAAGTGCCATGAATACCCGAGTGAATAATACTACAGTGAATAGTAACCCGTGAATAGTAACTCATAAAAGAAAAATACCAAAGAAAATGATATTCCATGACGAGTACAAAAAAAATGATATCTCATACGAGTATAATAAAATATACGAAACTGCAAATGGATTTTCACCCGCCATGCGGTAATCCACGTAGACAGATCATTTCCACAATTTAATAAAGAATGAATACGAAAGGTCATTCAACATTCATGCGGTAATCCACATAGACAGGTTATTCTAACAGAATAATAAAGAATGAAATAACAGAATAATTCACCAGGTATGTGATAGACCGCACAGACAGGTTATTCCCAACAAAATAATAAAGAATGGAACCAGGTCATGCGTAATCCGTACAGACAGAATATTCTAACAGAATAATAAAGAATGGAACCAGGTCATGCAAAATCCGTACATGTAGAAAATTCCAACAGAATAATAAAGAATGGAATAACAACAGAATTCACCAGGCATGAGATAGACCACACAGACAGGTTATTCCAACAGAATAGTAAAGAATAGAATAACAGAAGAATTTCACCATATATGCGGTACTTCGCATAGACAGGTTATTCCAACATAATAATAAAGAATGGAATAACAACCTTTACGAGTATTGAAATAAAATAACTCTCTTCATGAATACGAAAGAATAATACCCCTTACCTCAAAAGAAGACTGGATACTGGAATAGTGAGGTAGCAGACTTCTTTTCTTCTTTCTCTCTATAATTTCTCTCTATAATAATTGCTCTATAGCTTTTGTGAATTGGTGAGAAATGAAGGAAGAAGGAGCTTCTATTTATAGGAAAATATAGTTTCAATAATTGCACGTTTTGGGGCTCAAAATATTACAGTATAATACCTTCTTCTTTTCCTTCATTTTTAATTTAGTCCTACAAGTATTATCAAACTTGCACCATCTCCCCTAATAGTAAATAATGTGAATCAATAGTAAATCATGTGAATCAATAGTTCTAGACATGTGAAAATATGAATTACAGTATAGTACCATCAACTATACCTCCATTTTTAACTTAGTCATGCAAGTATTATCAATCTTGCACCAACTCCCCTAATAGTACAAGAATGTGAATCAATAGTACACATATGTGAACAAATAGTTATAATCATGTGAATCAATAGCAATTAATTGCTCATTTATCCGATTAATTACCCGGTTGGTCATTATAACTTCCAGACATTAATTAATATCGAAATAAATGTCGATTTCCACTAACACTAATAATTCCAACACAATGGAACTATTAATTTCATCTTTAATCTACACGAACTTATTCATCATTAATATTATAACTCACAATATTTAACAATCATGTCATTCCCAGGAAAGAGGGGGCTTTCCGATAAGGATTTCTCCTTATTGGCGCGCAATTAGGTGACCAAACCTCTCCTTGACAGAACTTCTAGACATTGTTAATATTTCAAATAATAATATGAATAACTTTACCATCTCAAATATTAATTTAATAATATAACATATTATACAGATGATAATGTGATAATAATTGAATCAATAATATGAGAGATATGATGCAGCAATTACTATAGCAATAATTGAGTATAACTGAGTGACTTATTACGTAAGCATAAATAATTAATACCGTGTGATACTATGCAACCACGCGTATTACTGTACTTTTACTACCGGGTAGTTCAATAGTTTTAACGGTAACACTTTCGCCGTTATTTTTATAAAAAGATAATTCTGTCGTTTTCTAACTACGACAATACTTCCATTGTGGGTTCCACCAATGATTGTGCCGTCGTACGAATATTCCCTGACAAAAAGAATATTCCTTGACCAAACAAATATTTTATAACAACTTACTTACTTTGTAAAATTTGTAAATATTATCCACAACTATAAAATTATATCAAATCCACACCATAATAAAAAAAATATTTCGAGAAATTTAAATCTTTATTCATAAAATTTGGGGTCTCACAATCTCCCCTCCTTATGAAATTTTGCCCTCAAAATTTACTTACGTACCTGGTATGCCGAAGAGATGAGGATACCTTGACTTCATTTCAGATTCTAACTCTTAAGGTATAACCTTTGAGTGTTGAATATGATCCTTCTTATCCAAGATTTTAACACATATCTCCTCATACATTAAATCTTCTGCTATCTCGTCTAATTCTAATTCAGTAATGTGGTTCGGGTCGTCCACATATTTACGTAACATCGATACTAAAAAAATGTTATGAACACGCGACATACTTGGTGGTAAAACGATTCTATAGGCCACGGTTCCTACTCGATCGAGGATTTCAAATGGGCCAATTAAATCGAGGGTTGAGATTTCCTATATTCATCGATTCTTGCTTCTAGAATAACACTATCTTGAACCTTCTTCTTCACATTCATTAGCTCTGAGTATGTAGTTTGAGCGGCTTTAACTTTATCGATTAAAGTCGATTCTACTCGTATATTCGTTATCTTCACGTGGGTCCTTAGAGTCTTTAACTCTATCTTCATTATTTGTAAGTTATACGAAATGGGTTTTTGTGTTAACAACATCGCACTCGTAAACGCATACGATCTTCTACTCAACGCGACAGTTACCACGTTCGCTCTTCCACAATGATATTGAATGGTATAATTGTAATCTTCAACAGCTCGAGCCAACGTCTTTGGCGCATAATACGTTCGTTCTAGGTGAAAAAATATTTAAGGGATTTAGAAATGGGTTTTGTACTGGGGTCAATACAAAATTTGATTTCACGCTCTAGGGGTAGGCTAAGAAGTCTTCAGAAAATACGTCAGGAAATTTATTAACAATAAAAATGTCATTCAAAACTGTGACTCTCATCCAAGACTTGGATAGTACATCACATTGATACCTATCAAGTTGCCACCGTCATTCACAACATCGCCTACGGAAAGTCTGGCTTCGGTACATTCCACACAAGGAAGTCACCAGATAAAGGCTCGGGACTCTTTACTTATGATTTGATATGACAGTGATTGACTTTAGTGGTTTAGCTGCTTGAATTCGCATAATAGGTTAGTTAGGAATATGAAAGCTAACAACTTTACGAAAAGCATAATGAGTAGTTAACCAATCGATTCCTAAAATTGCATCAAAGGCAAGTATTTTCAAAGAGATAAGATCGACAGGTAACGTGAAAGTGTCAATTTGAATCAAACAAGACTTATAAATAGTGGATGTAACGAAGGTTTCTCCTAACGGAGTTTCAACCGATAAGTCAAAGTCTAATTTCTCCAGAGTCAAATTTAAACGTTGAGCGCAAGCAAGAGAGATAAAAGAATGGGTAGAATCAGTATCTAAAAAGTTATAGACTTCGCAAGAATTTATAATTAACTAACCTGTGATAACTTCATTTGGGTTCCTCACTTGTTGGGAAGTCATGACAACCGCTCTCCCTTGAACTACCCTACTTTGACTTGTCTGGGGCAGCATTTGGTGTCATCACTACCGTTGAAATTGACTTTTCTATAGGGCATATTCCACCCTCAACTGCTTCATCGTACTCCTGTTTCATGATCTGAATCATTAATCTTCGATCCATATCAAATTGGGGTTGACCGCAATATACCGGGAAATTCAAAACTTGATGTTGGGTTCTCTTAATTGCTGTCCAAAAAGAGAAATACATATCATCTATTTTAGCCCTTCTTAGATCGGACATCTCTTTCCACAATATCAACGCGTCGTGTGGCTTTTACACATGCATCACTCATTCTCAGTAGTTCAGTTGTTTCTTCTTTCAGCTCAGATTCCAGCTTTATCATCTTATACTTTGCCAAAGAGTGCTTCTATTCAAGCATCACATATCGGGTAACACAAGCTTGAATTGTTGCATCCTTTTGTTCAACGACCGCCTGCCGTTCTTCAGCCTGCTCTTCTAACTCAAGAACATGATTTTGTAATTCTAAATTTTGATCATAAAATTCTTCTAATAAATTCTCCTCAGGTTCCTCTTCTTCCTCTTCTTCCTCACTCTCAGCTGCTACCTCTGCGACTATCTCGGGTGCAACTATCAATTCATCACTCACCATATGGATATCTCTAATTTCTTCTTCGCCTGACATCACATTATCCTAGTTGGTGATTAAAGGTGTCTCCACGATCTCATTCACTCCATTGTTAACATTTTCAGCTGCCATTTTCAAATACTGTCAAAAAATAAGGGTTAATTGACATGTCACATATTATCCCTATATATACCCTGATCGACCAATTAAATACCAAATAAACTTAGGTAGGTCATACTAGCGAAGGAATTTCCCGTCTCTCTGGTACAGAAACAACTACAACTTCATTATTACAATTGTCATGCAGAATACGACAACACTTATGCTGTGAGTTTAAATACAAATATTGTCTTCTAGACAATATCAACACTCAAATGAGTCCTCATTACAATTATTGATACACTATTTTACAGAATAGTGAGGACTACTAAAACAACTAT
Source organism: Panax japonicus (assembly GCA_020205505.1). Taxonomy (NCBI): domain Eukaryota; kingdom Viridiplantae; phylum Streptophyta; class Magnoliopsida; order Apiales; family Araliaceae; genus Panax; species Panax japonicus. Next base: position 5,653,986 of record CM035106.1, on the reverse strand, counting down.
CTTGAACCATCACTCCATACCCCGACTAGTTCCCGCTATATTCTCGCCTCCTGAGAAGAAAAATGGAACAAAAAGGAAAAGGGTGAGCTCAACTAGCCTAGTAAAGAATATTATGACTAAGATAATGTACAACAAATTATCCTTAGTCTTCAATAGGGAAAAATCTGATAGAATACAATAGACAACAAGTTTTAGATCAACAACTGCAGCGGAAACAACAATTCATTAGAAGAGTTAAGTAGAGAATGAAGTCTACTATCACCTATGAATTTAAAAGTCCATCATCGATATTTTGTCCCTGTAACATCAATCAATATACATCTTGAATCAAATAGTCATCTTTGCATTACAGGCCAAAGATATTAATCAGTCGGTCATGTTCATCTCAACATCTGTTCATCTTTGCACTACGGGCCAAAGATATTCATCAAGAAATCATTCATCTTTGCACTACAGGCCAAAGATATTCAGTTATATCATCATTTAAGACTGAGGATGATGAAAAATATTTTAAAGAAAACGAATCCAGTGAGACAAAAGAACAAATATTAAGAATTCGTACTGTAGACAATCCAAGTTCAAAAATACTCCATAATAAACTATTGTGGAGCAGAATTCAAAAATGAAGATCAAAATATAGATCCGATCAAAGATAGAGACCATAATAGAAAATTTTGGACACAGAAAAGAAAATTTAATTTTTTAGTGAATAGTGCCGTATACGTGAATAGTAACGTATACGTGAATTGTAACTCCGACACTAAAGGTAGAAATTTCATAAGAAAAATCATCATGCTTCGTGAATAGTAACTCATAAATAGTAACTCATGAATAGTAACCCGTGAATAGTAACTCTGACATGAAAAGAACAGAATTTTAAAAGAAAAATCTTACCAATATTCCGGCATAATGATTTTAAAAGAAATAATATCATTTATAAAAAAATAACATCCCTTACCTCAAAAGAATAGTACTTCTAGTTGGAATATCAGATATAACGCTGAAGGAAATTTGCACAATATAGCAACACTCAAGATATCAAAATACTCACAAGAATACGCTCGATAATATAGAGAGAGAAAATTTTAATTTCTGATGTGATTTTCAATTCTAACCTAAGCACTCTATTTATAGAAAAATGCTTAGAACACCAAAGTAGAAAATTTAATAAAATAATATATTTATAATCAAATTTTTCTTAGCCCACCGCATCAAAAACACATTTACCACACAAAAAATGAAAAACATGTTTAAAACAATTTTTATAACAAAATCAATTCAGACTCAATATTCTGAAACTTTAATAATTCATAATAAATAGTCATTTTATTAGAAAAATTCAAATCTTATGTCCATTCCATAGGAAATTTAATTCTCTACAACTTTGCAGAAGAAAGTTTTTCCAAATTCCAAACAGAAATTGACCGAAATTCTCATAAGGATGATTTTACAGGCTATAATCAAATTTCAGTCAAAAATAGGGTCCATCAACACACAAAACATGTGTTAAACATTTTTTTGTAGCACAAAACATGTGTTAAATATTTTTTGTAACAAAAATACTCTTCCTCCTCATTTATTCATATATTACACATTCATTATAAAAATATCACAATTATTATATTATTAAAATATAATAATATATTTAAATGAATTATTTTATCAGAAAAGATAAAATATCAATTTTTAACAATTGTCACATTAAAAATTTTCTCCATCTATATCCACATAAAATAAATATTTTTTTATCATATAAATCAATAATTAATTATTTACAAATAATATTATAGAATCACAAAACTGACAACCAGGTCGTTCCCAGGAAAGAGGGGGCTTTCCAATAAGGATTTCTCGTTACTGGCGCGCAATTAGGTGACCAAACCTCTCCATAGACAGAACTTTCTAGACATTGCCAATAATGTTATCTAATAATATTATTCCAATAATATAAATTATTGATCTGATAATGAAAAATACTGTGCAGTGACAATTATTGAAACAACAATAATATAAAATATTAACGTAGCAATTATTGAATCAATAGAATAAAATATTGAGCAGTAATTACTGTAACAATTATTGAGTAGTGCCTTCTTACGTAAGAATCAATAATTGATGCAATACCGTGTGCTACTGTGTTTTAACCACCGGGTATTCCAACAGTATTAACGGTAACAACTACACTGTTATTTATAAATAACTTATACTTGTCATTTTCTTCATCCAATCGCTTTCTGTTATGGTGCCCACACAAGACTGCGCCGTCGTACGAATATTTCCCGATAGCAAGAATATTCCACGACCAAATGAATATTTCTCGATAACAATGAATATTTTATAACCACTTGCTTATTTAAAATATTTATGCATTTTACCCACAACTAACCACATTAATCAAATAAACCCTTACTATTTCAAAATAATAAATAAACGAAATTCCATTTTATTTATAAAATAAAAATTCGGGGTCTTACAACCTTCCCTCCTTATGAAATATCGTCCTCGAAATTAACGTACGTACCTGGTGTTTCGAAAAGGTGAGGATACCTCACTTTCATTTCTGATTCCAACTCCCAGGTCATTTAATAACATGGTTTCTCCATAAAACTTTAACTTGTGGTATGACCTTTGTGCGTAGGACATGCTCCTACCTATCCAAGATTTTGACAGGTACCTCCTCGTACGTTAAATCTACGGCTATTTCGTCTGATTCTAACTCAATAACGTGGTTCGGGTCATCCACATATTTACGTAACATCGGTACGTGAAAAACGTTATAAACACGCGACATACTTGGTAGTAAAGTGAGTCTATAGGCCACAGTTCCTACTCGATCGAGGATTTCAAATGGACTAATAAATCGAAGGCTTGAGCTTTCCTCACATTACTGATTTTCGCTTTTGGAATAACAACTTCTTGCACCTCCTTGTTCATATTCATCAGCTCTGGTGTGTAGCTTGAGCGGTTTTAACTATCGATTAAAGTCGATTTTACTCATATATCATCACGTGGGTCCCTAGAGTTTTTAACTCTATCTCTATCATTTGTAAGTTATACGAAATGAGTCTTTGACAATATCGTACTCGTACTCGTATACGATCTTCTACTCAATACGTCAGCTACCACAATCGTTTTTCCAGGATGGTATGGTTAGAACATGTGCCAAAATGAGTCTCATCTTAAGTTCTTCAAAGCTCTTCCCATATTCCTTGCTCCATTCGAATTTTGTATCTCTACGAGTCAGCTTAGTTAGTGGAGTAGCGATTTGAGAAAATCTTTCCACGAATCTCCGATAATAACCAACTAAGCCTAGAAAGCTACGTATTTTAATTACTGACTTAGGTTGCTCTGAACTGTGACTCATATCCCAATCTTGGATAACACGTCACAATGGCACCTATCAGTTTACTACCGCACGAATATGGCATCCCCTACGGAGAGTCTGGCTTTGGTGCATTCCACAAAGGAAGTCACCAATTAGAGGCTCGGTTATCAATTTCTATATTTGGGTTTTTAACTCCTGAAGTTCAATAAGAGCCATTCGATATGAGATTTTAGAAATTGGTTTTGTACCGAGTTCAAAGTCGATACAAAATTCAATATCATGCTCTAGGAGTAAGCCAATAAATTCTTTAGGAAATACGTCAGGAAATTCACTAACAATAGAAATATCATTCAAATCTGACGTATTTTTGTTCAAGTCCATAACATGGGTTAAAAAACTTCACATCCGTTTTTCAATAAACAAATGACTTTATGGCTTGATATGAAAATGTTAGACTTCAATGGGTTGGTTGCTTGAATTTGAATAACAGGTTGCTTAGGATTATGAAAACTAACAACCTTATGAAAGCAATCAATTTTGGCATGATGAGTAGTTAACCAATCAATCCTTAAAATCACATCAAAACAAGTATCTTTAAAGAAATAAGGTTAACATGTAATGTGATGGTGCCAACTTGGATTAAACAAGATTTATAAATAGTGAATGCAATAAAAGTTTCTCCTAACGGAGTCTCCACAGATAAGTCAAACTCTAATTTCTCCGGAGTCAAGTTTAAACGTTAAGCACAAGCAGGAGAGATAAATGAATGTGTAGAACCGGTATCTACTAAGGTATAAACTTCGTAAGAATTTATAATTAACTAACTCGTGCTAACTTCGTCCGGGTTCCTCGCATTCTGACCAGTCACGACAAACGCTCTTCCAGGAACTGTTGACTTTGACTTTTCTGGGACAGCCTTTTGAGTCACCATCCCTGCTAGACTGGGTTTTGCTACCATACAATCTCGAGCGATATAACCTTCTTTTCCATAATTATAACATACCTTGGAAGGCTATGAACAGTTTAGACTTATATGTCCCTCCTCTCCGCATTTGTAGCATCTAACTGGCGGTCGTTCTCCTCCCCTAAAATTTGTTGTTGTTGCTGGTGCTGGTGCTGGTGCTGGTGTCGACGTCTTCCCGTCATCGGTAAATCTTCTCTTCTTAAAATTTCCACTTGAGTTATTTCTTCTATTATCTTGGCCATGATTACCACCGAAGTGTTTACCATTTCTGGCACGATAATTTCCTCCACGATGGTTATCTTTGTTCTGATGACCATTGCCATCGGTACGATTATCATCGAGTTGTAGGTCGTTATTCTTTGATTGAGCTGACTCATTATCGCGCTCCAATAACTGAGCCCTATTCACAACATCTGAATATAGAGAAAATTTATGAGAAATGAGATATTGACGTATGTCGGGTTTCAAACCTCTCAAAAACATCCGCGTCATACGTTCCTCATTCTCTACCAAATGAGGTGCAAACCTGGATAACTCCGCGAACTTCGCCTCGTACTGGGACACCATCATGTTGTTCTGTTCTAGTCTAATAAACTCTACCTCCTTCATATGACGAATACTTTCAGGAAAGTACTTGTCATTGAATAATTTCTGAAATGTTTACCAAGACATATTGAGTGCGGCAGGCGGGGTACACTTCACAGATTTCCACCAGTAATCTGCCTCATTACGGAACATAAAGGTGGCGAATGGAACCTTCTGTTCCTCCGTGCATCCCAAGACATCTAATATCTTGGTAATTTGCTTGACCCACGTCTCTGCCTTAATTGGATCCGGCTTTCCCCAGAATTCTGGTGGTCCCAACTCTTTGAACTGTTTGGCTGTGACAAACCGTGCGTTGCTATCATTTCCACTTGTATTTTGTACACGAGTCTCACTCGTCTGATTTTGCATGAACTGCAAAAAGTTTCTAAACATCCCGTCATTCATCGTCTGATCAGTGATGTTGTTTGCAGGAGGAACATTGTCTTCCTGTTGAACGTTCTCCTGATTAGTGAGTAAAGGTGTCTCCACGGTTTCATTTACTCCACTGTTAACATTCTTAGTTGTCCTTCTTAAATACTGCCACAAAATAAGGGTTTATTAAAGAAATTAACATGCACATAATAACCCTATAATCTAACCAACCAAAAAATAAGCTTAGGTAGGACATACTAGCGAAGGATTTACTCGCCTCTTCCCTCCTAGTTCTATTCCCCGATCTCCGCCAGAGACCATATCCCTAAGCCTTGATACCAACTGTGACGCCCCCAAAATAGGTCCAATCCACCCAACCTATTCTGAGTCGCCAAATACATAGTACAGAAATAACTACAACTTCATTATTACAATTGTCATGCAAAATACAACAATACTTATGCTGTGAGTTTAAATACAAATATTGTCTTATAGACAATATCAACACTCAAATGAGTCCTCATTACAATTATTGATACACTATTTTACAAAATAGTGAGGACTACTAAAACAACTATCTTGAACCATCACTCCATACCCCGACTAGTTCCCGCTATATTCTTACCTCCTGACAAGAAAAATGGAACAAAAAGAAAAAGGGTGAGCTCAACTAGCCCAGTAAAGAATATTATGACCAAGATAATGTACAACAAATTATCCTTAGTCTTCAACAGGGAAAAGTGAATAGTGCCGTATACGTGAATAGTAACATATATGTGAATAGTAACTCCAGCACTAAAAGGTAGAAATTTCACAAGAAAAATTATCATGCTTCGTAAATAGTAACTCGTGAATAGTAACTCATGAATAATAACTCGTGAATAATAACTCATAAATAGTAACTCGTGAATAGTAACTTATGAATAGTAACTCCGACATGAAAAGAACGGAATTTTACAAACCAATATTCTGGCATAATGATATTAAAAGAAATAATATCATTTATAAAAAAATAACATCCCTTACCTCAAAATAATAGTACTTCTGGCTGGAATATTAGATATAACGCTGAAGGAAACTTGCACCGTATAGGAACACTCAAGATATCAAAATACTCATAAGAATACGCTTGATAATATAGAGAGAGAAAACTTTAGTTTCTGGTGTGATTTTCAATTCTAGCCTAAGCACCCTATTTATAGAAAAATGCTTAGAACACCAAAGTATAAAATTTAATAAAATAATATATTTATAATCAAATCTTCCTTAGCCCACCACATCAAAAACACATTTACCACACAAAAAAATGAAAAACATGTTTAAAACAATTTTTGTAACAAAATCAATTCAGACTCAATATTTTGGAACTTCAATAATTCATAATAAATAGCCCTTTTATCAGAAAAATTCAAATCTTATGTCCATTCCATAGAAAATTTAATTCTCTACAACTTTGCAGAAGAAAGTTTTTCCAAATTCCAAACAGAAATTGACCGAAATCTACATACATTTTACAAGCTATAATCAAATTTCAGTCAAAATGGGGTCCATCAACACACAAAACATGTGTTAAACATTTTTTGTAATAAACATACTCTTCCTCCTCATTTATTCATATATTACACATTCATTGTAAAAATATCACCATTATTATATTATTAAAATATAATAATATATTTAAATGAATTATTTTATCAGAAAAGATAAAATATCAATTTTCAATAATTGTCACATTAAAAATTTTCTCCATCTATATACACATAAAATAAATATTTTCCTTATAATATAAATCAATAATTAATTATTCACAAATAATATTACAGAATCACAAAACTGACAACCAGGTCGTTCACAAGAAATAGGGGGCTTTCCTATAAGGATTTCTCCTTACTGGCGCACAATTAGGTGACTAAACCTCTCCTTAGTCAGAACTTTATAGACATTGCCAATAATGTTTTTTAATAATATTATTTCAATAATATAAATTATTGATCTGATAATAAAAAATACTGTGCAGTGACAATTATTGAAACACCAATAATATAAAATATCAATGTAGCAATTATTGAATCAATAGAATAAAATATTGAACAGTAATTACTGTAACAATTATTGAGTAGTGCCTTCTTACGTAAGAATCAATAATTGGTGCAATACCGTGTGCTACTGTGTTTTAACCACCGGTTATTCCAACAGTATTAACGGTAACAACTACGCCGTTATTTATAAACAATCTATACTTGTCGTTTTCTTCATCCAATCGCTTTCCATTATGGGGCCCACACAAGACTGCGCTGTCGTACGAATATTCCCCGATAGCAAGAATATTCCACGACCAAATAAAAATTTCCTGATAACAATGAATATTTTATAACCACTGACTTATTTAAAATATTTGCGAATTTTACCCACAACTAACCACATTAATCAAATAAACCCTTACTATTTCAAAATAATAAATAAAGGAAATTCCATTTTATTTTAAAAAAAAAATCGGGGTTTTACAACTAATGCTATCATCTGGACCGTCACTCCATTCCCCGACTAGTTCCAGCTATATTCTTATTTCCTGGAGAGAACAAAGAAAGAAAGGGTGAGCTCAACTAGCCTAGTAAGAAATATTATTACTAAGATAATACAGAATAAATTATCCTTAGCCTTCAACAGTATAACAACTGATAGAATATAATAGACAACAAGTTTTAGATCAACAACTGCAGCGGAAATAAGCAATCCATTAGAAGAGTCAAGTAGAGCATAAAATCTACTATCTTCTATGATTTAAAAAGTTTTTCATCAACTTTATCACTGAGACTCAGCTTAATAAATAAAATCAAATCATCCTTACACCACGACCAAGGATATTCATGTAATCATCAATGGTCATGATTATACCGAATAATCCCTGGTCATAATCATACCAATAACTGTCCACCAATGAACTACAGGCCAATGAGAACTTTTACCACATCATTCGTCACATTACGGTCATGATTATACAGAATAATCCCTGGTCATAATCATACCAAGTCCATCTATGCACGTAAGCTAAAGATGACTTTCATCACAATATAAGCATGAGGATGATGACAATGACATAATAATTCAATAAAACAAGTTTAAGGATAAATTTTAAAAATTTATAATTTAATTTATCCAGAAATCAATAACGTCCAAATTATCAACATGATACTGCTTTGTGGAGTAAAATTCAAGAATAATATTCATGTACCAAAAATAATTTGGATAGATCCACAGAAGACAAGGATGAAGATGAAAAGGTCTCAACTGCAGAGACCACAAAGAGGAGAAGTAACAGGCTACTTCAAGGGCCATCTAGAATGAAAGCTAAGGTGGTAAACAGACCAGTCCCAGTTTTCCAAGAAAGTACATCTGACGAAGAGGAGAACGTAGAATCAGAGGAAGAGAAGTGAACTGATGATCTTAAGACCAAGTTCCCAAAGAACGATTCCAGCCATGAAGTTGAAGTTGGATTCATGGAAGAAAATGCAGAATCTGCTGATAAAGAATAATGCATAAGCCCAGTGGCTAACTCTCAGAGCATTCACTCTGATAATGAAGAAAAGCTACAAGATGACCCAACTGTATCTCCAAATGCAAATGCTCCAACAAGCCTAGATGATGGGTCAAATGATGTTGATTCTGAAGAAGAAGGACATGACCTTGCCAATACTGAAATTCAAGGAAGCTTGCCTGATGATTCAAAGGCCTCAGAGTCTGAAGAGGAAGAAGAGTCTGACTCTCCCATAGCTGAACCCCCAAGGAAAAGAAAGAGCTACAGATTACTTGCTCAATTTGCCTCCAAGAAGAGAAGTGATCACTCTACTGCAGTCATTGAATTAAGTGATGATGAATCGGAATCACAGGAAGAAAGTGCTGAAGATGGAACTAGTAATAAAGAAGATGAATCCAAGGAATATCTTGCTGAAGAATGTTCTGGAAATTAAATTCAGTAAGAAGAATTCACTGATGAATCTGAGGAAAGGAGCCAACAAGATTCAAGCTCAAGAAATGAAGAATTGGAGAAAGACTCTGGTTCTGCAAATCAGGAATTAGAAGAACTAGAAAACTATCATATCATCTCTCCAGCCAGGATTAACAGAAGAAGAATAGTGAAAGGCTCAAAAGAATCACAAGAAGTACTTCCAGAAATTCCAAGCCTAGAGTTGGTGTCTCAGAACTTCCCAAAGGTGAAGAATTATACAACAATGATGATCAAAGACCAGGCCACTATAAAGTCTATACACATGATGGCAACCACTATATTCCTTATGATCGTAGAGTGGACTCTGAAGGCAGAGGGATTATGACCAAGGAGATAATTGTAGAGTCAGTTCACTTTACCACTGATGATATACAAATCCAAAATGAGAAGCTTTCATCTTCTTAAACATTGTTGACCGACATTCCTTCATCCTCCAATAACGATTGGTACTCAATGATCTTTCAGATTCTCAACACTTTCAAAAATTTATCCAAGGATGAAAATTGTAGAGAACAATCTGATGCTCAACAAAAGGCTGCCCAACCAGATGACCAAATTCATATAGAGTAGAAGCTGATGAAAAACTCCGATGAGCTGATTGAGAGGATATCTCTAATCAATGAAGAATCAAAGAGGTTGACAGCAGCCGGAGATAATTCAGTTCAAGACAGACTCCAAGCAACGATGGCTGATGTATCTCTCAAAATCAAAGAAAGAGATCACATCTATCTGAAGGCTATGAATGATCATAAGGTAGATGCACTACGAGCGTAGAAGGCAAATGAAGAACAACTCCAAGTCCTTTCTGACAAGATTGACAACACGAATAACTCTTTCTCCGTGTAACTTGAGTTGAGCCAACAAGAACTCAAGATTAAAGTTGTTAACTCCTCTTATCTGATGGAGCAGCTTATGTCCAACATGGAACAACTCTCTCAAGTGATTAATGACAAAAGGGGGAGAAAAAGAGGCATAGAAAGAGGCACTATAAGAAGTATTCAAGAAAGGGCAAGAAGAGCATAAAGAAACAAGAGAAGAAGACAGCAGAAGAAGAAGCTGGGTCATCATCTAAGGGGGAGCCAAAGGATGATAAGCATGTGGGTCATCATCTGAGGGGGAGCCAAAGGATGATGAGCCTGTGTTTGCAAAGGCTGAGAGGGAGCCAGAAGAAGATGAAGAGAAGCATACATCTGGGGAGAGTAGACAAAAGAAATGAAGTCAACATCCCATGGGGAGCAGGTGCAAGAAGATCAAACAGATGATTAGCTAATCAACAGACATCTTGGAAACATACATGGAGCAAAAGAGGTACATCTCTAACTAGTTAGGTATGTTCTGGATCCAGGATATAAAATTTCATAGTGTTTTAAATTCCACATCATTATAAACAACATTCATGATTAACTGTTTTAGAAATACAGCTGCTCACTGTATATAAGATTCATTCATAACATGCATATGCACTTATTATTTTTGTCATAATCAAATAGAGGGAGATTGTTAGGAATAAGCATTTGAATGATATTCCTATCTACATATGATTTGATTATGATATATATATATATGAATAAATATGCAAGTATGCTTGCTTTAAGAAAAGCTATAAAGTCCTTTGATAGATTATAGAAACATATGTACAAGGACTTAGAATAAAATGATCAAATATGTTAGGTTGATCCTACATAAGTAAAACAGCTTTGTAAAGTCCTTAAAAAGAAATAATGTACAAGGACTATAAATACAGAAAGATCAAGCATTTTAGGATGATCTTATGATGTAATAGATAGGCTTGTCTGGTCGTCGAGCACTGCACCAAAAATCGTAGTCTACCAGGAGAGTCAAGGAAAACTCGAGAGCTATCGAGGCAGAATCGTAGTCTGCAAGATAGTAGATCTCGGAGTTCGTAGACTGCCAGGAGAGACAAGAAAGGATCGTAGTGTGTCGAGGAGAACTTCCTCGAAGACGCAGTCTGCTAAGGAAGTCATGTTCAGAATCATAGAGACAGCCTGCCTATGAGCCGACCGAGCATCTGTCGAATCCAAGTCAAGAATCGTAGACTACACTCTAAGTCATAGAGTCTACTGATGTCAAAGCCGAGTCAAGAATCGTAGACTACACTCAGAGACGCAGAGTCTACTGATCGTATCAGAAGCAGAGATCGTAGTCGAACAAGATCAGATGAAGACAACAAGCACAATGACAGAAATCGTAGAGTGTCAAGATCTGATCTTAGAGTAGTAGTGTCTACACAGCCGAAGCTAAATCGTAGAGAGCAGAACGAAGACCTCAATAGATGTGCTCATAAAGCCAAGGTAGAATCATAGAACAAACAAGATTCTCAACAATTGAGTACTCCCAGAATATCCAAAAGAATGAAGCCTCTAGTCTAAGCTGCAAAGATACATCCCACCTGAAGGAAACCAGAGAGCTCTCAACGAATGGCATGTAAGCTAACGAAAGATCTAAGCACCACCCAATCAGCATCCAGATTGAGTTATGAAGCTATTCGAGATGAAGTCTTCCACAAATTGCTCAGAAGAAGACTTCAGTAACTGACTAAGGAAAGTCAGCAAGTGCAGTAGCTGTCAAGTAGACAGAAGACGACGATCTGGGAAGCAAATAGGATCATAATATTTGCTAAACAAAGAAAGAATTGATGAAGTGTAAACTAAGATACTGGTCAGCCTCTGAAGAACAAGGCTAAAGTGATTAAGCTTTGGGTTAGTCCATTGATGATAAGTGAACGGGAGATCACTAGGAGAAAATGAGCTGGACACGCCATAAATCTGAAGTGACTTGTTAATAAGAAGGGGCCAGAGTAAAGAATCAAGCCATCAGTATCTGAGATCAGTCAAGGCAAATAGAAGTATTGAGGCACTGTACAAGAGAAGGAAGAGGTGTTCTACATTGAAGATCCAATCAACACTTTTCAAGATCGTAGTGTTGACTCTACATGTCAATGAGCAATAGTTAATAAGACACTATGATCAGGTCCAAGAAAGCAAGCATCAGAATCTTAGAGTTCTGTCATCCGAAGATTGAAGCATTGGCAACGATTCAATCTAAAGGTTGGTATTCGGACAAGAGCTTATTGAGAGTATCGATGCAAAAGAACAACCTCTGATCGAGAAATTAGAAGGGGGAAATAAAGTCGCCGACCTGCCCGAGACATCAAAGTAACATCTCTGATGGGGTAGGTGAAACAGTAGACTGCAATGTCAGAAAGTCATGTCATATCACATCTGCAGTCTGCACCAAACAACTCGAGATCTGTGGAGCAATTTGAATAGCTTTCAACGGCTACCTTCCAACAGGAAGATTGGCAAGGAGTATAAATCAGAAAGAACTTCAAAGATCAAGTGTGTTAGAGTTATTGAGTTTAGAGAAATGGTGGACTGATTTAACCAACGTAAAATAGTGAGTGACTAATGAAGGTCCAAAGGCTCACTCTACGATCCACCAAGAACACTTAAAGACAGACAAAGAAAGAAGTAGAAGTGAGAGTTCTACAATGTAGAAGCAAGAATTCTACTACATGAAGAGTGTTCTGAACTGCCGAGAGAAAGAAGAGCATCAATGTCATCTTGATGTCCATCATGGGAAGACTCTAAGTACCAGAGAGAAAAGCCTACAGTCATCTTAGCAAGTCCATTATGAGAAGGCATCAAGTATCAAGAAAGAAGATCACCAACGCCATCATGGTGTCAAGCATGGGAAAATTTCTAAGTACCTAGCAGAAGAGCTTACAGTCATCTTAGAAACTCATCATGTGCAGACATCAAGTATCAAGAAGAATGATCTTCAAGGCAGTTCATCAAGGGATCATCAAAAGTACTAGTCGAGTAACTGAAGAAGCTGAGCATCATGCAACACTTAACTGCACTTCAAGGATGATCATGCCAAGATGATAAGTACAGAAGATGTTCAGAGCTTAAAGACATCTTAGCAGCTCAACAAAAATAACAACAACAAGCCAGGGCCTAAGGGGTCCTTATCCGAAGGGACTAAACGAAGATTCCAAGCCTGCTGGGCTTGAAGAGTTCCTAGGGAACTAGAGGAGTTCCAAGGCTGCTGGCCTTGAAGAGTTTTTAGTGAACTAAAGTTCCAAGGCTGCTGGCCTTGAAGGAATCTTAGTGATTCAAGGTGTTGCCCTTCCTCAGTGGAAATTCTGCTAGTTGAAAGCAGAAGAGTGGATTAGGAGCTTGAGTCTCTGAACCACTTAAAACTCCTTGTGTCTTTTACTTTATGTCATTTACTTTAGTACATTAACTGCTATAACTGCTATGTATGTTTTAACTGCTAACCACTAAACTAACTCTACGAAAAATGTATGTATGATTATGAATATATCAATGAAGGGGATCTTTTACTTATTCCGTTGTGCTTGACAAGATTCTTATGTTTGTCATATGCTAAATTATTAGCAATACAAAATGAACCAGAAAAGTATTTGAAATAAAAAGGATCTATTCAACCCCCCTTCTAGATCCATTGTGCCTACTTGGAACTAGCATATTAGCATCTTTTTACAGACGGTTCATTTGAGAATTCAGCACGTTGGTCGCGCCTATCACCGAATGTATTAATGGGAAATTGTAAGACCCCAACTTTTATGAATAAAGATTAATTTTTTCTCAAAATATATTTTTGAATATTATGGTATGGATTTGATATAATGTCATAGTTGTGGGTAATATTTATAAATTTTTCAAAGTAAGCAAGTTGTTGTATAATATTCCATTGATCGGGGAATATTCGTTTTAACAGAGAATATTCGTACTACGGCACAATCATTGGTGGACCCCACAACGAAAGTATTATCGAAGTTACAAAATGACAGAAATAACTTTTTATAAAAATAAGGACGAAGGTTTTACCGTTAACTGTTGAAATACCCGGTGGTAAATATACAGTAATACGCGTCGTTGCATAATAGCACACGATATTGATTGTTGATGCTTACGTGAGAAGTCACTCAGTTATACTCATGTATTGCTACAGTAATTATTGTATAATATCTCTCATATTATTGATTTAATTATTGTCACAGTATTATCTGCATAATATTTTATATTATTAAATCAATAATTGAGACGACAAAATTATTCATATTATTATTTGCATTATTGACAATGTCTAGAAAGTTCTGTCGAGGAAAGGGGTTTGGTCACCTAATTACGCGCCAATAGGGAGAAATCCTTATCGGAAAGCCCCCTCTTTCCTGGGAATGATCTGGTTGTTAAATATTGTAAGTTATATTATAAATGATGAATAAGTTCGTGTTGATTAAAGATGAAATTGATATTTCTATTGTGTTGGGATTATTAGTGTTAATGGAACTTGACATTTATTTCGATAATAATTGATTTTTGGAGGTTATATTGACCAATCGGGTAATTAATCGGATAAATAGGCAATTAATTGTGATTAATTCACATGCTTATAACTATTGATTCACATGTATGTACCATTAGGGGAGGTGGTGCAAGATTGATAATACTTGTATGACTAAATTAAAAATGGAGATATAGATGAATGTATTAAACTGTAACTATTTTTCACATGTATAAAACTATTGATTCACATGAATGTACTATTAATTCACATGCATGTACTATTAGGGGAGGTGGTGCAAGTTTGATAATACTTGCAGGACTATATTAAAAATGAAGGAAAAGATGAAGGTATTATACTGTAATATTTCTAGCCCCAAAACGTGCAATTATCAAAACTATATTTTCCTATAAATAGAAGCTCATTTTTCTTTCATTCTCACCAATTCACTAAGACTCACAAGAGCAATTATAGAGAGAGAAGCTATAGAGAGAAAGAAGAAGAATATTCTGCTACTTCACTATTCCAGTATCCAGTCTTCTTCTGAGGTAAGGGATATTTTTTTTCCAGTATTCATAAGGAATAATATTTTCTTCCATACTCTATAGTATGTGAGTAATATTATTTCGTCTCGTATTCCTGATTATACCCTCATTTTGTTAAAGTATTGCTTCTATACTCCGTGAAATTAGTAGAATATCCTTGAAATTTGCGCTTCATCTAGTATCGTTTTACAAGGATATTTTTTGAACATTCTTGTTAAATTTTAAGCTTTTTATGCCGGAGTACTGTCCATGAGTACTATTCATTTATATGGTACTATTCACAAAGTACTATTCACGGGATACTATTCACAAAGTACTATTCATAGATACTATTCACAAAGTACTATTCACGAGTACAATTCATAAAGTACTATTCACAGGGTACTATTCACTCAGGTACTATTCACCCGGAGTACTATTCATGACAAAAATTAATTTCTTTTCAGTCCAAATCATTTTTGATACAATATTATTCCTGAACTTTACTCCACAAAGCAGTATCATGTTGACAATTTAGACATTATTGAATTCTGGATAAATTAAATTATAAATCTTTAAAATTTATCCTTTGCTTTCTTTTAATTGAATTCTTATATCATTTTCATAATCCTCATGTTTATATTATGATGAAAGTCATCTGTGGCCCGTAGTGCATAGATGGAATTGGTATGATTATGACCAGGGATTATTCGGTATAATCATGACCGTAATGTTACAAATGATGCGGTAAAAGTCGTCATTGACCCGTAGTGCATTGATGGACAGTTGCTGGTATGATCATAACCATTGGTGAAAAAATGAATATCCTTGGCCCGTAGTGCATGGATAATTCGTGGTCGTGATACTATTGAATATCCTTAGCCTGTAGTGCAGGGATGATTCGATGATGCGGTTTATTTATTAAGCTGAGTCACAGCGATAAAATTGATGATAAACTTTTTAAATCATAGAAGATAGTAGATATCATGCTCTACTTGACTCTTCTAATGGATTATTTCTTCCGTTACAGTTAAACTTGTTGTTTATTAGTTTTACATTGTTGATGGCTAACGATAATTTATTCTGCATTATCTTAGTCATAATATTTCTTACTGGGCTAGTTGAGCTCACCCTTTTCCTTTCATTGTTCTCTTCAGGAAATGAGAACGTAGCCGGAACTAGTCGGGGAACAGAATAACGGTCCGAGATGGTGGCTATAGTAGTCCTCACTATTTTATGAAATAGTGTGATAATAAATATAATTAGGACTTCTTTTGAGTTTGAATATTGTCTATGAGACAATATTCGTGTAAAAAATTCTCAGCTACGCTGTTGTTGTATTGTATAAAAGAAGTTTATATTTGATTTATGTACCATGTATTTGGCTACTCATAATGGATGATGTATACCTATTTTGGGGGCGTCACAGAAATTATTTCAATGGTCCCAGGAGGCCGAAGGTAGTTTTCAGTTGATCAAAAAGAAGATGACCGAAGCACCCGTACTGGCACTTCCTGACTTCGAGAAGGTCTTCAAACTAAACTGTGATGCATCAGGAGTTGGTATTGGTGGTGTTCTCAGTCAAGAAGGTCGGCGAGTTGCTTTCTTCAATGAAAAGTTATCACGTTCAAGAAAGAATTATTCTACTTATGATCTGGAATTGTATACCCTAGTCTAGACACTGAAGCATTGATGTCATTTTTGATACAGAGGGAATTCATTCTTTTTACTGATCATGAAGCCTTAAAGTATATTAATGGTCAACATAAACTTAGCTGAAGACATGTTAAATGGGTAGCGAGCTTGCAAGAGTTCACTTTCACTTTGCAACATCAAGCAGGAAGTCTGAATCGTGTTGCTGATGCGCTAAGCCTAAGAACATTACTCTTTAGTACTATGCGAAACAAGATTATAGGGTTTGAAGTCTTCACTGAGATGTATGAAGGAGATCCTTCCTTCGGTAAGATAGTTCAAGACATACGAGAAGGTCGACAATCTGACTTTATCTTTCATAAGGGATATTTATTTCGAGGACTCCAATTGTGTATCCCTGATTATTCGCTTCGGCAACAGATAATAAATGAATTTCACAAATGAGGGCATTTCGAAAGAGATAAGACATTTTCATTAATAACAACTGACTATTAATAGCCAAAGATCTCGAGCGATGTGAATCACTATGTAAAAGGGTGTTCTACTTGTCAGGAGTCAAAAGGAGTTCTTATCAATGCGGGATTATACACCCCCTTACCTGTCCTTGAAAGACCTTGGTGTGATGTTAGTATGGACTTTATCTTAGGTCTGCCCCGAACTCAGAGAGCTTCAGATTCTATTATGGTTGTCGTCGACCGATTCTCAAAAATGACTCATTTCATCGCTTGTTGAAAGACCATAGATGCTGCTCGGATTGTCCACCTCTACTTTTGAGAGATTGTACACTTACATGGCGTTCCACAGTCTATTACTAAAGGTATTTTTAGAAATTTCCCAAGGACATGTACGTGGCACGTGACCACTTTCCAGGAAACTCTATAAATACCCCTTCCACTCCATTGGGAAGGGGGCGCTCTTTGGACTTAGACTTTTGGAGCACTTGAAGACTCTCTCTCTCTCTCAACCTGAAGCACTCAAGAAGACTCTCTGGATCCTTGTTACCCTAACAAGGTTCTCGGATCCTAAGAGTTATGTCACGTGTCGTTGCAGTAATTACTCACATGTTCTTCTCCACTCTTCAATTCATCAGTTAATTTTGTACTCATTGTGGATTTCTCTCCTTCTCAGTCAACACGAAATCCTAAGCCTAACAGATACGTTTTCCTTACCCACAAATTGTATTTCTTGTATTTAAGTTTACTTCCTCTCTTTTTTTAATAGGATGCAAATATTTGTAGTTATTTTATGAATTCGAAACTAGTAAACGTCATCGATTCGATTCTACTCAAGAGTCGATAAATGAGACGATTGTAAAAAAGAAAAAAAAATCAAGAATTGGATCTGGAAAAATAATTTTGTAATGATTACTGTATTTTTAATGAACTTTATATTTGGTGAATTATATTAGTTATTATTATTTTTACTTTTTTTAATTTCTTTAATTATAGAGTTAATTGATGGGGCAATGCTACCACACTTACATATATGCATTTCGATCTGTTTATGATATTGTTATATTTATAAATAAAAATTTTATTTTTTAAAAAAAAATTCACATGAAGAATAAATAGTGAGAGAAAGACATTGTGAAATTAATAAATTTACTTATAGAAATAAAAATTCTTGCTTTTGAGAAGGTTGGTTATTTTCCTTTTGCAACTAATATGAGTTTTATTAGTAAAGTTATCGAAACACAACATTTTCTCTCTCTCTCTCTCCTTTCCTCTTTTTGATCTACATGAGAAAAGCATGCATAGACTCTCATTTTCTTTTAGAATTAACTCGCACGTTAATGCAGATAATCAAACTTAATTGACTTAAATATTTCATAAATTCAATCGTATGGATCAATTCATCATTTTCATTGGTGAAAGACAAAATTGTCAGTAATAAAAAGTCGAGGTATATATATATATATATATATATATATATATATATATATATATAGAAAATTGATCAGGAGAAAATCCGGACCCGAATTTTTTTTTTTTTTGTAGAACAACTAAAAAAAAATAAAAATTTATGGAACTGAAATTTTTCAATAATACAGTGAATACCTACACCAACCAATGTATGTACAGTCTGCCCAGACTGTACAGACATGTTTTGTTATAGGCATCCAAATCACACTCAAAACACTGTATAATGTAAAATTTCCAATTCCATAAAAAAAAAAAATTTAGTTGTTTCAAAAAAAAAAAGCAAAAAAAAAAAAAAAAAGGTCCGGATTTTAAACCTGTCCGGGAGTCCGGACAGGATCCGGACCCTATATATATATATATATATAGAGAGAGAGAGAGAGAGAGAGCAAGGATCAAGTGCATACCCCTTATTGTACTCACCCGTGCTCACCCCCTTTAGGCGACGGTTTTGGTCATACAACCGTCGCCTATACTTTTAGCGACAAACAACATATAGCGTCGCTAAAAGTATAGGAGACGATTGTATGACCGAAACCGTCGCCTAAAAGGGGGTAAGCACGGGTGAGTAAGATAATGGGTATGCACTTGATCCGGACCGTATATATATATATATATATATATATATATATATATATATATATATATATATATATAAAATGGATCCGGTCCGGGAGTCCGGACAGGTCCTAAAATGCGGACCAAATTTTTTTTTCTTTTTTTTACTTTTTTTTTTGAAACAACTAAAAAAAAAATTATGGAACTGAAATTTTTCCATAATACAGTGTTTTGGGTGTGTTTTTAATACCTATACCAACCAATGTATGTACAGTCTGCCCAGACTGTACAGAAATGTTTTAGTATAGGCATCCAAATCACGCCCAAAATACTGTATTATGGAAAAATTTCAGTTCCATAAATTATTATTATTTTTTTTAGTTGTTTAAAAAAAAAAGCAAAAAAAAAAAAGGTCCGGATTTTGTTAAAATCTGGGAGTCCGGACCTGATCCGGACTCTATATATATATATATATATATATATATATATATATATATATATATATATATAGCAAGGATCAAGTGCATACCCTTTATCTTACTCACCCGTGCTTACCCTCATTTAGGCGACGGTTTCGATCATACAACCGTCGTTTATACTTTTAGCGACGTTATATGTTGTATGTCGCTAAAAGTATAGACGACGGTTGTATGACCAAAACCGTCGCCTAAAGGGGGGTGAGCACGGGTGAGTAAGATAAGGGGTATGCACTTGATCCGGACCACGGGCCTAGCTGTTAATATCAGCCAAGGATTTGTCTTTACATTAAAACTTCACCATCCCCCAAACCGGTACAGGCTCATACGGCTGGTACCTTTTTTTTAAATTTTTTTTATTCTTTCCCGGCCGGTACAGGCTCATACGGCTGGTATTAAAAAATTAAAAAAAATCCGGCCGGTATAGCTTGTCACGGCTTGTATTAAAAAAATAAAAAAAATTATGTTATTCAAGCAACTCGCTGCTAAACAGACTCGAACTCGCAACCTCAAACTCCAAACACATGTCATATGACCACCCGAGCACCACGGGCCTAGCTGTAAATTTCAGCCAAGGATTTGTCTTTACATTAAAACTTCACCATCCCCCAAAAATCTAAATTGTTGCATTATTATTATTATAGTACGATTTATTATTATTAACAAGTCTATATAATACATATGGGGGTTTGATATTTAGAAATAAGTTAATATCTATATTTATTAAGCAATGATTATTAGAAATGATTTTATATATTAAGCAATGATTTTATTATTAAGAAATGATTTTATACATTAATAAAACTAGTGAAGTATAATAATAATGTGATTATCGAATTTATAAAAGTAGTGAAGTATTATTATAATAATAATAATGTGATTATCAATATTATAAGTACAGATTATACCAATACTAGTACTGCATAAATATATCAAAAGAAATAGTACATATTACATGTTCATTTTCATAAAAAAAACATAGAATGATTAATACAACCGACGCCTATATCTCAGAGGCCGGAAGTAATCTTGCGGATTTCTTGTAGAGCTCTCATGCGACGCGGTAACGAAAGACTGTGACATCTTCCAAGGACCACTTCTCTTCAGAAATATTACCGTTGGCCCTAACGAAACAGTCAACATATTTGCAGACAAAAATGCCACAGTCTACGTTGTTGTGTTGTTTCGGTCGAATCTTTAATGTCTGCACAGTAGGATTACCGCTGGGCCACTCACGCATCGGATTACCATTTCGCAAATAAAATGGTATCAAATGTACCTGCATGTACAAAGTAGTTGGTTAATAATTTTTTAATATAATAGGACATTATAAAATTAAAATATTTTAAAACTAAACATACCGCAACTTTAACGAATTCTGAGTACATTTCATGTAACTTAATATACTTAGTGTCATTGTAGTGCGGGTTAATTATGGTAACCATCCAATCTTCAACTGAGAATAGGAACAAGACAAAATGGTGTTGATTGGTACTACACACCGGTATGAATATGTATTTGCATTCGTGTAAAGGTGGACCAACATCTTGGTTAACATACGGATCGCAAAAACTCCATGCAGTATTCACGTTAGTGCATGGCACATAGCCCTGCCCAAGATGCATGAAGAATGAATTCATGAAACCAAATTTGGACCACCTTTGTATTCCCCGCGACCTGTAGTATTCCTCTCTATCTCGTAGCAACAGCATATACGCGTCTATGACATGCTCGAATATCCAACTCCCAGGCCCTAAGGATTGCACTGCATTGTGTTCTAATTCATATAACTGGCGCGGATGTGATAAAGGATATAAATCCCCTTCTGGTGCCACCACGTTTCCAAAAATATGTTTATTTACAAATGTCTCCTTCCAATCTCTAAGTCTTTTGGATAGGGACCCTTTTGGTCCATAAGAGATGTCTTCTCCCGCATCTTGTACCTGATTGAGACTCAAATGTACATTATTATTATATAGCAATAATAGTTAAAACCATCACTATTAACATAACTATATATACCTCCTCGTAGGCTTGGAAGGTTGGAATGTAACACTCCTCGTAGTCTTGGGTGGTGGGAATAGAGCTCTCCTCGATTACTTGTGGGGTGGGTATGTAGCTCTCTTATACAACATAATCAGTTTGTCTCCCAAGCCCTTCACTAAGTTGTGTGTATTGCGACTGTGGTCCAAAATTTGTGGGACCCCCTTGTCGAGGTATTTGTTTACCTCTTGCTTCGAAGTCGTATAGAGCGTATTGGAAATCCCAATTATTTTTTTGTAGAACCAACTCGGGAGGCAGCTGAGTAAGTGCTGAAAATTTATCAAGTAACGACTTTGCACTCTCAACCTGTCATGTAAGATAAACACAAACAAATATTATTAACAATAAATATGAATAAATATAATATTAAGTATTTACTCCAATACATGATTTATTAAAGAAGAATATAATTTTATACCATTTGAATAAGGTGTTGTTGGTTGTAAATGGCCCGAGGCTCATAACAACTGTCGTGGTCGCTTGTCTGTCGAGGTCGGTGGATTTTCCGACGTGTAATTCTCCTATACCAGACCATGTAATCATCTATTGGGACATAATCAGCAACTTCAGTTTGTTGTCCTTCGAGATGATCCATGTATGCCTCCCACATCGAAATATATTCCCCTCTCAAGGCCATGCAATCCTCGACATCAATAAATTTAAACTTTTTTTCCTTCCTAAGGTCACCGTGGTTTTTGGCTGGTGATGGTATGCCTTGCATGAACCCGAACTGTCTCATCACACGATCCGGCATCTGAAATTCCACAATATCAAAGTGGATCAAGGGGACCCCACCAGATCCCAACAACCTGCCTTCAAAATTAAATCCACTGATATCATCATCCCACACTATGTAAGGCCGCCAAACCACATCCCACATAGACTTAATATCTAACTCCCCTCGGTAAAATGACAAATGGTGATGGGGATTCTCACGTCTACCAGGGTAACTGTGGGTTCCAAAATAGGACCATGCTAAAGCCCTAGGTAACCATAAGGATGATTGTGGCCAAGGGTTTGGCTTTCCAATACTTACACGCTCATAAGCCCAAATTTATAACAACGTAACACAACCATTAATGTATTTAACTCCTTTCCTAGTAGCAGTATATAAAGATCTGTACAAATATGCTAACACTGCCGCGCCCCAAGAGTAAGTTACACAATCTTCAGCGTTGGCAATAAAAGACATATATCGTAGGTGCACACTATTTCTATTCCTATTAGGGAATAATATTGCCCCGCACAACCACAACAAGTATGCCTTTATGTGTCGCCCTACAACATCTTTACTTGCATTCTCGGGACAATTATTAAAATGTTCTTGCAACCACACTAATGAAATTGTACTGCGTTTTTTTGAACTAAAATATTCACCAGCTAATTTATCTCCAAAACAATCCCTAAAATAATTCAAATTGGTGACAGCAAGGGGACCCGTTAAGGGCTTTCCCACCACCGGTAACCCAAAAATAAAGTGAACATCCTCTAACGTGATTGTTATTTCTCCACGGTTTAAATGAAAAGTATTGGTCTCCGGGCGCCATCTCTCGACTAAGGCAGATATCAGACCAAGATCAGTTTGGTGTACAACACCTTGATAACTAAATACTCCAAAACCACATTTATCTAAAAGGATTTTTTGTTCTTTTGTCAAAGCCCACTGATTATATTTCTGATCAGTATATTGACTGGAGCTTAGTTTTCCCCTATCTCTCCCATGATATATGTCATCTGATACATGATCTTGTTGATCATGCAAAACACTTGGATCAATTGGCCCATATTCCCAACTATCCATCTTTTACCTAAAAAATACATCAATTCCAAAATAGTATTAAGATGCATGACAAAATCAAGTTGAAAGTAACATGCTGCAAAATGACAGTAATAACAATACACACTAACATGCATTAAAAACTGAACAACATGCATGTAATAATATTAACATGCATTAAAAAAATGTAATAATATCAACATGCATTAAAAACTAGTAAAAATAAAAACTATTAAAAACAAAAACAATAAGAAGACTGGCAAGTTATTCGAAGTTTGCAACTTATAGTGGTGCTTAGGATATGACAGTGGTTATCAGTGACAGTTAGATTGTTAGATTTATTTCTTTTACTTTTATGTGATGATTTTACCTGTCTTAATTGTGCCAATACAATACTTCTGAGAAACCCATGCACATACATAATATTATAATATATAAAAATATATTCTTATTTTTGTAAAAATATGTCCAATTAGTCTAATTAATATATTAAAAATAAATATCATTCTTTAATAAAATATAAAGTGATCAGTATAAATCTTGCATTATTTTGTTGTTATTATACGAAATAAATACATGCATGGTATTATATCCCCTTTAATTCAGTAATAACATGCAGTGATAAAAAATAACAACAACAGAAACTATTAAAAACTGAACAAATAACAATAAATAAAAACTTACTTGTTGAAGTTTTTTGCTCCTCTCTTCCGAAATACTCCCTCTCTGCTCTCTGTTATTTTTATTTTATCTAGCTTGGCAAGTGAACTTTAGTTTGAACAACATATGTTCTCAATAGACGTTTAAATAAGGTGAGTAAGTCCGATACATGAATTATTTTAGGACCAAATTCAAACATTAATACTGTTATGGGTCACAAATTTTTATATTACCGAGCTTGCAGGTGTTCTTTCCCGAGGCGGTGTGGCAGAAAATTAGTCAAACATGGTGTTGATTGGTTTTGTTGCTTTGCTCGGCCGGTATAGGCTTCACCGGTTTACCCTTTGTTGTTTTGTTTCTTTTATTATATTATTAATTAATAAAATCTGCCGGCCGGTAGAGGCTATACCGGCTTATAAAAAAAAAATTATATTATTAATAAAACCGTTCGGCCGGTACAGGCTATAACGGCTTACAAATGAAATTTTTTTTACTGCTAAACAGACTCGAACCCGTGACCTCAAGCATCAATCCCTCGTCATATGACCACCCGAGCACCACGGGCCTAGCTGTTTTAAATTGCCTTGAATTTGTATATATCTTAAAACAGTTCACTTCCCCCCAAATTAAAATTCTCAATATTTTATTATTATTATTATTATATTATTATTATTACGAATTGAGTATAAAGCCGTTCCATATTGTACCGGCTTATGTACTTTTTTATTATTTTATTACCATTATTATTATTATTATTATAAAGCTGTATCGGCTGGTCTTTTTACCTTTAAATATTGTCGGAGAAGCTGCTATTTTCTCAAGTTATCTTCTTATCCTTCCATAGAATTTGTTCTCTGATATTATTTTCTCTTTTCACCTCTACTCATAATTTGTTTCATCTGGTTGCCCACTTTCACTTCAGAAAATCAAGTTGAAGTTCTGATCGAGCAAAATTCATCACTATTATTCACAAGTAAGTTTTTAAAAATGTCATATAATACATCTGAATTTGTTAGTGAAGTTGAAAGTAATAAATCTGATATTGTTCCGTACGTTGGTCAATTATTTTGTACGTTGGAAGAGGTTGAATATTTTTATAGATCATATGCTCGCAAAAATGGATTCGAGATTAGAATTGCAACTAGTCATAAACATGCTAATACGAATGATATCAGATCTAGGCAGTATGTATGTAAGAAAGCCGGTACACCAATTGTTGGGAAGAGTTTACCTGATGATGAAGATAGTAGTAATAAAATAACTAGACAAAGAGACTCTATAGGACGAACAATGCGCAAAGCTAGAATATATGTTGTCCACAATAAGAAAGAAGACAATTGGCGTATATCTACTGTAGAATTAGAGCACAATCATCACTTAGTGACCCCCACCAAAGTAGATTTGATCGAGACTCACAGAAATATTACTCCTGTTGCAAGAAATTTAATTGACACTTTAAATAAGTCCGGTATTGGTCCTAGTAAGATGATGAATGTTTTGAGCACAATGGGAGGTGGGTTGCAAAATGTTCCTTTTTCTACTGCTAATGTTGAGAATGTGGTGCGAGATTTAAGGCGTGATTCTGCAGATGAAAATGATGCACAAGCTGCTGTCAATCATTTGAACAAACTTGCATCCGGAAGTGCCAGCGGATTTTTTTTCCGAGTGAAACCTGGTGAAAACAACCGCATAGCTTGTATTTTGTGGGTTGACGCCCGATCAAGGTTTATGTATCAACAGTTCGGAGACGTTGTGACATTTGATAGTACATACCGGACAAATAAGTATGGCATGCCGTTTGTTCCATTTATCGGGGTCAACCACCATTATCAGTCTATATTGTTTGGATTTGCATTGTTACGAGACGAAACAGAGGACACTTTCGTTTGGGTTTTACAGACATGGCTTGAAGCCATGGACTACAAGGCACCTACAACCATCATCACTGATCAAGACAGAGCCATGAGTAATGCTATTGCTACGGTACTTCCAACTAGTCATCATTTATTGTGTTCTTGGCATATTAGCAATAAATTTCCTGAAAAATTGCATCATGTTTATTATGCGCACCCATCGTTCAAAAATGATTTTAACAACTGTGTGTATAACTCATTGTCCATCGAGGAATTTGAAGAGCGTTGGCATATTCTGATAAGTTCCTATGAATTATATACTAATGAATGGCTTGGAAGTTTGTATGATGTACGACATAAATGGATTCCAGCATATACAAAGAGATATTTTGCCGCAGGAATGACTACCACTGGAAGAAGCGAGAGCATGAATGCCTTTTTTGATGAGTATGTTAATGCATCAACAGGTATGCTATGTTTTGTACTGCAGAGTCAAAAGGCTGTAGAAAGACAGTTTATCAGGGAGAGGAAGGCCGACTACATAACAAAACATCGTGAAAGGATTATGGTACTCGGTTCATCTTTAGAAATTCATGCTGCACAAGTGTACACAAAAGAGATGTTTAGACGTTTCCAACGTCAATTCGTCGATTCCATGAAATACAATGTTCATAAACTTAGTGAGATGTGTGACACTGATACTAAGGTTTATGCAGTGTATAATGCAGATGTAACTGAAAGTGGTGGAAGATATAAAGAAGTTGTCAACAATCGACAACTGGGATCGGTAACATGTAACTGCCAAATGTTTTCTCACTCTGGTGAATTATGCAGGCACATCTTGAGATATTTCATAGCAAAGAGTATTTCACAAATACCGACCGACATGATCCTTCATCGGTGGACAAGAGACGCGAACAAAAGCAATGGTGAAGACTTACTCTTTAACTCCACATCTGCTGACTTCGAACAAAATCAAGCAATGCGCTACAATCATTTGATGGCTGCTTACCAGGAGTTAGCGAGCAAAGCGACTTGCTCAGTCCGAAGTTACAAAACTGTTCTTAAACTGAATGCACGAGGAAAAGAGTTGGTTGACCAGTATGATCCGGATGAGAATATTACTGAACTGGTAGATGACGACATTGATTGCACAGTTGGAGATCCAAATCATGATATGGGATACGATAATGACGATGAAGATGCAGAGGTGGAAGAAGAAGAAGAGTTTTTGCCGCCTAATATTTCTCAAACAAAGGGGCGCAAAAAATAATCTAGATTCAAGAGTGCACTCGAGAAAATCATTCCATCTAAAACTCATCGAAAATGTGCAATTTGTGGCTTTGAAACCGACCACGATAAGCGAAATCACTATCGAGTGCTAGGGATTCCTGAGCCAAAAAAATAGGCGTCGGTTGTATTAATCATTCTATGTTTTTTTTATGAAAATGAACATGTAATATGTACTATTTCTTTTGATATATTTATGCAGTACTAGTATTGGTATAATCTGTACTTATAATATTGATAATCACATTATTATTATTATAATAATACTTCACTACTTTTATAAATTCGATAATCACATTATTATTATACTTCACTAGTTTTATTAATGTATAAAATCATTTCTTAATAATAAAATCATTGCTTAATATATAAAATTATTTCTAATAATCATTGCTTAATAAATATAGATATTAACTTATTTCTAAATATCAAACCCCCATATGTATTATGTAGACTTGTTAATAATAATAAATCGTACTATAATAATAATAATGCAACAATTTAGATTTTTGGGGGATGGTGAAGTTTTAATGTAAAGACAAATCCTTGGCTGAAATTTACAGCTAGGTCCGTGGTGCTCGGGTGGTCATATGACGTGTGTTTGGAGTTTGAGGTTGCGAGTTCGAGTTTGTTTAGCAGCGAGTTGCTTGAATAACATAATTTTTTTTATTTTTTTAATACAAGCCGTGACAAGCTATACCGGCCGGATTTTTTTTTTAATTTTTTAATACCAGCCGTATGAGCCTGTACCGGTTTGGGGGATGGTGAAGTTTTAATGTAAAGACAAATCCTTGGCTGATATTAACAGCTAGGCCCGTGGTGCTCGGGTGGTCATATGACGTGTGTTTGGAGTTTGAGGTTGTGAGTTCGAGTCTGTTTAGCAGCGAGTTGCTTGAATAACATAATTTTTTTTATTTTTTTAATACAAGCCATGACAAGCTATACCGGCCGGTTTTTTTTTCAATTTTTTAGTACCAGCCGTATGAGCCTGTACCGGCCGGAAAAAATTAAAAAAAAATGTACCACTTCAAACTCTTACGGCTGTTAAAAAAAAACTTATTCTACCAACCGGGACAAGCTCATACGGCCGGAAAAAATTAAAAAAAAATATGTAACACTTCAAACTCTTACGGCTGTTAAAAAAAAAAAATTCTACCGGCCGGTACAGGCTCATACGGCTGTAAAAAATACAAACCGGGACAAGCTCATACGGCTTGTTAAAAATTAAAAAAAATATGTAACACTTCAAACTCTTACGGCTGTTAAAAAAAAAATTCTACCGGCCGGTACAGGCTCATACGGCTGTAAAAAAAATACAAACCGGGACAAGCTCATCCGGCTTGTTTTTGTTTATTTTATATGTTTGTTGCTATTTTATTTTGTCCTTGGTTTGTATTTTTTTTTTACAGCCGTATGAGCTTGTCCCGGTTGGATATTATTTAATATTAAAAATTCAATTTTTTGGCATAAACTGACAACATGTTGACTATGGTGGGGTCCTCATATTAAAATAAAAGCCGGTACAAGTTGTGCCGGGTGGGATATATTTTTGTTTCATCTCAGCCTTCCAATAAGTTTATCAACGGTACAAAAAGAGGGTGTTGCACAGTACTCACAGCAACCGGTTGCTATGGAAGGGCTCCCTATATATAATTTATGTTCTTGTAAGTTTGGCATAGTATTTGCTTTATTTATATATATTTCTAACTGAAATTGTAGGAAGTTTGCTTCATGGGCATGTACATGAAGCAAACTTCCTACAATTTCAATTAGAAATATATATAAATAAAGCAAATACTATGCCAAACTTACAAGAACATAAATTATAATATATATAGGATCAAGTGCATACCCTTTATCTTACTCACCCGAGCTCATCCCCCTTTAGGCGACGGTTTCGGTCATACAACCGTCGTCTATACTTTTAACGACGGATAAATTATAGCGTCGCTAAAAGTATAGACGACGGTTGTATGATCGAAACCGTCGCCTAAAAGGGGTGAGCATGAGTGAGTAAGATAAGGGGTATGCACTTGATCCGGACCGTATATATATATATATATATATATATATATATATATATATATATATATATATATATTACCATTATGTACCAAACTTACAAGAAGAACATAAATTATATTTTAATTTTTATATATTTATTTATTTATTTACATGCTTTATGTTCTTCTTGTAAGTTTGGCATAGAATTTGCTTTATTTATATGTGCAATGCACAGCAATCAACTCGTCCAATATTCCTACCTCAAGCTTCAAATATCAACGTTCACTTATTACGGTCAATAATTCATACAGTTGGGAGTATTATATTAGTACAAAAGAAGCTTGTTAATTTGCAATGGAAAAATTCTATAGTAATTCAAGTGTTTGGATATTTCACATAAATTACATATTTAGATAAATTCAAGAGTATAGATAAATTAATAAGTATGGTCGTAAAGCCTTAATCTAATAGGTTAACCTTTTAGGTAAAAGGTGGTCTAACTTCATAGTACTCCTTCCGTCCCTAATTATTTGACGTTTTAGAGTTTTTCATTTGTGCCTAATTATTTGACGTTTGTTCAAATCTAGGAGAATTAATGACAATTTTTCTAAAATTACCCCTCATTACTTTGCCTATTTTTTAAGACTTTAAACTCTTTTTCTCTCCTTATCTCAACAAAAGATTTAAGGGTATTATAGACAATTGAGTACTATATTTAATGATTTTCAATTATTATCTTAATTCTTTTGTCCACCTCTAAAACGTTAAATAATTAGAGATGAAAGGAGTAAGTTTATTAATTCTACAATACTGACACACAGATAGATATATCACCTCCCGATCCGTAAAACTAATGGAGGGTGGCCCAAATTAGGTTCTGACTATAAATGAAATTTTGTACAGAAAACTACAATATTCGAGATTCTCAATTTACCAGCCCTATTCCAAGGAACTTCTTTCGAAGTAGGGACCCTTATTAATTACTCTCTCTATTTCTAATTATTTGATATTTTAGAGGTGGACACAAAAATTAAGATAATGATTAGAAAATATTAAATATAATACTCAATTGTCTATAATACTCTTAAATCTTTTGTTAGGAATAAGGAGAGTTTTGTTGGGATAAGGAGGGAGAAAAAGTTTAATGAGGGGTAATTTTGAAAAAATTGTAATTAATTCTCCTAGATTTGAACAAACATTAAATAATTAGGGATAAATAAAAAATTCTAAAACGTCAAATAATTAGAGACGAATGGAGTATTTACAAAAGGGGGAGAAGGTTCAAAAATGCCTCTGACTTTTACCGCGATGTCTACCGAGCACCATATACTTTTTTTTGTCCAAAAGTACCCTTAACATTACACTTTTTGGGTCAACTGTGCCCCTGCCGTTAACAGAAGATAAACGGGGTTAAAATTTAGCTGACGTGACTGACACATGGAGGCTTAAAGGGAGAAGGTTTAAAAATGCCCTTGACATATGTAAATATGTCATTTAATCAAAATAAAAAATACTAAAATTCAAAATAAAAAAAACATAACATATTTACATCATTTAATCAAAATACTAAAATTTAAATTATTTTGTTAACTAATCAAAACAACTAATTAAATAAAATAAGTTGTATAACACATTTACATCAATTAATCAAAATACTAAAATTCAAAATATAACATATTTTCATCAAATACTAATTAAAAAAAATATTAAAATACTAATTAAAAAAACTAAAATACTAAAAAAATCAAATTAAAAAAATACTAAAATTCAAATTATTTTGTTAATTAATCAAAACAATAAAAATTCAAATTACATCATTAAAATACTAAAATCATAATACTAATACTAATTGATATAAAAATTTTAAATTATTAAAATTATAATACTAAATAATATTTTTAAATTACTAAAATATTAAAAATATTAAAAATTGATATGATTTAAAAAATTGATAATACTCCAGTTTAAAAATCGATAATATTAAAATATTTTTAAATTGATGTGATTTTAAAAATTAATATGAATAATGCTAAATATGTGCTGATTATAATTGATTGCAAATATGAATAATGAATACGGCAGTAAACTAAAAGTAGCGTTCTATTTAAATAAAAAGTCAGTGAATTTAATTAAAATCATGCAGCAATCAATAAATTTAATCTGTAAATGAGTATATTTGTTAAAGAATTTCTAAAGCTACTAATTAAATACAACAATTACATAACGTTAGAACAACATGTCAGTATTTTTATTTTTTTTCTTTCTCTAAAACAAATTAATTATGAAGTTACTAAGAAAACTCTACTAATATTACCTGATTCAAAATAAAATTATGAAGTTATAGAATTAAAGATTAATTAGTATTTAGTATTATGATTTTAGTATTTTAATGATGTAATTTGAATTTTTTTTATTTTAATTAATTAACAAAATAATTTGAATTTTAGTATTTTAGTATTTTTTAATTTGATTTTTTAGTATTTTTTTAATTAGTATTTTATAATTTTTTTTAATTAGTATTTGATGTAAATATTTTTTGTTTTGAATTTTAGTATTTTAATTAAATGATGTAAATATCTTATACAACTTATTTTATTTAATTAGTTATTTTGATTAGTTAACAAAATAATTTGAATTTTAGTATTTTGAAAAAATGATGTAAATATGTTATGTTTTTTTTATTTTAGTATTTTTTGTTTTGATTAAATAAAATAATTACATATGTCTGGGGCATTTTTGAACCTTCTCCCTTTAAGCCTCCATGTGTCAGTCACATCAGCAAAATTTTAACCCCGTTTGTCTTCTGTT
Source organism: Panax japonicus (assembly GCA_020205505.1). Taxonomy (NCBI): domain Eukaryota; kingdom Viridiplantae; phylum Streptophyta; class Magnoliopsida; order Apiales; family Araliaceae; genus Panax; species Panax japonicus. The sequence continues at coordinate 5,621,835 of CM035106.1, read as the reverse complement.
AACGGCAAGAGCACGGGTGACCCATAAAGTGTAACGTTAAGGGTACTTTTGGACAAAAAAAGTATAGGGTGTTCGGTAGACATCGCGGTAAAAATCAGGGATATTTTTAAACCTTCTCCCTATACAAAAGACACAAAGGTTTTTTTGCCTTTACTCTTTAAATTCACATGTCAGAAAAGGCGTTACAGAAGATAAAGAATAAATATCTCCTAGTTCCTCTCTAGCCCTTTTCCAAGCTCCCTCATTGTATTGAGTTGTAATAATATAAATTTTATAATACATATATATATACATTCACAGCAACGGGTTGTTGGGAGCAACTTAAAAAGCCAAGGCACAACAGCTTATTGCGGCCGGAACAATTAAAATGGGACCCAACCGCAACAAGTTGTAGCGGCTGGAGTAATCTTCTTTTTGGCACTTGTCTTTTTTTACCACTTTGATTATTAATACTATTATATTAATATTTTGTAATATTAGTATTTATAATATTAATATTATAATAATATTTTGTAATATTATTAATACTATTATATTAAATACTAATATTACAAAATATCGTTGCACGTTATTTTAATTGTCCCAACCGCAATAAATTAGTTGTACCTTGACTTTTTGGGTTGCTCCCAGCAACCACTTGTCATAGGATGCGATCCCTATATATATATATATATATATATATATATATATATATATATATATATATATATATATATATATATATATATATATACGGTCCAGATCTTAAGCTCATCTCTTATCTAGCTCACCTTGCTCACCCCCCTCTTTAACGACGGAATCGGGTACGACGATTCAATCCGTCGCTATATATTTGTGTTGAATTATTACTTCGAAACATTTCAACACATGGTTGGTAGAATTATAAGAAAACCTAAATTTTTGCATCTCTCTTTATAAGTATTACTACTAATATTTTTCAACGTAATTGTCAACCAAATAGTCGACGCAAAATATCCGTAATATATTTTATTTTCTTAAATTTATATGATATTGATATAAATTTTTAGTTAGAAGGGAAATACACATTAGGACAATACATGTAGTTAGAGGTCAATGTGACACCCCCAAAATAGGTATACATTACCTATTCCGAGTCGCCAAATACATGGTACAGAATAAAATACAATCTTAAATATATAACATGAGCTGTGAGTTTTAATATAAATATTGTCTTCAAGACAGTATTCAAACTCAATGGAGTCCTCATTACATTTATTAACACACTATTTCATAGAATAATAAGGACTTTTAATGCTATCATCTGAACCGGCACTCCGTTTCTCGACTAGTCCCTGCTACATTCTCATTTCCTGAAGATAACAATGAAAGTAAAAGGGTGAGCTCAACTAGCCCAGTAATAAATATTATGACTAAGATAATGCAGAATAAATTATCGTTAGTCTTCAACAGTGTTAAACTGATACAATATAACAAACATCAAGTTTAACAACAGCGGAATAAGCAATCCATTAAAAGAGTCAAGTAGAGAATAAAATCTACTATCTTCTATGATTTAAAAGATTTTTCATCACTTTTATTACTGAGACTTAGCTTAATAAATAAACCACATCATCCCTGCACTACGACGAAGGATATTCATTAGTATCACAACCACAAATTATCCATACACTACGGGCCAAAGATATTATGTATTCATCAATAGTTATGATCATGCCATAAAATAATTCATATTTGCACCTTTGGCCGAAGAGAATCCATAGCCATAATCATACCAAAAACTGTCCATCAATGCACTACGGGCCAATGAGGACTTTTTCCACATCATTTGTAACTATTACGGTCATGATTATACCAAATAATCCTTGGTCATAATCATACCAAGTCCATTTATGCACTACAGCCCACAGATGACTTTCAACATAATATAAACATGAGGATGATGACAATGACACAATAATTCAATAAAACAAGTTCAAGAATTAATTTATTCAGGAACCAATAACGTCCAAATTGTTAACATGATACTGCTTTGTGGAGTAAAATTCAAGAATGCTCAGAAGAATATTTCCATGAAAAGATACTGGATGAAGCGTAAACATCAAAGATATTCCACTAATTTCAAGGAGTATAAAAGCCAAAACTTTAACCAACTGAGTATAATAAAGAATGGAATAACAAAAGAAATCACCAGGCATGTGATAGACCACACATACATGTTATTCCAACAGAATAATAAATAACAGAACCAAATCATGCGTAAACGCACGGATAAAATATTCTAACAGAATAATAAATAATGGAACCAGGTCATGCGTAAACGCACAGACAGGATGTTCCAACAGAATAATAAAGAATGGAATAACAGTAGAATTTCACCATGTATGTGGTACTTCGCATAGACAGGTTATTCCAACATAATAATAAAGAATGGAATAATAGAAGAATTTCACCAAGTATAGGGTAGTCTGCGTATACAGGTTATTCCAAAAGAATAATAAAGAATGGAATAACAGAAGTTCTCTTCATGAATACAAAAGAAATAATACTCCTTACGAGTATTGAAAGAAAATAATTCTCTTCATGAATACGAAAAAAATAACACCCCTTACGAGTATTGAAAGAAAACAATTCTCTTCATGAATACAAACGAAATAATACCCCTTGCCTTAGAAGAAACTGGATATAGGAGTAGTGAAGTAGCAGAATACTTTTCTTTTTTCTCTCTATAGTTTCTCTCTCTAGAGTTTCAGTGAATTCGTAAGAAATAATGAAGGAATGAGCTTTTATTTTTAGGAGAATGGTCTGAATAGTAACTAATTCATGAATGGTCCAGATTGATTTACTTTTAAACCGACGGTCCATATTAATTTACTATGCAATATTAATAAAATATTCTAATAAAACAAAATCTTTTAAATAAAAGATATTATATTCTATTTATAATCTAATAAAATGAATAACTTTATAAAAGTATTCTGTTTTATATAAAAAAAAATTATTATGCAAACACTATGCCGGTACTATGCAAACACTATGCATAATAGAATATTATATATTCTATTTATAGTCTAATAAAACGAATAACTTTATAAAAGTATTCTATTTTATATAAAAAGATTTTACCATGCATGCACTATAAAAACACTATGCATAATAGAATATTATATATTCTATTTATAATCTAATAAAACGAATAACTTTATAAAAGTATTTTGTTTTATATAAAAAGATTTTACTATGCATGCACTATGAAAATACTATGCATAATAGAATATTATATATTCTATTTATAGTCTAATAAAACAAATAACTTTATAAAAGTATTCTGTTTTGTATAAAAAGATTTTACTATGCAAACACTATATATGCAGACATTATGCATAATAGAATATTATATATTCTATTTATAGTCTAATAAAATGAATAACTTTATAAAAGTATTCTGTTTTTAAATAATAATAATAATAAAACAAAACTTATCACCTTTATTATAATTCACAATATTAATCGGCCAGGTTGTTCCTAGAAAAGAGGGGACTTTCCAATAAGGATTTCTCCCTAGTGACGCGCAATTAAGTGACCAAACCTCTCCTTAGCAGAACTTTTAAACATCGTTAATATTGCAAATAATAATATTAATAACTTTGTTATCTCAATTATTGATTTAATAATATATAAAATATCAACAATATTTGAATCAAATAATGTGTGATACTATGCAACAATTACTATAGCAATAATTGAACAAAACTGAGTGACTTCTCACGTAAGCATCAATAATCAAAATTGTGTCCCACTATGCAACCACGCGTATTACTGTACTTTTAACACCGGGTGTTTCAACAGTTAACGGTAAAACTTCCGCCGTTATTTTTATAAAATATTTTTGTCATTTTCTCAATCTGACAATAATTCTATTGCGGGGTCCACTAATGATTGTGTCGTTGTACTAATATTCCCTGCTAAAATGAATATTCTCCGACCAATCGAATATTATATAACAATTTGCGTACTTTGTAAAATTTATAAATATTACCCACAACTATAACATTATATCAAATCCACACCATAATATTCAAAAAAATATTTTGAGAAATTTAAATCTTTATTCGTAAAATTTGAGGTCTCACAATCTCCCCTCCTTATGAAATTTTGCTCTCGAAATTTACGTACGTACCTGGTATGCTGAAGAGATGAGGATACCTTGACTTCATTTCAGATTATAACTCTTGAGATATAACCATTGAGTGTTGAATACGATCCTTCTTATCCAAGATTTTAACACGTATCTCCTCATACGTTAAATCGTTTGCTATCTCGTCTAGTTCTAATTCAATAATGTGGTTCGGGTCGTCCACATATTTACGTAACATCGATACGTGAAAAACGTTATGAACACGCAACATACTTGGCGGTTAAACGAGTCTATAGGCCACAGTTCCTACTCGATCGAGGATTTTAAATGGGCCAATAAAATCGAGGGTTGAGATTTCCTCTACTCATCAATTCTTTCTTCTAGAATAACGCCCTCTTGAACATTCTTCTTCACATTCATCAGCTCCAGGTGTGTAGTTTGAGCGACTTTAACTTTATCGATTAAAGTCGATTCTACTCGTATATTCTATATCTTCACGTGGATTCGCACATTCCCACTTGTAAACACATACAATCTTCTACTCAACGAGTCAGCTACCACGTTCTCTCTTCCACTATGATATTGAATGGTATGATCGTAATCTTCAACAGCTCGAGTCCAACGTCTTTGGCGCATTATACGTTCGTTTTGGTTGAAGAAATATTTAAGGGTTTTAGAAATGGGTTTTGTACTGAGATCAATACAAAATTCGATTTCACGCTACAGGTGTAGGCTAAGAAGTCTTCAAGAATACGTCAGAAAATTTATTAACAATAGAAATATCATTCAAAACGGTGACTCTCATCCAAGACTTGGATAACACATGAAATGAAGGTTTCTCCTAATGGAGTTTCAACCGATAAGTCAAAGTCTAATTTCTCCAGAGTTAAATTTAAACAGTTGAGCGCAAGCAAGAAAGATAAAAGAATGGGTAGAACCGGAATTGAATAAGGTATAGACTTCGTAAGCGTTTATGATTAACTTACCCGTGATAACTTCGTTCGGGTTCCTCGACAAACGCTCTCTCTTAAACTATCGGCTTTGACTTGTCTGAGACATCTTTTGGCATAATTATCCCAGCTGGACTTGACTTCACTACACGACAAAATCGAGCTAGGTGACCTTCTCTTCCGCAATTGAAACACGCATTGGATTGCTGCGTACAGTTTGGACAAATGTGTCCCTCCTGTGCGCATTTGAAACATACGACCGGTGGTCGTTCTCCTTCCTTAACAACAGGTGTTGGTGCTGACGTCTTTCCATCATCATTAAATCTTATCTTCTTTAAATTTCCACTCCTATTATCTTGGCCATGATTACCACCGAAGTGGTTACCATTCTTGGCATGATAATTTCCCCCACGATGGTTATCATTGTTCCGATGGTCGTTGCCACCTGTACAATTATTATCGTGTTATTGGTCGTTGCCTTTTGGTTTTGCTAACTCATTATCGCGCTCTAATAACTGAGCCCTATTCACAACATCTGAATATAAACAAAGTTTGTGAGAAATGAGGTATTGACGTATTTTGGGTTTCAAACCTCGCAGAAACATTCGTGTCATTCTCTTCTCATTATCTACCAAATGGGATACAAACCGGGATAACTCCACAAACTTAGCCTCATATTGCGACACGGTCATATTATTTTGCTCCAGCTTGATGAATTCCACCTCCTTCATGTGACGAATACTTTCAGGAAAGTACTTGTCGTTGAACAATTCTTGAAACTTCTCCGAAGACATCTTGAGTGCATCAGGCTGGGTATGTTTTACAAATTCCCACCAGTAATCTGCCTTTTCACACAACATAAAGGTGGCGAAGGGAACCTTTTGCTCCTCTGAGCATTCCAAGACATCAAATATCTTGGTGATCTGCTTTATCCACGTCTCCGCCTTAAGTGCTTCTGTCTTTCCCAAAAACTCTGGTGGTCCCAGCTCCTTGAACTGCTTAGCGGTGACCGACCGTGGGTTGCCATTATTTCCACCTATATTTTAAACAGGAGTCTCTCTTACCTGATGTTGCATGAATTGCATAAAGCCTCTGAACATTTCATCGTTCATCATTTGGTCAGTGTTGTTGTTTACCGGAGGATTATTGTCTTCATGTTGCACATTATCCTGGGTATTGATCGTTGGTGACTCAACGGTCTCATGTGCTTCATTGTTGATATCAACATTTTCAGATGCCATTTTCAAACACTGTCACAAAACAAGGGTTAATTAACATATCACATATTATCTCTATACTCTGACCGACCAATTAAATACCAAATAAACTTAGGTAGGTCATACTAGCGAAGGAATTCCTCGTCTCTCCCCTCCTAGTTCTTGTCTCACATCTCAGCCAGGGATCATATCCCTAAGCTCTGATACCAACTGTAACGCCCCCAAAATAGGTATACATCACCTATTCTGAGTCGCCAAATACATGGTACAGAATATAAATACAAATACAATCTTAAATATATAACATGAGCTGTGAGTTTTAATATAAATATTGTCTTCTAGACAGTATTCAAACTCAATGGAGTCCCCATTACATTTATTAACACACTATTTCATAGAATAATGAGGACTACTAATGTTATCATCTGGACCGTCACTCCGTTTCTTGACTAGTCCCTGCTACGTTCTCATTTCCTGAAGAGAACAATGAAATTAAAAGGGTGAGCTCAACTATCCCAGTAAGAAATATTATGACTAAGATATTGTTGAATAAATTATCGTTAGTCTTCAACAGTGTTAAACTGATACAATATAACAAACATCAAGTTTAACTACAGCGGAATAAGCAATCCATTAAAAGAGTCAAGTAGAGAATAAAATCTACTATCTTTTATGATTTAAAAGGTATTTCATCACTTTTATTACTGAGACTCAGCTTAATAAATAAACCACATCATCCCTGCACTACGACAAAGGATATTCATTAGTATCACAACCATAAATTATCCATACACTACGGGTCAAAGATATTTATGTATTCATCAATAGTCATGATCATGCCATAAAATAATTCATATTTGCACCTTTGCCCGAAGAGAATCCATAGCCATAATCATACCAAAAACGGTCCATCAATGCACTACGGGCCAATGAAGACTTTTTCCACATCATTTGTAATATTACGGTCATGATTATACCGAATAATCTCTGGTCATAATCATACCAAGTCCATCTATGCACTACAACCCACAGATGACTTTCAACATAATATAAGCATGAGGATGATGACAATGACATAATAATTCAATAAAACAAGTTCAAGAATTAATTTATCCAGGAACCAATAACGTCTAAATTGTCAACATGATACTGCTTTGTGGAGTAAAATTCAAGAATGCTCAGAAGAATATTTCCATGAAAAGATACTGGATGAAGCGCAAACATCAAAGATATTCCACTAATTTCAAGGAATATAAAAGCCAAAACTTTAACCAACTGAGTATAATAAAGAATGGAATAACAAAAGAAATCACCAGGCATGCGATAGACCACACATACAAGTTATTCCAATAGAATAATAAATAACGGAACCAGTTCATGCGTAAATGCACGGACAAGATATTCCAACAGAATAATAAATAATGAAACCAGGTCATGCGTAAATGCTCAGACAGGATATTCCAACAGAATAATAAATAATGGAACCAGGTCATGCGTAAACGCACAGACATGATATTCCAACAGAATAATAAATAATGGAATAACAGAAGAATTTCACCATGTATGCATTACTTCGCATAGACAGGTTATTCCAACATAATAATAAAGAATGGAATAACAGAAGAATTTCACCAAGTATAGGGTAGTCCGCGTATACAGGTTATTCCAACAGAATAATAAAGAATCGAATAACAGAAGTTCTCTTCATGAATACAAAAGAAATAATACCCCTTACGAGTATTGAAAGAAAATAATTCTCTTCATGAATACGAAAGAAATAACACCCCTTACAAGTATTAAAAGAAAATAATTCTCTTCATGAATACAAACGAAATAATACCCCTTACCTTAGAAGAAACTGGATATAGGAGTAGTGAAGTAGCAGAATATTTTTCTTATTTCTCTCTATAGTTTCTCTCTCTAGAGTTTCAGTGAATTTGTAAGAAATGATGAAGGAATGAGCTTCTATTTATAGGAGAATGAACTGAATAGTAACTAATTCATGAACGGTCCAGATTGATTTACTTTTAAATGGACGGTTCATATTAATTTGCTATGCAGTATTAATAAAAAATTCTAATAAAATAAAATCTTTTAAATAAAAGATAATATATTCTATTTATAATCTAATAAAACGAATAACTTTATAAACGTATTCTGTTTTATATAAAAAGATTTTACTATGCAAATACTATGCAGGTACTATGCAAACACTATACATAATAGAATATTATATATTCTATTTATAGTCTAATAAAACGAATAACTTTATAAAAGTATTCTGTTTTATATAAAAAGATTTTACTATGCAAACATTATGCATAATATAATATTATATATTCTATTTATAGTATAATAAAATGAATAATTTTATAAAAGTATTCTGTTTTATATAAAAAGATTTAACTATACAAACACTATATATGCAGACACTATGCAAATACCATGCATAATATAATATTATATATTCTATTTATAGTCTAATAAAACTAATAACTTTATAAAGTATTATGTTTTATATAAAAAGTTTTCTGTTTTTAAATAATAATAATAAAACAAAACTTATCACCTTTATTATAATTCACAATATTAATCGACTAAGTTGTTCTCAGGAAAGAGGGGGCTTTCCAATAAGGATTTCTCCCTATTTGCGTGCAATTGGGTGACCAAACCTCTAATTGGCAGAACTTCTAGACATCGTTAATATTGTAAATAATAATATTAATAACTTTATTATCTCAATTATTGATTTAATAATATATAAAATATCGACAATAATTGAATTAAATAACGTGAGATACTATGCAACAATTGCTATAGCAATAATTGAACAAAACTGAGTGACTTCTCACGTAAGCATCAATAATCAAAACCAGTGTGATACTATGCAATCACGCGTATTACTGTACTTTTAATACCAGGTGTTTCAACAGTTAACGGTAAACCTTCTGTCATTATTTTCATAAAATATTTTTGTCGTTTTCTCAATCTGACAATAATTACGTTACGGGGTCCACCAATGATTGTACCGTTGTACGAATATTCCCTGCTAAAACGAATATTTTCCCGACCAATCGAATATTATATAACAATTTGCGTACTTTACAAAATTTATAAATATTACCCACAACTATAACATTATATCAAATCCACACCATAATATTCAAAAGAATATTTCAAGAAATTTAAATCTTTATTCATAAAATTTGGGGTCTCACAGCCAATTTGTTTTGTACCATTCAAAAATATATATAAAAATAATTTCTCTCTCTATGAATCTAGAAATAATTATATATATATATATATATATCACACTCAAAACACTGTATTATGTAAAAATTCTAGTTTCATAAATTTTTTTTTTAGTTGTTTTAAAAAAAAGAAGCAAAAAAAAAATTGGTCCATCTTTTACTCCAGTCCGGACTACTGGTCTGGATCGACTGTGTGCATATATATATATATATATATATATATATATATATATATATATATATATATATATATATATATCTGAGGATTGATTTATAGTTAATATTGTAAAAAATAGTACTTTAGTCTTATAATATATCGTGACCCTTTATTTTAATATTGTATAAAATAGTCTATCCTTATATATTTCACTTCTTGAATCAGAGAAATATATAACAAAATAAAGGGTTTTTTTCAAATAACTTTAAAAATTATGCATATGATATTTAGGCTTCAATAACTCTTAACAATCATATCGATATCACAGTATCACTTGATGGGATTTATATTAATGAATTTGGTTCAAAAAATAAACTAATTCAAGATGTTAACAACTAATAAGAAAAAAAAACTATTCCTTTATACAACTATTTTGTATCCAAAGGCATGTGCCCATGTGTACATAGTTAAAGTAATTCAACTATCCCGTTCCACAATTTTATATATACATACATACAGAGAGAGATGTGATTCCTAGTAAATAATTGTTATAAATACTCCCTATTTTAACAAATTATTTTTCATCGTCGAATGCAATATGTGATTTAACGGGCAAAATTAATAAAGATTAATTAAACCTTTCCATTACTAAGAGTAACGATAGGCAAAAAAATAGGATACCTGCCTTAACTCTTAGCAGAGACCTGAATGAATGTTCTAAATATCCCTAATTTAATTAGATTTAAAATAGCTTCAATGTATTTATTTATAATATAATTTATATTAATTAAATTATATTATATTATAATATGGAATTTAAATCTTAAATAATCAAATTATCACAATATTGACAATGTTTAAATTTTATTACTTAAAAAATTATTTATACAAATTATTTATACAAAAATACATTGAATATAATTGACAATGTTAAATTTTCTAACTTAAGAAATTATTTATACAAATAAACACATTTTATATAATTGATAAATTTAAATTTTATTAATTAAGAAATTATTTATAAAAATAAATACATTAAATATAATTGACAATCTTAAATTTTATTACTTAAAAAGTTATTTATAAAAATAAATACATTGAAGATATTTAAATTTAAACTAAAATGAGGGTATTTAGGACATTTCATCATGTCTCTGCTAGGAGTAGAGGTAGGTATCCAATTTTTTTGTCTGACCCTACTCTTAGTAGCGGAAGGGGTTTAATATCCATTAATCTCGTCGGTTACATCTCATGCATTGGACGATGGGAGCTGTAATAGTGCCCATAACAACTATTTGTTATGGATCACTAATATATATATATATATATATATATATATATATATATATATATATACGGTAAGGATCAAGAGTATTCTCCTTAAATAACATTCCTCCTTAAATAGCATTCTTTTATTAAAACTACGTCGTTTTGGAGGGACGCGTAGGTATTTTTGTAAATACGCGGTGACATTGTATTTACAAAAATGTCACCGCGTCCCTCCAAAATGATGTAATTTTAATAAAAGAATGTTATTTAAGGAGGAATGCTATTTAAGGAGAATGCTCTTGATCCTGACCGACCGTATATATATATATATATATATATATATATATATATATATATATATATCAAGAGTATTCTCCTTAAATAACATTCCTCCTTAAATAGCATTCTTTTATTAAAACTACGTCGTTTTGGAGGGACGCGTAGGTATTTTTGTAAATACGCGGTTACATTGTATTTACAAAAATGTCACCGCGTCCCTCCAAAATGACGTAATTTTAATAAAAGAATGTTATTTAAGGAGGAATGCTATTTAAGGAGAATGCTCTTGATCCTGACCGACCGTATATATATATATATATATATATATATATATATATACGGTCCGGATCAAGTGCATACTCCTTATCTTACTCACCCGTGCTCACCCCCCTTTAGCGACGGACCCGGCGACGGTTCGATCATACAACTGTCGTCTATACTTTTAGCGACGGCGCCTATACTTTTAGCGACGCTATATGTTGTCCGTGTTAAAAGTATAGACGACGGTTGTATGACCGAAACCATCACCGGGTCCATCGCTAAAGGGGGGTGAGCACGGGTGAGTAAAATAAGGGGTATGCACTTGATCCTTGCTCTCTCTCTCTCTATATATATATATATAGTCCAGATCTTAAGCTTACCCTTTATCTAACATACCTTGCATACTCTCCTTTAGCGACGGATCGGGCGACAGGTCCGTCGCTACAGGTTCAGTCCGTCGCTAAAAGTTAATACGACGGTTCTAGTGACGGACCAAACCGTCGCCCGGTCCGTCGCTAAAGGGTGTATGCAAGATATGTTAGATAAGGGGTAAACTTAAGATCTGAACCGTATATATATATATATATATGTGTGTGTGTATGTGTGTGTGTGTGGTAATGATTCATAACATGTATTTCATATGAATCAAAAATGAACATATATATACCATTTATATCGTTCAATATAGGAACCAATGACCGAGATTAATTTGAACTGAAAAATTCGTGTCCGCTACTATTAGTAGTGAATGACTATTAGTAGCGGATGACAGTCGTCATTCGCTACTATTAGTATCAGACATAGCGGACGTGAATTTTTCAGTTCTAATCTCGATCGTTGGTTCTTGTATTAAACACTAATAATGGTGTTTGCCCATTTTTGATTCATATATATATATATATATATATATATATATATATATATATATATATATATATATATATATATATATATATATATATATATAGTCCGCTTTTTATACGGGTGGTCCGCATGCGGACAACCTTTAGCGACGGACAAACCCGTCGCCATAGGGTCTAAACCGAGCTATATCAACAGTTCTGAGTTATCGCAACTGTTCAGACTCTATGACGACGTACGGGATTAGCGACTATTTTGTTCGTCGCTAAAGGTGGTTCGCATGCGGACCACCCGCATAGAAAGCTCTCTGTATTTATATATAGAGTACAGATCTAAAACATAACTCTTAAATACCATACTCTCTTAAATAACATATATTTATTAAAACTACGTCGTTTTAAAAAGTAAGTGGGGCCGCAGATGACATTTTTATAAATAAAAGAAAAACAAGTGGGACTACTCTCTTTTAATATTATTTTATTTTTAAAAAAAAAATCTTCAAAGCGACGTAAGTTTAATAAAGATATGTTATTTAAGAGATGTATGTTATTTAAAATTTATATTTTAGATTCGTTCTCTCTCTCTCTCTCTCTCTCTCTATATATATATATATATATATATATATATAGACATACATACATACATACAGCTTTCAATTTTCTAAAAATAACTGATTTATTGGACAAATACAGTATCTTAGTATATAGTCATGTATAGGAGTGTTGCATCAATTGTCTTCATCCTATATACATATATATATACCCTGCAATTTTCTAAAAATAACTGATTTATTGGACCTTCATATTATGTAAATATATACAGTATCTTAGACTCTTAGTATATAGTCATGTGTAGGAGTGTTGCATCAGTTGTCTTCATCCTAAATAACAAAATTCACATGCTACGTTTATATTGATTGCAACATGGACTACATTGACTCACATTAGTATTCAAATTCTACAAACTTATAATTATGTATATATTATATGTACGTACAAGTAAATCATCTTGTATATATAGGTCAAATTCCAATTGGTTGATTAACTCAATCGCGCCGTATTGTTCGACTTAATTGTGATCATGCTCTTGGTTAATTATATATTAGTCAAATGTTTATCGGATGATTAACATTAGTTTTGCACTTTCAACTGTTAAATTAGTGTCAATTTATAATTAGGAATCAAAGGCAATTAGAAGAGTTTCTAGATAGTTAAAAATAGTTATGCATGTAGTGAAATAAATTAGGAAATAATTGTTTGTCTTGTTATTTGTCAAGTTGTAATTTGTAGTAGTATTTATTTATACGGTTGAGACAAAAAATTTGGTCACTTTCAATGAAAATATCTATTCATTCGTTTATATATTGTCAGCAGTCACAAATCATAAATATTAATTTCAGATTATTAGTTGTGAAAGTAATTGTCTTTACAAAAAAAAATAATTTTAAAAGAGGTACATTTCATATTAATAAAATGTCTTTTTTTTACTTAGGAAAAAAATGATAATTTAGGTTAGATGTGTGGGGGCTACATATATCAGAAAACAAGAAATTTAATTTCAACGAGGGGAAAACATCATATATATATATATATATATATATATATATATATATATATATATATATATATATATATATATATCTATCTAATAAAATACGAATGATTTTGAATTTCCCGCTCACTTAATAAATCATCTGGGCCGTCCAAAATTTGGGATAAATCCCACCGTTCATACATCTATCTTATAAAATACATCTATCTATCTAATAATAATTTAATAAAATACAAATGACTTTAAATTTCCCGCTCACTCAATAAATTATTTTGGTCGTTCAAAGTTTGATATAAATCATATTGTCCATACAGTGCCGGAGGCACGGAACCCAGCTAGTATATATATATCATGAGCCTATAAGGGCCCTTAGCCAACTTTCATGTGAAATACATGGCTCCAATTTCCAATAAACACATTTGTTTGTCTACCACAACTAATCAATTCATAGTGATGCCAAAATATGCGTACACATGAAAAAAATAAAAGTGTGGCTTTAATCAGTAATCAATAGTCCCTATGTTCTCTAATATACTCCCTTCATTTCTTAATATATGTCAGTTTTAGAATTATGAATAAATATTAAAAAAATAATTATAAAATATTAAATATATTATCAATTGTCTATATTGTCCTTGTATTGAAAAAAGAGAGTATTATTTATTGATCAAAAAATAATGAGAGAACCAAAGTTATATTTATTACTTAAGGTAATATTACTCCCTCCGTCCCATAGTTATAGGCTGATTTCTTTTGGCACATAGTTTAAGAAAATCAGTTTAAGTGACAATTTTAACAAAAAATTTCCACATATACCCCTTAATATGGATTAATGAATAAGTTAGTTACTCTTTACTTATCACACTGAAACTCTCAAATTAATTGATCAGCGTGTACTGACAATTAAAATAGAACTTTAACCAAAGATGAATTTTTAATCTACATAAACTTTCAACCAATCACAAAACGTTTATGTTATTCCAAATTCATTTATTTAGTCTAAAAAGTTGAATATTTTATTGAGAATACAACAACATTAAATGTGATGATAATAATAATGACATTGAATATTGTTATTTCAAAAAAAAAGTAATGGTTGAATATTTATTATAAGGACATAAAGGTAAAATAATGAACCAACTAAATTTTATAAATAGTAAGTAGCTTATATATTGGGACATTCTAAAATGGAAAATTAGCCTATAACTATGGGACGGAGGGAGTAGAAACTAAGCAATTAATGCTTACTTGAAATTCTCAAACGACTTATATTTATAAACAAAAATATTTTTCTAAAATGACATATATTAAGGAACAGAAGTAGTAAATCGTTTTAGCGAAATATTTTTACTCTTTAATTTACTACAAGTCGTTTGAGAATTTCAAGTAAGTATTAATTGCTTAGTTTCTAATATTGTCCCAAATATTAAATGCAACTTTGATTCTCTCACTATTTTCTATCCAATAAATAACAACCTCTTCTTTCAATACAAGTACAATATAGACAATTGATATTATAATTAATACTCCCTCCGTTCCTAAAAGATTGTCGTTTTAAAAAAAAAATTTGTTCCAAAATATTTGTCATTTACAACTTTCGAGGAGAATAAATTATTTACTTTCCTATATTATCCTCTATCTTCTCTCATTGTTCTAAGAAATTCCCTCTCTTGTATTAATAGTTTTCAACTTCCCATAAAGGGGTAGTGATGGAATTTCAAATAAATTTTACTTGGTAAATGATACTTTCTTAATTCATGTGCCAAAACCTTAAACAACAATCTTTAAGAACGGAGGCTAGTATTTACTTTTCTATATTACTCCTACCTTCTTTCATTGTCCCAAGAAATTCTATCCCTTGTATTAATAATTTTCAACTTCCCATAAAGGGGTAGTGATGGAATTTCAAACAAATTTTACTTGGTAATTAATACTTTCTTAATTCATGTGTCAAATCTTTAAACGATAATCTTTTAGGAACGGAAATAGTACTATATAATTATTATTTTAATATTTGTGCACAACTCTAAAATGACCTATATTAAATAAGGAATGGAGTATTGTCCGGATGTATTGACAATGAGAGTATTAACAAAATGAAAATGTTTAAAGTATATTATTTCTTCCTTAGCAATGAATTGCCCACATGGGATGAACAAACATATGAACTGTAGTCCTAAAGGCTCCCCAAACCTTTTTTCGGCTGTCATTTTTCTTTATTAAAAGTAATTTATAACAACTATAAAAGCCCTATCTCTCTCTCTCTATTTTTATGAACCATCAATATTCATTCACATCATTTTTAGTCATCCACTAGACTAGACCTCTTTCTATCATGGAAGAAGAACATAATAACATTCAAAGTGTACCGCAAGAATATAACTCTTCCACGAATTCCGACAGCTTGAACTCGTCTTCTGCCGCCGCTATTACTTCTTCCTCCTCCTCGGCCGCCTCATACGTGGCGACTTCAAAGGCTAAAAAAGGCTCAAAAAGAGTGATTAATCATGAGCAAAAAAAATGACAATGAGCCTAACAAGCGGCACAAGAACGGTGGTGGCGGGGGTGGTGGCAGCGGCTCCGCTCATCCTACGTATCGTGGAGTACGAATGCGCAATTGGGGCAAATGGGTATCTGAAATTCGTGAGCCCAAGAAAAAATCAAGAATATGGCTTGGGACATTTTCTACAGCTGAAATGGCGGCTCGAGCCCATGATGTAGCCTCTTTAGCCATCAAAGGTCACTCGGCTTTTCTCAATTTTCCCGAATTGTCTCATGAACTTCCACGGCCGGCCTCCACCTCACCTAAGGACATACAAGCGGCTGCTGCCAAGGCCGCGGCAGCTATATCTTCAGAGCAAATTAGGTGTGGAGGAGCTGAAACCGAGCCAAGCCGAGCGGAGCTTTCCATTTCGCATTCATCAACATATTTGTCAATTCTAGACACCCAAGAAAGAAGGAATTCTCCAACAATTAATGATGATGATGATGATATAGTTTTTGACCTACCTGATCTTTCCATAGATAGCATGGATCGAAGTGATGGATATTTTTACCATGCTTTATCATGGCAGCTGGCAGGAGCCGATACGGGATTCCGGCTTGATCAGGAGCCATTTATGTGGGAGTACTACTAGCTAAGCTAGCTATTGAATTTATGGATCTGATTACCATGAAGTTAATTTCATAGTAAGTTGGTCAATTAACCAATACAGTACTGACATGCAGAGAAAGAGATCACCTCCCAACCTGCGTGTTGATACTGTATTGATGAATTGACTAAAATTAATTTCATGCTAACCGGTTCCTGAGTTTATATATATGGCAAAGAGCACTAACATTTACATATATTCGTCATAAATGATGAAAATGTAAATTGGTCTCCAAAAAGGATAGCCAAATTAAATATGGAAAGTCATGTTTATATATATATATGGGTTTTTTTTACCTTTTCACTACCAAAAATCTGGGCATCTGAGACGGACAAAATCCGTCTCAAATACAGCACAATCCGTCTCAAAATTGATTTTGAGACGAATTTTGAGACGGATATTGGCCGTGTCAGTTGGTCGCGTCGCTAATTATGCCCGTCTCAAAATCCGTCTCAAAACAGGAAATTAGATACAGAAAATTGCCATCTCAAATCTGTCTCAAACTATCTGAGACGGACATAATCTGTTTCAAATCCGTCTCAAATCTAACCCATGGGGAGCTGAATTTTGAAACCGATTTTATCGGTTTCATATTTGGCGGGCAGATTTGGCGCTTTATTTTAGTTCACGTAAGTTGAGACGGAAAAAGCCGTTTCAAATCCGTCTCAAAATAGCCAGCAATTATTTATTTTACACATTTTGAGACGGATACCATCCGTCTCAATCCCGTTTCAACTTTGACGCCAATATCTTTTTAGCGCGCATATTTTGAGACAGGTTATAGCCGTCTCAAAATTCGTGTCAACTTTGACGCCAACATCGCAAATTCTTTGAGACGAAAAGAAGTTGTCTCATGAGCAGATAATTATATAAGATCTTAATTATGAGTAACATGATCTTATATAATGTTAATATGTTACTACTATTATTAATATGTTATTACTATTAACATATAAATACATTAAATATATTTAATAAAATTTATTTAAATATATATTTATTAACACTATTACGTAATAAGAATTTATATTTAGTAATTTGACTTCTTTAATATAATTTAGTAAAATATTTTAGAATATTTTTGCCTATTTATATTTATTATTAATGATACAAATATGTTATTATATATTTGTTATATAATATAGTTTTTGAATAAACCAATTTTCATATAAACATCAACTTGGCTAATATTTATTTATTACTATTATTAAGATATATATAATACAATTGCCAAACATATTGTTCAATTATTAAGTTTAAAAACAAAAATTTAATTTCTACACTATAGTTAATTTCTTAATTTAATAATCAATCGAATAAATCCCAACACGTGCCATTTATCCGTATTAACAAATAACCTCGAGGGATAGAATCTTTTGACTCAAAGCCTTTATAATAATTATCGTTACTTTTTGGGAATCATGGAGCGAAAACTTATCTTCTTTATTATTTTCATATCCATATTTTTTTCATAGAGTTGGTGAGCTTGTCTTGTTAAAAGTTTGTCTATTATAACAAAACTGAAAGCTGCTTTCACTTAGAATAAAATAGCTTTTTTACTCCACCTCTTCCGTTTAACAAATCATAAGGACAATCTTCCATATATAGGGTGATCAAGATGGAAGATTATTGTGTTATCACTTTTCTTTCTACTAATGATTCAATGTTTGAAACTCTGCCTATAATACACAAAGAAGGTGATAGCATCATGTAACTAAAGTAAAAATAACTTAAGAAAGTATGTATTCGATAAGGAGAAGCTAATTAAAGCAAAAGACTATCTCCCCTCACCCTCACCCTCAAGCACACCCACACCCCCAAAAACCCCCACCCACCCACACCCCCCCCCCCCCCACACACATATATATATAGGGGCCGGATCCTTTTTAACATGTCTGTACATACATGTTTTGTTATATGTATTCAAATCACACTCAAAATACTGTATTATATAAAACATTGTATTTTGTCCGAATTTGATCAGGCCCAAAAGTTTGGACTTGATCAAATGTATATATATATGCCCCTATAAATCAACATTGAAATAATTTCACTTTTTTGAGTGATAAGTGACCTCACCAATCACTATCAAACATTCATAGTCTGTCTATTACTGTCTATATCATTGTGCAAAGTGGCAAGAAATGAGACAATATATAATCTCTTGTTTCCCAACCAAATCTTTCATATGCTAATGAATGCAATGAATAGTTTTGGGTCCATCCATAGCTAATTATTTGGGGGGCACTTAAGAAATCAAAGTACTTATTAAGGTAGGGATCCAGGCTCATATAACCTGATACTCCTTCCGTCCCTAATTATTTGACGTTTGTTCAAATTTAAAAAATTAATGACACTTTTTTCAAAATTACTCCTCATTAAACTCTTTCTTTATCTCAACAAAACTCTCCTTATCCCAACAAAAGATTTAAGAGTATTATAGACAATTGAGTATTATATTTAATATTTTTCAATCATTATCTTAATTCTTGTGCCCACCTCTAAAACGTGAAATAATTAGGGACGGAGAGAGTATATAATTATGGATCCAATGGGAATATTTAAGTAGAAATATATGAACTTGGAATTTCATGAGTCGCAACCTTTTGTGGTGGATCTTTCTATATTTCCAATTTTAGGGTCCCATGGAATTTTTTTTAAACTTGTAACATTTATTTAGCAAAAAAAAAAAGGAGAATAATTTTAAAAGTTATGATTTTAATGGAATATCACAATCTTTTATGGGGTCCACGAAAATTAGCATATTTGTGCTATAAAAGAGTAAGAAAATAGAAATTTAAAGGTTTTACTAATACTTAATGGTAAAGGATTTTGATATTTTAACTTTACTTTTTATGATTTCTTATCTTTTCTTGACCATGTTGACGAGTAGGACTAAAATTAAGACACTTTAAAATGATGATTTTATTTAATTTAGGGTACAAATTATTGGAGAAAAAATGTCAAAAAAGAAAAAGAACTTTAACCTTAGTAGCCTATCAGATATATTAAAATATAAATAGGCCTTTTGTTTAGGCTTTAGGGCATGCTTATTTTGTTGCAAACAAATAGGAACAATATACATATTATTGCAAAGGCTGAATACTGTTTGACACATCTAAATAAACATGCCTCGTTCAACTGTCAGGATCTACAAACTAAAATAAATGCATAAATAAATAAAATTCTACAAACAATATAATAGAAGAAATTAACTGAAGATACACATGGTATGATTGGTCGGAAGCAAGCCTAACATCATGTTTGAACATTTTAATTATTAATTATACAAGATCGAAATGTACGTGTAACGTGAGACAGAATTAACAAACAATATACATGCATCTTGATTAATTAATTAGGATATTAATTAATTAATTATTTTAAATTGTTGGATTATGTAGTCCATTTGTTGTAGAGTTAATTAATTATTAATTAATATAACTCAGATGGGTTTTTTTTCAAAATCCATGAGAGATACAAGTGGAAAGAGCAGGAATTTCATCAAAATTTATCTCTTTTAAGTTGGAAAGAAGAAACGTTGTGGAAAAACAAGAGAATCTCTATTTATTTTTTTTGGGACGTGAGAAAGAAAAAGAAGTGCATCAAATACAATCTTTTGCAGCAAAAAAAAAAATATAAAAAAAATTGTCCAGTTGATAATGTTGAATGCTTTTGTTGTACGATAAGTTCTTTAGTGCATGTTCGGTTGTTGCTTCCTTTCTTACTTTATTGTGTGAGAGAATTATCTTATAAATATACATATACATTTACATATACATATATGGAAAAAATAATCTAAAGTATTACCTTAGTAACTTGATTAAGATTACTTAATAAAATAGTGTAATTTTGTATAAAATTTATAAGTAAAAATTACTTTTTAATAAAACTCTAAAATGAAATACTTAACTCAAAGTGATATATATATATATATATATTTGGAACCTATTCTATATCATACGTCAGCTGGGAGCACTATTCCAGCAAATAGATTTTATACCGTTGTTGATCAAATATAGTTGACAATGTTAAATTTTATTACTTAAGAAATCATTCACACATATTTAATATTTAATATTGTCAACTATATTTAATATATTTATATTTATAAAATATTTGTATAAATAATTTTTTATGTAATATAATGTAACATTGTCAATTATTGTGATAATTTGATTATTTAAAATTTAAATAATTACCTAATAAATATTTTATACATTGAAACTATTTAAATTTAACTAAAGTTGGGGTATTTTAAACATTTCTCTTGGTCGCACCTCTTACATGTGGCCAAGAAAAAAAATATTCTTTGGCCGCAGGTAAAAGGTGTGGCCAGTAAAAAATAAAATTTTCTTTGAGCCATTGAATCTCTAGATTAACAGTTAAGATTTATTTGCTAGAATAGTGACCATAGTTAGTGTGTGTGTGTGTGTATAGTTGGAATAAGTGGACCAAAAATGAACCGGCTATACGTCGCTATAGCATACAAAACCGTTGCTATAGCCGGCAGTGGCGGATCCAGGCAAGGGGGCACCTGCCCCCACTGAATTTTCATGGAGCAGAGTTAAGCACTCAAGCTAGAAAAGGTTAGGGAGTCGAGCACTCAAGCTAGAAAAATTTTATTTGAAGAGCTTAAAAAACTAATTCTATTAATTCCACATTCCTGCTACTAGTATTTATTTAATATAGTCTTACAAGTCTCACATTCCCACTACCTTGGTCAAATTTATTTAATATTATCTAAATTCTGTGATATCCCGAATATTAGTAATATTTCTTTTAAGGGAAATATTAATTGATTAAATAAAGGTTAGATATTTAACCTAATTATTAATAAAGGAAATGTGAAAAGAGTGGATTAATTTTTTTTTTTATGCCTATAGGGTATAAAATTATTGGGAAGCGACTTTTAATATAAAATCTACCTAAGAGATCAATGAAATAATTATATTATAATATAATTAATTTCATTCAAAAGTATTATTTAATGGGAAAATAAGGAAATTGGTGTGCTACCATGGGTATGTAAATTTCATAGAGCCATCATTTTAAGGATGTATGTGCTAACTAGGTTTGTCAAGCCTAAATAAATATGGTAGATAAAAAAAAACCTTGCGTATTAATGTGTAATGTGAGTCCATGTTTAAATATTGGACCACGTTAAATTAGCTATGTATACTTGCAAATGTACTACATCAATTATGATATTATGGACCATTGCCTTACTTAAAAATATGTAATGACAGTCCAAGTTATATAAATTGGACCAACTTAATTTTATTATATATGCTTACAAGCCTTCCCTATTATTTTCTAGAGTTATGGACTTTTGCTAGGATTAAAATAGTTCATTAGGCCCAATCTAAAACCATGCTCAGCCCCTTTCGTATGTTCAATTCAGCAGCCTCATTGTGTGTCATAAGGAGACTATTTTTGAGCCCAAATATAAAACTATGCTCAGCCCTGTTGCTAATTCAATTCAGCAGTCTCATGGGGATAGCAAAGGGGGCAATTTTAGTGTTATTTAAATAGCAATAGATGGCTTTGGCAATTCAGTTAGTTAAAACATTAGTCAGCCAATTAGTTAGTTAAAATGAGCTGCCAGTTAGAAGCTAATTACTAGTTTAGTCAATTAGTAAGTGGTTAGCAAGTTAGTTGGAACCTAGAGTGCATAGGTTGAGCCTAGAGTGCATAGGTTGGCTATTAGGGGTCAAGTACACTGCGAAGACCAAGGGTGTCAGGTAGTTATAGGGGCCAACTAACTGCTATGAGTAGACTGATAGGAGGCAAGTTAGAGGGGCTGAATTGAAGCTAATACCGGGTAGGGTAATGATGGAGAAGAATAGGGGCCAAGCTTATAAGTGGTCAGGAAGGTGACTGACTGAAGATAGAGAACTCAGCCATATAACCCCAATGTTTCACCCAAGTTCAGATGGTTACACCACTTATTTGAGCTCCAAAAGCATATTTAGTGAAGAAGAGAAAGTGATTCCAGTTGGAGAGGGAGGAGATTATCAGCAACAAAGCCAACCCAATCATCAAGCTATCAAGGGTGAGTTAATTTAGATCCTTATTCATTTCATTCCCACTTCAATTTTGAAGAGAAACTGGAATGGCCATACAAGGCTGTTTTCTATTATAATGATAGATATTCTAAATTTCTTGTTGATATGTTAACTAGCATAAGGCTTAATTGTGGCAATGATTTATTTTTGTCATGCTAGGTAAATTAAAGCCATAAGGCTGGGGTCAAAGAGCTAGAAATATATGTACTATATGTATATATATGGACTGCACTCTACATGTTTGATAAAATGCCTAAATGTTGACTGCTATGTGCTAAAGGCATGTTAGCTATGCAAACAAAGTCCAAAACCATGTCATATACTAAGATAATAATCCCATGTATATGCTTATATGCTAAAAGGAGAATGGACATGCTTAACTTGAAAAGCTAAGAGGCTTCAAGCTTAAAACTTAAGTAAAAAGAGGGCTGTTTTGTGTTAGCTAAGAATTGATTAAACTCCAGCCGTGAATGCATATCTCTTCACAATTACATGTTCTAAAGGTGCTTCAACATTCATCTTAACTAAACTTGAGGCTGTTTTGAGTTACCATGCCAAATCCATGCTTAACATTCTAAGTTTGGGACTGCTATGGCAATCTATTAAACCTGGCCATATTAGAGAGATAGAAGCTTATATTGTGGCATAAAAATATGCCAGAAATGGTAGCAAAAGTGCAGCAAAGTCATAAGCTAGCAAACTTGTAGAGCTTCATGTGTATATGCTATGTAAAGTAAGTTTTAAAAGCCAAAAATATGCTAAGCTATTATACAAGGCAAGGTTATGAAATAATAAGTCTCATGTGATCAAAATACATGTGTCTCATTGAATTAAAAGGCCAGAACCTAAACTTGAGGTGTTAAAACCATGCCTAAAGTGCCTTGTGTGTGTGCACTGTTTTGGTGTCAGATATTAGACTGACTGTGCAAGCTTATTAAGGTTCATGGTGATAAGTTTTAATGATGTGTGAAGTTTATTTGAATGCCTAGAAGTTCCCTTAGTCTTGTTATGGAACTGTTTAATATTTAATAGGCAAAACTGAGCTTAAAATCCAAATTTGGGGACTGTTTTGGTCAAGTTCAGTACCTGAACTTATGAGTCAGTAAAGAGACCATGAAATGTCCATAAGGGGTATTTAAAAAGGTGTTCCTTAATTTAATTAAGGTCTATGTTATGTGTGGTTCAAATTCATATCTAAAAACCAATGAAAGTAAGCTTTAAAATAGAAATTAGCACCTAAGTGAAGAACCACCATACCTGGACCATATAGGCAAGTTTCAATAGTTATAATATGGCATAAGTAAGCTACACAAGCTAAAGAAACCAAGCCTAAGCTGTTTTGAGCATTAGACTTGTGAAAAATCACATTTTTAAGCCCAAAAGTGGACTGTTTTGTGTAATTTTTAATACCTGAACTTAAAGGACTGTAATACACTCATATAAAGATGCTAATGGATGCTTATAATGGTTACCAATCATTGCCATGACCAAAGCTAGTAAGAAGACCAAGTTTTTTCAAGCCTAAAGTAAGCTTAGATAGGTCAAAGTTGGCTAGATGATTAAATAAAGTGTGGTGATGCTAAAAGTGTCCTTAACTAACTAAAATACACATGTCTAGAATATCCAAGTAGCCAAAACTGGAGAAAAATGATAAAAGTGTTATTAACAGTTTTTGCAAAAAGTTAGAAAACAGGCCAGTTTGAGGCACTGTTTTGAGAAGCTTAAATGAAATGAATAAGAAACCTAAAACTTGATTAAAATACCTTGAAGTATGATCTAAAAGTAGGGCCAAGTGGTTGAGCCAATAGCTTAACCAAGAAATTCATAAAAATCACCAAACAAGCTAAGAAAATCATGCAAACTGCAGTTTTCTGCAGATTTTTCTAAGTATGGAAATTGGAGATTTTGCCATTTTGCTTAAAGATCAGTTTTAACATCTTAAGAAAGTGAGTTAAAAGTATATTAGACCATTCCAAGTGTTGGAATGCTAATTTATACAAGAGAATGAGAAATTAGTATGTAAAAGCTTGAAAATGCTAGGTTTAGAGGGTCAAAACCATATCTATGCATAGCAAGGTCAGGGGAATGCTAAAAATAGTCTTAACTAGTAGTAATTCAAGTGTTGGAATGAGCCCAAGTGGCCAGAAATGAGTTTGGCCAGAAAAGAGTTTGGCAAGAATTGACCAAAGTTAAGAATACTAAAAAACTGTGGTGAGTAGCCTTGTTTGGGCATCAGTTTGAGGAAGCTTAAGTTGCTTGCTTAATGACCTAAACCAGTAGAAAAATAGTTTGATATATGTTCTATAAGCATGTCCAGATCTCCAAGCTAAAAGCCTAATACAAAAATTCATAAAAATTCCCAAAGTAGCATAGAAAATCACCGAAACTGCAGAAACCATGAAATTTTTTCAAGTCTGAAACTGCTGTGTATGGGCTATTTCAGGCCACTGTATCGAAGCCTTTCCAAACTCTTTTCATGAATGTTATATTTTTTTAAAATACTACGTAGTATGAGGTTGAACATATCCAAAAATGGCTTTAATCCGATGTATAACGAGTGAGATAAAATTTCGTAAAACTAGCCCAAAAATCACAAAATCTAAAATTTCCAGATTTTGTTCTGCAGTCTGGGCAGTGTGTGGGCTGTCTGGGAAATGGTTGTGCTGTTTTTGGCACGCCAAGCCATTTTGGTTCGCCGAGTCAATTTTTGGGCGTCATGTAAATTTTTATATGTTGCTCAGTTTTTCGTGTAGAGTCCAAATATGTAATCGTTGCGTAACACTTTTTGGACAACCCAAAAAGTGTAAAAATGAACTTGGAAAGAAGTTTTTATTATTTTGTTAACTGGGATAGACACATTACAAGATTAATGTAAGGTACTATTAAGTGAATGGTTACAAAGTGATGAACGAATGCTCTCCGCATTATCCAAGTTTAAGGAACCTAGATGAGAAATGTTTAACCAAATATGGTATGTTGTAATGGTGTGATACACACACAGTACGTAAACTACAAGTGCGATAAGCTAGCACATGTGGTGATCAATAGGGAAATAAAACCGAGCTATATAAATAATGAAGTTGAATGTCTATATTATTAGATATAAAAAGGATACACGGAAGATAATAAGTTAAGATAAGGTTTTAAAGTAAGATCACACTAATAGTCAAACTTTGACTGATAATGTGTTTTGTTATCAATCCCACATATAATGTAGGTTGTGCAAAGAACGCAAAAGTTGGTGTAATGGTAAAACTCCGGTACAGGCAAGTTTTTCAGAACTTGTTTTTATATGTGAACTTGTTAATTGTAATGTGTACATACTCCATGTATTATATGTACTCCTTGTGAATAAATTGAGATGCGCTATACTGTGATATAAATCTATTGAATCAAGTTAATGATTGATGTGGACTGAGTTATGGAAACTTACTATATTCATGATATGAGGAACATGATAAGCGTGAAGTAGGTATAATTGCTGAGTATGAGCATTATGATGCCTGAATAAATGCAATGTATGAAAAACATGAATTTATGTATAAACTGCGAAGTATGAATAATTTAAGTTGTGTTTAAAATGTGAACTATGTGTTATGCGATAACTGTTAAACTTGTTGGGCAACGTAGTTGCTCACCCTTGCTATAAATAATTGTTTTCAGCTAAACCAAAGCGGATCGAAGGATTCGGGATAGACAAAGGAAAGAGGAAGAAGTACTTATTGAAGTTGTTCGAATAGCTTTAGCTATGCTAGGTAGCGTTCAAATGACATATTATAATTGCACAGTCAAAGAACATTGTATAAAAGTATAGTTAAGTCTAGTTGTGAGTTCATGGATAATTACAATCAATATATCCAAGTTAAAAAGATTATTTATAACTTGAAATGTATAATTTGAATCAATATGCTTTGAAAGTGTAACACCAGGATGTAATGGTTGCGGATCTTGGAAATAGAAGGAATTAATTTATTAATTGGCATCAAAGTGGGATTGTATTCATTATTTTATGAATAAAGATTATAAATATTCATATGAAGGTTGTATAGTAATGCACCAGGTTCGAGGTTCAAGGGATCCGGATTTAGGGGCGTTACAAATTCAATGGAGCAAAAACTGATTCAGTCTCTCATTTTCCATTCAAAAACTGCGAATTACGAAATATCCCAATTTTAAAAACTGTAGAGTATTTAACAATTGCTTTAAGAATTTTTTAAATTATTTATGAAGAGAAATCCATCAAATAAAAGTTATTCGAGTATGTATTCTATTCTATTTTTACTTTCTTTAAATTTTGTAATGTTACTTGTTACTTGTTAGTGGTTTAATTGAGATTGTTTATTGTTAATTACACTTGACTATTCATATTATATATTGGTTTTGTTTTGAAGTTGAATTAATTTTTAAATATTTATTGATTGTTTGGCACTAAACGTACAAAATTTGAATTTATTCTTGAAAATGTTCAAGCCGAAGGGACTAGTGACAAACATGCCACTGCTAATATTTACCAAGAAACTAACTCGCAAAATGTTAACGGCTAACCCACAAACCCAAACTCATACGCCGGTATCTCCTTCCCTTAATTAATATTGAGGGGAATCTAAGAAAAAGACAACCAATGAGTTCTTATTCTGCTAGTGAAAGAGAGAATTTTAGAAGAAGTTATTTACTCAAGAGTCCGACTCAATCAATACCTCACAAATAGAGAATGTAATTGTAGGATTATTTAGTTTTGTAATTATTTTATTAAAATTTTATTCTTAAAGATAAAAAAAATTTGAATTTACCCCCACTAAATTGCGAGGCT
This sequence comes from Panax japonicus, assembly GCA_020205505.1. NCBI lineage: Eukaryota > Viridiplantae > Streptophyta > Magnoliopsida > Apiales > Araliaceae > Panax > Panax japonicus. Next base: position 5,593,892 of record CM035106.1, on the reverse strand, counting down.
GGATTCGCCCCTGATAGCTAATTATACACAAGGCAACAATTTGAACCACTATATCTCATAAAACCGTCGCTATAACCCAATTCGTCTTTGGTTCGTTGGACAAAATTTTCCTATATATATCTAACCTAGAAGGTAATTTACAATACGTAGGTCAGATTACTAAACACTAATAAAAAAATATCTTGAATGTAAGACCCCAACTTATTATAAATAAAATTAAAAATTTTCTCTATTCATTATTCTAAATTAATAAGGTGTTAATTTGATTTAATACTTTGATTATGGGTGAAATGTGAAAATTTTGCAAAATAAGTAAGTGGTTATAAAATATTTATTTCTGTCGGGAAATATTCATTTGGTCGTGGAATATTCTTTTTATCAGGGAATATCCATACGACAGCGCAACCATTTGTGGGCCCCATAACAAAAAACGGTTAGATGAAGAAAAACGATAAAGTATGAGTTTTATAAATAACGGCGTAGTTGTTACCGTTAACACTGTTGGAATACCTGGTGGTTAAAATACAGTAATACGCGTGGTTGCACAGTAGCACACGGTATTGCACAATATTGTTGAATTATTGATTCGTACGTACGAAGGCACTACTCAATAATTGTTACAGTAGTTACTGTTCAATATTTTATTTTATTAATTCAATAATTGCTGCGTTGATAGTTTATATTATTGTTGTTTCAATAAATGTCACTGCACAGTATTTTCCATTATCAGATCAATAATTCATATTATTTGAATAATATTATTAGATAGCATTATTGGCAATGTCTAGAAAGTTCTGTCAATGAGAGATTTGGTCACCTAATTGCGCGCCAGTAAGGAGAAATCCTTATTGGAAAGCCCCCTCTTTTCTGGGAACTGCCTGGTTGTCATAATTGTGATTCTGTATTATTATTTGTGAATAATTAATTATTAATTTATATGATAAGGAAATATTTATTTGATGTGGATATAAATGATGGATTTATTTATGTGGTTATAAATGAAGGAATTAATGCTGAGATATTTTATCACTATTTTGTCGGAATAGAGATATTAAAAATCATCTGTTTGTGGATTCCAGATATTTTCTGTTTGGAATTTGGAAAAAACTCTAAGCTAAAAAGTTGTAGATAATTCGATTTCATGTGGAATGGACATATTGGTATTTTTCTGATAAACGAGCTATTTTCTATGAATTACTGAAGTTTCAAAAAATAAAATAATTTTTTATTAAATTATGGGTTGGACTCATTTTTGGTTGGTGTTGAATACACATGTGGGCTGATGATTTTTTTTTTTTGTCAAAGATGGTTGCTAGTTTATTCAACAAAGCATACGTAGGAAAAAATGATGATTAAATTGTTATTTAATTATTTTAGTCTCCTATGGCGTTCTAGCATTTTCCTAAAAATAGACGCTTAGGTTAGAATTGAAAATCACACCAGAAACAAGTTTTCTTTCTCTTTAGATTATCGAGCGTATTTTTGTGAGTATTTTGATACTTTGAAAATTGTTGTTCGGTGCAAGTTTCCTTCGGCTTTCTATCCGATTTTCCGATCAGAAGCACCGTTATTTTGAGGTAAGGGATGTTATTTTCTTCTTAAATGATATTATTTTCTTCAATATCATTATGCCAAAATATTGGTTTGAACTTTTTAATCAAATTTGGAACTTTTGTGTCGGGGTTACTATTCATGTACACGGCACTATTCACGAATACGGTACTATTCACCAAAAAATGAAATTTTTTCTTTTTGTCCAAGATGTCTATTATGGTTACTATCTTTGATTGTATCCATGTTTTGATCTTTATTTTTAATCCTGCTTCAAAATTGGTTATTATGGAGTATAGATCTTGGATAAACTGTTAAACGAATCCCTAATATTTGTCCTTCCGTCTCACTGGATTTATTTTCTTTAAAATATTTTTAATCATCCTCAGTCTTAAATGATGATATTACTGAATATCTTTGGCCTGTAGTACAAAGATGAATGATTAACTGATGAATATCTTTGGCCCGTAGTGCAAAGATAAACATGTGTTGAGATGAACATGACCAACTGATGATATAAATGAATATCTTTGGCATGTACTGCAAAGATGAATATTTGATTAAAGATGTATATTGATTGTTGTTACAGAGATAAAATATTGATGATGAACTTTTAAATATTAGATGATAGTAGAATTCATTCTCTACGTGACTCTTCTAATGGATTGATGTTTCCGCTGCAGTTGTTGATCTAAAATTGGTTGTCTATTGTATTCTATCAGATTTTCCCCTGTTGAAGACTAATGATAATTTTTTGTATATTATCTTAGTCATAATATTCTTTACTGGGCTAGTTGAGCTCACCCTTTTCCTTTTTTTTCCATTTTTCTTCTTAGAAGGTGAGAACATAGCAGGATCTAGTCGGGGTATGGAGTGATGGTTCTAGAAAGATGTTTTAGCAGTCCTCACTATTTTTTGTAAAATAGTGTATGAATAATTGTAATGAGGACTTATTTGAGTGTGGATATTGTCTAGAAGACAATATTTGTATTTAAACTCACAGTATGTGTTGTCGTATTTTTCACGACAATTGTATTATTGAAGTTGTAGTTTTCTTTCTGTACCATGTATTTGGCGACTCAAAATAGGTGTTATATACCTAATTTGGGGGCGACACAGTTGGTATCAAAGCTTAGGGATATGGTCTCTGGCGGAGATCGGGGAATAGAATTAGGGGAGAGAGATGAGTAAATCCTTCGCTAGTATGTCCTATCTATGCTTATTTGTTGGTCGGTCATAATATAGGGATATTATGTGATATGTTAATTTGTTTAATTAAACCTTGTTTTATGGCAGTATTTAAGAATGACTGCTGAGAACGTTAACAATGGAGTGTATGAGACTGTGGAACAAACTTTAGTCACAAACCAGGAGAACGTGCAACAAGAAGACAATATTCCTCCTGTAAACAACACTACCGAGCAAACGATAAATGATGTAATGTTTAGGAGCTTTTTGTAGTTCATGCAAAATCAGACGAATGAGACTCGTGTACAAAATACAGGTGAAAGTGATAGCAACGCGCGGTCTGTCACATCCAAGCAGTTCAAGGAGTTGGGACCACCAGATTTCTAGGGAAAGCCTGATCTAATTAAGGCAGAAATGTGGGTCAAGCAAATTACCAAGATATTCGATGTCTTGGGATGCACGGAAAAACAGAAGGTTCCATTCGCCACCTTTAAGTTCCGTGGTGAGGCAATTTACTGGTGGGAATCTGTGAAGTGTACCCAGCCAACCGCACTTAACATGTCATGGGAAAGATTTCAGAAACTGTTCAATGACAAGTACTTTCCTGAAAGTATTCGTCATATGAAGGAGATATAGCTTATTATACTAGAACAGAACAACATGACGGTGTCTCAGTACGAGGCGAAGTTTGCGGAGTTATCCAGGTTTGCACCTCATTTGGTGGAGAATGAGGAACGTATGACGCGGATGTTTCTGAGAGGTCTAAAACTCGAGATTCGACAATACCTTATCTCTCATAAATTTTCTCTGTATTCAGATGTTGTTAACAGGGCTCAATTATTAGGGTGAGATAATGAGTATACTCAACCGAGGGATCACAACCAGGGTCATACCGGTAACAACAGTCATCAGAACGATGATAACTAGCGAGGAGGGAAGAATGCAGACAAAAGCGGTAACAACTCGGGTGGTAATCGTGGCCATGATAATAGAAGAGGTGAGTCTAGTGGAAATTTCAAAAAGAGGAGATTCAACAATGACGGGAAGACATCAGTAGCAACACCAGCATCAACTATTGCTAGGGGAGGAGAACGACCACCGGTCGTGTGTTATAAATGCGGGAAAGAGGGACATATCAGTCCAAACTGCCCACAACAATCCAAGGTTTGTTATAACTGTGGAAAGGAGGGTCATATAGCCCGAGAGTGTTCTGTAGGAAAACCAAGTTCAGCGCGGATGGTGACTCCAAAAGCTGTCCCGAATAAGTCAAAATCAGCGGTTCCTAGAAGAGCGTTTGTCGTGACTGGCCAAAATGTGAGGAACCCGAACGAGGTGATCACGGGTAAGCTTATCATAAACTCTTGCGAAGTTTATACCTTACTAGATACCGGTTCTACCCATTCTTTTATCTCTCCTGCTTGTGCTCAATGTTTAAACTTGACTCCGGAGAAATTAAACTTTGACTTATCTGTTGAAACTCCGTTGGGTGAAACCTTCGTTACATCTACAGTTTATAAATCTTGCTTGATCCAAGTTGGCACTATCACATTACCTATTGATCTTATCTCTTTAAAGATACTTGTTTTTGATGTGATTTTAGGAATTGATTGGTTAACCATTCATTATGCCAAAATTGATTATTTTTGTAAGGTTATTAGTTTTCATATTCCTAACCAACCTGTTATGCGAATTCAAGCAACTAAACCACTAAAATCAGTCACTGTCATATCAAGCCACAAAGCTATTCGTTTATTGAAAAATGGATGTCAATCTTTCTTAGCGAATGTTATGGATTTGAACAGAGACAAGTCTGATTTGAATAATATTTCTATTGTTATAGAATTTCCTGATGTATTTCCTGAAGAACTTCCCGGTCTACCCCCAGAACGTGATGTTGAATTCTTTATTGACCTTGAACCGGGTACAAAAACCATTTTTAAAAACCCATATCGAATGGCTCCTATTGAACTTCAGGAGTTAAAAGTCCAACTACAGGAGTTATTAGATATCGGTTTCATTCATCCTAGTACATCTCCTTGGGGTGCTCCTGTTTTATTCGTAAAGAAGAAAGACGGGAGTATGCGACTTTGTATTGACTACCGAGAATTGAACCATGTCACCATCAAGAATAGGTATCCCCTACCTCGCATTGATGACTTGTTGGACCAGTTACAAGGATCACAATTCTTTTCAAAGATCGATCATCGTTCTAGATATCATCAGCTGAAGATTAAAACTGAGGATATTCCAAAGACTGCCTTTAGAACTCGATAAGGGCATTATGAATTCTTAGTCATGTCTTTTAGATTGACTAATGCTCTTTCTGCTTTTATGGATATGATGAACCGAGTATTCAAGGAATATTTGGATTAGTTCATTGTTGTCTTTATTGATGACATCCTCATCTATTCCAAAAGCCGTGAAGATCATGAGCACCATTTGAAGCTGATACTTGAAAGGCTTCGTGAAAACAAGGTATATGCCAAGCTGAAGAAATGTGAGTTCTGGCTTGAGGAAGTAGTATTCCTTGGGCACGTACGTGGTGTCAAAACATGGAGTATCTGTTGACCCGGCGAAGATTGAAGCAATACAAAGTTGGGAGCAACCAAAGTCGGTGACCGAAGTACGCAACTTTCTGCGCTTACCTGGTTATTATCGGAGATTCGTGGAAGGATTTTCTCGAATCGTTACTCCGTTAACTCAGCTGTCTCGGAAAGATACAAAATTCGTATGGAGCGAAGAATGCGAGAAGAGTTTCCAAGAGCTCAAGAGGAGACTCATTTCGGCACCTGTTCTGGCAATACCATCTAGTTCAGATGGATTTGTTATCTACAACGATGCTTCAGGCAAAGGGTTAGGGTGTGTTCTCAAGCATCATGGGAAAGTCATAGCCTATGCCTCGCGATAACTCAAAGAATATGAGAGGAATTATCCTACTCATGATCTGGAGTTGGCAGCAGTCGTTTTCGCGTTGAAGATATGGAGACACTACTTGTATGGGGAGAAAGTGGAGATTTATACGGACCATAAAAGCCTCAAATATTTCTTCACCCAAAAAGAACTCAACATGCGGCAACAACGTTGGCTTGAGCTGTTGAAAGATTACGATCACACTATTCAATATCATCATGGAAAAGCGAACGTAGTAGCTGACGCATTGAGTAGAAGATCATATGCAAGTACGAGTGCGATATTGTCAACGCAAAGGCCCATTTTGTATGACTTGCAAAGGATGGAGATAGAGTTAAAGACTCCAGAGACCCACGTGATGATGGCGAATATACGAGTAGAACCGACTTTAATCGATAAAGTTAAAGCTGCTCAAGCTACGAACTTGGGGCTGATGCGTATGAAGTAAAAAGTACAAGAAGGAGTTATTCCAGAAGCAAGAATTGATGAAGAAGGAATACTTCGAGTCAACTCTAGACTTTGCATTCCTAACAATTCTGACTTAAAGCACAGAATTATGATGGAGGCACACAACATCCCGTTTGCAATCCATCCTAGGAGTACCAAAATGTATCATGATCTTCGACATACATTTTGGTGGAACAATATGAAGAAAGAGATCGCGGAGTTTATCTCGAGATGTTTAACCTATCAACGTGTAAAGGCGGAGCATCAAGTGCCAAAGGGTCCATTGCAACCACTTGAGATTCTGAAATGGAAGTGGGAACACATTACCATAGATTTCGTTACAGGTCTTCCCAAAGTTTTTCAAAGCATAGATGCGATTTGGGTTATTGTTGATAGATTAACCAAGTCTGCTCATTTCTTGTCTATACGTGAGACTTATTCCCTTGAACGTCTTGCTCGTATGTACTTGAATGAGATTGTGAGATTGCATGGCATGCCAGTATCCATAGTTTCGGATCGTGACCCAAGATTCTCTTCACGATTTTGGGTTAGCTTGCAGAAAGCTATGGGCACCGATTTATGATTCAGTTTGGCATAGAATCCTCAAACGGACGGACAATCAGAGAGGACTATTCAAACTCTTGAAGATCTATTAAGACTCTGTGTCCTAGATTTCAAAGGAAGTTAGGATAAGTACTTGCCACTGGTGGAATTCTCCTATAACAACAGTTATCAAGCTAGTATAGGCATGTCTCCATTTGAGGCGTTGTATGGACGAAAGTGTCGTTCTCTGGTATGTTGGGACAAGGTGGGAGAAGTAACGTTGTTGGGACCAGAATTAGTACGCATGACTATAGGAAAGATCCAAATGATTCGACAACGTATTCAAACCTCACAGGATCGACAAAAGAGTTATGTTGATCTTCATCGAAAGGATGTGGAATTTAATATTGGGGATCATGTATTATTACATATTGCTCCATAGAAGGGAGTTACATGATTTAGAAAGAGAGGAAAGCTCAATCCAAGGTTTGTTGGTCCATTTGAGATTCTTGACCGAATAGAAAATGTGGCCTATAGACTCGCGTTACCTCCAAGTATGTCTCGTGTTCACAATGTTTTCCACATATATATGCTTCGTAAATATGTGAAAGACCTAAACCACATTATTGTGTTAGAACCAGATGAGATAGCCGAAGATTTAACGTACGAGGATGTACTTGTTAAGATCTTGGATAGGAAAGAGCATGTTCTACGCACCAAGGTTATACCACAAGTTAAGGTTTTGTGGAGGAACCATGTTATTGAGGAAATGACCTGGGAGTTGGAATCAGAAATGAAAGTGAGGTACCCTCACCTATTTGAAACATCAGGTACGTACGTTAATTTCGAGGATGAAATTTTATAAGGAGGAGATGTTGTAAGACCCCAACTTATTATAAATAAAATTAAAATTTTCCTCTATTCATTATTCTAAATTAATAAGGTGTTAATTTGATATAATGGTTTGGTTATGGGTGAAATGTTTAAATTTTGCAAAATAAGCAAGTGGTTATAAAATATTCATTTCTGTCGGGGAATATTCGTTTGGTCGTGGAATATTCTTTTTGTCGGGGAATATTCATACGATGGCGCAACCATTTGTGGGCCCCATAACGGAAAACGGTTGGATAAAGGAAAACGACAAAGTATGAGTTTTATAAATAACGGCGTAGTTGTTACCATTAACACTGTTGGAATACCTGGTGGTTAAAATACAGTAATACGCGTGGTTGCACAGTAGCACAATGTATTGCACAGTATTGTTGAATTATTGATTCGTACGTAAGAAGGAACTACTCAATAATTGTTACAGTAGTTACTGTTCAATATTTTATGGATTCAATAATATTACGTTGATAGTTTATATTATTGTTGTTTCAATAATTGTCATTACACAGTATTTCCCATTATCATATCAATAATTCATATTATTTGAATAATATTATTAGATAGCATTATTGGAAATGTCTAGAAAGTTCTGTCAATAAGAGGTTTGGTTACCTAATTGCGCGCCAGTAAGGAGAAATCCTTGTTGGAAATCCCCCTCTTTCCTGAGAACTACCTGGTTGTCATAATTATGATTCTGTATTATAATTTGTGAATAATTAATTATTGATTTATATGATAAGAAAATATTTATTTGATGTGGATATAAATGATGGATTTATTTATGTGGTTATAAATGAAGGAATTAATGATGAGATATTTTATTAGTATTTTGTCGGAATGGAGGTATTAAAAATCATCCGTTTGTGGATTTCAGATATTTTTGTTTAGAATTTGGAAAAACTCAAAACTACAAAGTTGTAGAGAATTCAATTTCGTGTGGAATGGACATAAAATTTGTATTTTTCTGATAAACGAGCTATTTTCTATGAATTACTAAAGTTTTGGAAAATAAAATAATTTTTATTAAATTATGGGTGAGACCCATTTTTGGTTGGTGTTGAATACACATGTGGGCTGCTGATTTTTTTTGTCAAAGATGGTTGCTAGCTTATTCAACAAAGCATGCGTAGGAAAAAAGGATGATTAAATTGTTATTTAATTATTTTAGTATCCTATGGCGTTCTAGTATTTTCCTATAAATAGACGCTTAGGTTAGAATTGAAAATCACACTAGAAACAAGTTTTCTTTCTCTCTAGATTATCGAGCGTATTTTTGTGAGTATTTTGATACTTTGAAAGTTGTTATTCGGTGCAAGTTTCTTTCGGCTTTCTTTCCGATATTCCGATCAGAAGTACCGTTATTTTGAGGTAAGGGATGTTATTTTCTTCTTAAATGATATTATTTTCTTCAATATCATCATGCCAAAATATTGGTTTGAACTTTTTAATCAAATTTGGAACTTTTGTGTGGGGTTACTATTTACGTATACGACACTATTCACAAATACGTCACTATTCACCGAAAAATGAATTTTTTCCTTTTTTGTCCAAGATGTCTATTATGGTTACTATCTTTGATTGTATCCATGATTTGATCTTTATTTTGAATTCTGCTTCAAAATTGGTTATTATGGAGTATAGATCTTGGATAAACTATTAAACGAATCCATAATATTTGTCCTTCTATCTCACTGGATTCATTTTCTTTAAAATATTTTTCATCATCCTTAGACTTAAATGATGATATTTCTGAATATCTTTGGCCTGTAGTGCAAAGATGAATGATTAACTGATAAATATCTTTGGCCTGTAGTGCAAAGATGAACAGGTATTGAGATGAACATGACCAACTGGTGATACAAATGAATATCTTTGGCCTGTAGTGAAAAGATGAATATTTGATTAAAGATGTATATTGATTGTTGTTACAGAGATAAAATATTGATGATGAACTTTTAAATATTAGATGATAGTAGAATGCATTCTCTACGTGACTCTTCTAATGGATTGCTGTTTTCGCTGCAGTTGTTGATCTAAAATTGGTTGTCTATTGTATTCTATCAGATTTTTCCCTGTTGAAGACTAATGATAATTTTTTGTATATTATCTTAGTCATAATATTCTTTACTGGGCTAGTTGAGCTCACCCTTTTCCTTTTTTTTCCATTTTTCTTCTTAAAAGGTGAGAACATAGCAGGATCTAGTCGGGGTATGGAGTGATGGTTCTAGAAAGATGTTTTAGCAGTCCTCACTATTTTTTGTAAAATAATGTATGAATAATTGTAATGAGGACTTATTTGAGTGTGGATATTATCTAGAAGACAATATTTGTATTTAAACTCACAGTATGTGTTGTCGTATTTTGCACGATAATTGTATTATTGAAGTTGTAGTTTGTTTTCTGTACCACGTATTTGGCTACTCAGAATGAATGTTGTATACCTATTTTGGGGGCGTCATATTGAAGACTTCTTTCTTCAAGATTAAAAAATCCAACTTTCAAATTCTTGGATTCATTTAAATTTGGGGTTATCTACGCAATTCCTGCATCTGCACTTAAAATTTACTTTCTATCCCTCTAAGACGGGACAAAATTTAATAAATCTAACGGTTAGATTATGTATTGAACGGCTACTGATGCATTAGTTAATAGTAGCTACAGATAATTAATTCATATATATATATATAGGATAATGATTCAAGTTAGATGCTAGTAAAATGATTTTAAGATATTTTTTATTAGCATTAAGTTCTCTGATTTCCGACTGAATCGATATTTTGAGATAATTAGGTATTGCATATCCGTGCACATTTGTATCAGTTTGCTCAGAATATTGCAGTATGAACGATTTTTAAAAGTAATTCGAGGATCCTCAAGAGCAGTTCTCTTTGATACGCGACGAGGGCGTGCGGATGATAGTTACCCTCGTCACGAAAAATTTTGGACCGCTGCTGACCCAAACTCAGACTCCTGATCAGGTATTGTATTGTTTTTAGATTGTGTATTTTGCATGATGTTTACTAATATAATATTTTTTATTATATCAACCGTGACACCCCAAAATAGGTATATATATCACCCATTCTGAGTCGCCAAATACATGGTACATAATACAACTACAACTTAATTATACAACTGTCGTGTAAAATACAACAAAATATAGCTGGGAGTTTTAACACGAATATCGTCTCCTAGACAATATCCATACTCAAATTTAATTTCATTACAATTATTATCACATTATTTCACAGAATAGTGAGGACTACTAAAGCAACCATCTGGACCGTCACTCCATTTCCCGACTAGTCTCAGCTATATTCTCATTTCCTGAAGAGAACAGTGAAAGAAAATGGTGAGCTCAACTAGCCCAGTAAGAAATATTATGACTAAGATAATACAGAATAAATTATCCTTAGCCTTCAACAATATAACAACTGATAGAATATAATAAACAACAAGTTTTAGATCAACAACTGCAGCGGGATAAGCAATCCATTAGAATAGTCAAGTAGAGCATGATATCTACTATCTTCTATGATTTAAAAGTTTACCATCAATTTTATCGCCGAGACTCAGCTTAATAAATAATCCACATCACTGAATTATGCATGCACTACGTGCCAAGGATATTCATTAGTATCACGACCACGAATTATCCATGCACTACGGGCCAAGAATATTTGTGTTTTCACCAATGGTCATGATCATGTCAAACAACAATTCATCTTTGCACCCTTGGTCGAAGAGAACGCATGATCATGATCACACCAACAACTGTCGCTGAGACTCAGCTCAATAAATAATCCACATCACTTATAACATTACGGTCATGATTATACCGAATAATCACTGGTCATAATCATATCAATTAACAGTCCATCTATGCACAAAGGCCAAAGATAACTTTCATCACAATATAAGCATGAGAATGATGACAATGATATAAGAATTCAATTAAATAAAAGTAAGGATAAATTTTAAAGATCTATAATTTAATTAATCCAGAATTCAATAATATCCAAATTATCAACATGATACTGCTTTGTGGAAAAAATTCAAGAATAATATTTTATCAAAAATGATTTGGACTGAAAAAAAATTAATTTATTGTCATGAATAGTACTTCGGGTGAATAGTACCCTGTGAATAGTACTTCAGGAATAGTACTTTTTGAATAGTACTATGTGAATAATATTTCGTGAATAGTACTTTGTGAATAGTACTTCGTGAATAGTACTTTATGAATAGTACTTTGTGAATAGTATCATATTTATAAATAGTACTGTATTTATGAATAGTGCCCATGAATAGTACTTTGTGAATAATACTGTACATATAAATAGTGCCGTATAAATGAATAGTACCCATGAATAGTACTCCGGCATGAAAAGCTTAAAATTTAACAAGAATGTTCAGAAAATTATCCTTGTGAAACGATACTAGATGAAACGCAAATTTCAAGGATATTCTACTAATTTCACGGAGTATAGAAGCAATACTTCAACAAAATGAGTGTAGCATTAGGGATACGAAAGGAAATAATATTACTTACATACTACAGAGTATGGAAGAAAATATTATTTCATACGAATATTGAACAAAAATAATATCCCTTACGAATACGCAAGAAATAATACCCTTTACGAATATTAAACGAAAATAATATTCCTTACGAATATTAAACGAAGACAATGAATATTGAACGAAAATGATATTCCTTACAAATATTGAATGAAAATAATATTCATACGAATAAGAAAAATAATATCTCTTCATAATATAAAATAAATAATACCTCTTACCTCAGAAGAAGACTGGATACTGAAATAGTGAAGTAACATACTTATCTTCTTCTTTCTCTCTATAGTTTCTCTCTCTATAATTGCTATTGTGAGTCTTAGTGAATTAGTGAGAATGAAAGAAGAATGAGTTTCTATTTATAGGAAAATATAGTTTCGATAATTGCACGTTTTGGAGTTCGAAATATTACAGTATAATACTTTCATCTTTTCCTTTATTTTTAATTTAGTCATGCAAGTATTATCAAACTTGCACCACCTCCCCTAATAGTACATGCATGTGAATCAATAGTACATTTATGTGAATCAATAGTTCTATACATGCGAAAAAATAGTTACAGTATAGTATCTTCATCTATACATCCATTTTTAATTTAGTCATGCAAATATTATCAATCTTGAATCACCTCCCCTAATACTACATGCATGTGAATCAATAGTACATACATGTGAACAAATAGTTATAAGCATATAAATTAATAGCAATTAATTGCTCATTTATCCGATTAATTACCCGATTGGTCAATATAACCTTGAGAAATCAATTATTATCGACATAAATGTCGATTTCCACTAACACTAATAATTCCAACACAATGGAAATATCAATTTCATTTTTAATCAACACGAACTTATTCATCATTAATATTATAACTTACATTATTTAACAACCAGATTATTCTCAGGAAAGAGGGGGCTTTCCGATAAGGATTTCTCCCTATTGGCACGCAATTAGGTGACCAAACCTCTCCTCGACAGAACTTTCTAGACATCATCAATATTCCAAATAATAATAAGAATAACTTTGTCGTCTCAATTATTGATTTAATAATATAAAATATTGATACTGTGACAATAATTAAATCAATAATATGAGATATATTATGCGGCAATTACTATAATAATAATTGAGTATAGCTGAGTGACTTCTCACATAAGCATCAATAATCAATACTGTGTGCTACTATGCAACCACGCGTATTACTGTACTTTTACCACCGGGTAGTTCAACAGTTTAACGATAAACTTTCGTCGTTATTTTTATAAAAGATATTTCTGTCATTTTCTAACTCCGACAATACTTTCGTTGTGGGGTCCACCAATGATTGTGCCGCCGTACGAATATTCATTCTTAAAACGAATATTCCTCGACCAATCGAATATTTTATAACCACTTACTTACTTTACAGAATTTGTAAATATTACCCACAACTATAACATTATATCAAATTCACACCATAATATTCAAAAATATATTTAGAGAAAAATTAATCTTTATTTATAAAAGTTGGGGTCTTAAATCAACAAGTTCATTATGCAGAGTCGTGATGACGAGTGGGGGATAATGTTGATGATAATCGATCATTTACATATTGATGGTAGTAGTAGTAGTTGCGACGCCCCCAAAATAGGTCCACACGACCCATTCTGAGTCGCCAGATATCACACTATAAAAATCATTTATAAACTTCATTTATACAACTGTTGAACTGTCGTGCAGGATACGACCACAGTTAAACTGTGAGTTTTAATACAAATGTATGTAACTCTCATGGTTCTTCGACCATAACCTTACAATGGTACTTTACATAAAAGTATAGTCAAAAACTGTTTTAGAAATTACAATCTTTGTGAAGTGCTCAAGGAAACCTTCGTACATGGGAGGCCATGCGTTAAGGTTATGATAGATATCATATGTCCACAGAATTATCCTTGGTTGACCCAATAGACCCCAAAGAAAAATGAGAAGATTACTATCATGTTTTTTCCAATGGTGAGTCTTCTCTTGACATATAACTATTTCCACTGTCTGCAATTGAAAATTATATTTCAACCAAAATCCAAGATCATATAGGTAGTGCTCGTAGATATACTCAGCAAGTGGATATGCACAACCCTGTTTTATAATAACACGAGGTTGTATGTCATTAGACATCTTGTATGATAGTGGCAAAACATCCTTCCAAAGTTGGGTTCACCTCACCCTATTCTGTTCACCCAAATTAAATATCAAATAACGTATACAATAAAACACACTTATCTAAAGTTCTCAATAAAATTATTTCCATATTATTTAAGGAGAACCTCAACAGCTATAGACCACCGTTCTATTCTCCTGTTACCCCCGCTCGATCCAGCTACACTCTTATTACCTGAAAAGAATTATGAAGCAAAAAGGGTGAGCACAACTAGCCCAGTAAAGAATATCATGACTAAAGATAATTTACATCATCAATAGCCTTCATCAGTAATAAATCAAAGATTTAGAACATATGGTAGATGATAAAACTTTTCAACCATAGTTACAGCGGAACGAGCAATCCATTAGAAGAGTCAAATAGACCATCAGATTTATTATCTTCTCCATGTTAAAAGTCCACCAATAATATTTTATCCCTGTAACATCAATCAACAATTCCTGTCCACAATCATATGAATAACTCATAATCAAAATTATGATTCTAAATTCCTATTCGCACCCTGGACGAAGATAATTTTCATCAACTATCTTCACCTGAAACATCAAAAATCATGGTTATACCAAATCACAATTACTGCTCATAATCATACTAATAAATTCATCTTTGCACTACGGCCAAAGATATTCATTAATAATTCATCTTTGCACTACAGGTCAAAGACATACAACTGTATTTTAGAAGAGTCAAGTAGAGCATGATATCTACTATCTTTTATGAATTAAAAGTGTATAATCAATATTTTATCGTTGAGACTGATCAGCTTAATAAATAATCCACGTCATTGAATCATCCCTGCACTACGGCAAAGGATATTCATGTAATCATCAATGGTCATGATTATACCGAATAATCCCTAGTTATAATCATACCAATAACTATACATCAATGTATTACGGGCCAATGAGTACTTTTACCACCTCATCTATAACATTACGGGTCATGATTATACCGAATGATCCCTGGTCATAATCATACCAATAAATAGTTCATCTATGCACATAAGCCAAAGATACTCATCAATCAATAGTTCATCTTTGCACGTAAGCCAAAGATATACAACTGTAAAACTAATAATCAACAGTCCATCTTTGCACTTAAGCCAAAGATGACTTTCATCATAATATATGCATGAGGATGATGACAATGATATAAGCATTAATCAAACTAAATCAAGAATAAATATTAAAAACTTTAAATTTATCTAGTGTTTAAAAATATCCAGATCGTCAACATAATACTGCTTTGTGGAGTAAAATTCAAGAATAATATTCATGTACCAAAAATAATTTGGACAGAAAAGAAATATATTTTTTGGGTAAATAGTACCCCGCAATAGTACCCTATGAATAGTACTTCAGGAATAGTACCTCGTGAATAGTACCCCAGCATTAAAAGTACCCCAAATACCCGAGTGAATAATATTCGAGTGAATAGTAATTTGGGTGAATAGTACTCTAACACGAAAAATACCCCGAATACCCGAGTGAATAATACTAGAGTGAATAGTAACTGGGTGAATAGTAACCCATGAATAGTAACTCGTAAAAAAATACCAAAGAAAATGATATTCCATGACGAGTACAAAAGAAATGATATCTCATACGAGTATAATAGATTATACGAAACTGCAAATGGATTTTCACCCGCCATGCGGTAATCCACATAGACATATCATTTCCACAATTTAATAAGGAATGAATACAAAGGATCATTCACCATGCTTTCAGTAATCCACATAGACAAGTTATTCTAACAGAATAATAAAGAATGGAATAACAGAAGAATTCACCATGCATGCGATAGACCGCACAGACAAGTTATTCCCAACAGAATAATAAAGAATGGAACCAGGTTATGCGTAATCCGTATAGACAGGATATTCCAACAGAATAATAAAGAATGAAACCAGGTCATGCGTAATCTGCACAGACAGGATATTCCAACAGAATAATAAAGAATAGAACCAGGTTATGCGTAATCCGCACAGAAAGGATATTCCAACAGAATAATAAAGAATGAAATAACAACAGAATTCACCAAGCATGCGATAGACCGCACAGACAGGTTATTCCAACAGAATAATAAAGAATGGAATAACAACCCCTACGAGTATTGAAAGAAAATAACTCTCTTCATGAATCCGAAAGAATAATACCCTTTACTATAATAATAATATCCCTTACCTCAGAAGAAGACTGGATACTGGAATAGTGAAGTAGCAGACTTCGCTTCTTCTTTCTCTCTATAGCTTCTCTCTTTATAATTTCTCTATAATAATTGTTCTTGTGAGACTTAGTGAATTGGTGAAAAATAATGAATGAATGAGCTTCTATTTATAGGAAAATATAGTTTCAATAATTGCACATTTTTGGGCTCGAAATATTACAGTATAATACCCTCATCTTTTTCTTCATTTTTAATTTAGTCATGCAAGTATTATCAAACTTGCACCACCTCCCCTAATAGTAAATCATGTGAATCAATAGTAAATCATGTCACTCAATAGTTCTAAATATGTGAAAAAAATTAATTATAGTATAGTACCTTCAACTATACCTCCATTTTTAACTTAGTCATGCAAGTATTATCAAACTTACACAAACTTTCCTAATAGTAAATCATGTGAATCAATAGTACACACATGTGGACACATAGTTATAAGCATATGAATTAATAGCAATTAATTACTCATTTATCCGGTTAATTCCCCGATTGGTCAATATAACCTCCAGACATCAATTATTATCGAAAATAAATGTCGATTTTCACTAACACTAATAATTCCAACACAATGGAACAATCAATTTCATCTTTAATCAACATGAACTTATTCATCATTAATATTATAATTCACAGTATTTAACAATCAGGCCGTTCCCAGGAAAGAGGGGGCTTTCCGATAAGGATTTCTCCCTATTAGCGCTCAATTAGATATGGGGGGCTTTACCTATGTTGTCTTATGTATCTTCTCTCTTTGCAGCTCACTTTTTGTGTAGCGCCCCCAAATTAATTCGGGTCCATTGAACATCGGACCTGGTGCGTTACAACACATTCTTTTCATTCATGTTCTATAACTATTGCGGAATATTCATACATACATTGTTCATTTTCAAATAATTGATCTATATCATTTCCCAAGGTTTCTAACCTTAACTTACATACATACTTTTAGATTCACAAAAGGTTTACAAAAATAACTTACATCATATAACTTAATATTTAAAGGTGCACAATTAATAATCTATTCTTGTACTTGTCCTTGTCTTTGTCTTTCTTCGAACATTCTTCTTAAATGAAAATATTATCATGATATAGCAAGAGTGAGCAACTACTTTACTCTGCAAGTTAAATGCAAAAAGGATATATCTTGAATAGGAATAAGCTTTCAAGTTTTCTATAATGTATAATAATTGTGAAAGAACATGATCAATCAAATTTTTAATAGTTGAATAACTGAATCAATAATAATGAATGACCAACAATGACCATGAACAAATACTTTAGTAATGAAGGTGATTAGCATTTCATACCCGATAAACATATGCGACATGCACTAAGTGCGAATCAATAATCATAAATGTGGAATAATTTTTAATAATTAATCCACTATCATGCGTGAAACATAATAACTCGAGTTTGAGTTAGGAAAACTTGCATGTACCGTCGATTACTGCTACGCAATCTAATTTAATCTCTAATGAAAGACCTATCAGTTATAAGAATTATCTTTCAATTAGCATAATATAATTTATCTCACAATACTATTACTTGAATAATAAATTAGCTAACATTTAGCCACATAATCAAACATTGAATAATTCTTTAACTTATTAGTAATAATATCATCCCTTAATAATATTACTATCACTTAACCATCATCTTAAACTCTTGTCTAACATTATTAATCCTTTAATAATATTTTAGTCACTTAATAATCTTACTCATTTACAAATATTATTAATCCTTTAATAATATTTTACTCATTCTCTAATATTATTAATTGTTTAATAATATTTTAATCATCTAATATTATTAATTATTTAATAATATTTTTATTATCTAATATTATTAACCATTTAATAATATTCACGTCATTTACTAATATTATTAATCATTTAATAATATTTTAATCATTTACTAATATTATTAATCATTTAATAATATTTAAGTCTCTTAATAATATTCAAATCATTTCTTAATATTATTAATCATTTTATAATATTTTATTTATCTAATATTATTAATCATTTAATAATATTTTAATCATCTTTTAAATATAAATAATAAAGGTCTCACAAATTTTAAGATGTAAATATTTTACATCTTTAAAGATTAAACCATTTTTATTCCATTTCGGAATTACCTTTTATCTTTACTCGCAAATTCAAGGTTTAAACAACTAATACATAGCCTTTATAGTAAAATTCAATTTACTATATTATTTCTTTAATTTAAATAATTTGTATATCATTTTGCCCGTTCATGAGCCAATCTCATATATAAACATTTCATTCCACTAGCACATTTGCTTTATTTTTCGTTTTAGGAATATTCACATTTTCGCTATATATATATAAAAATATATTATCCGTTACATAAATCTCAGCTCAAATACCTCATTTTGAACCCCGAAAACCTCAAAATATTATTCTTATGATTAATACAAAATTTTAAAGGTTTCTCGTGTAAGACCGCGAATTTTATGAAATAAAAGTATTCAATTTTTCTTATAATTACTATTCATGAGTTACTATTCACGAGTTACTATTCACGAAGCATGATAATTTTTTTTACGTAAGAAGGCACTACTCAATAATTGTTACAGTAATTACTGTTCAATATTATATTTTATTGATTCAATAATTGCTACATTGATATTTTATATTATTGTTGTTTTAATAATTGTCACGACACATTATTTCCTATTATCAGATAAATAATTCATATTATTTGAATAATATTATTAGATAACATTATTGACAATGTCTAAAAAGTTTTGCCTTAAGAGAGGTTTGGTCACCTAATTGCGCGCTAGTAAGGAGAAATCCTTATTGGAAAGCCCCCTCTTTCTTGAGAACTACCTTGTTGTCATTATTATGATTCTGTAATATTATTTGTGAATAATTAATTATTGATTTATATGATAAAGAAAATATTCATTTTATGTGGATATAGATGGAGAAAATTTTAAAGTGATAATTGTTGAAAAATTAATATTTTATCTTTTCTGATAAAATAATTTATTTAAATATATTATTATATTTTAATAATATAATAATAGTGATATTTTTACAATGAATGTGTAATATATGAATAAATGAGGAGAAAGAGTATTTTTGTTACAAAAAATATTTAACACATGTTTTGTATATTACAAAAAATGTTTAACACATGTTAAACATGTTGGTGGAAACAATTTTTGACTGAAATTTGATTATAGCCTGCAAAATCGTCCGTGTGTGGATTTTGGTCAATTTTTTTTGGAATTTTGAAAAACTTTCTTCTGCAAAGTTTTAGAGATTTAAATTTCCTATGAAATGGACATAAGATTTGAATTTTTCTAATAAAAGGGCTATTTATTATGAATTATTGAAGTTCCGAAATATTGAGTCTGAATTGATTTTGTTACAAAAGGTGTTTAAAACATGTTTTTCTAGAAGGTGGGCCCCACAAGTGTACTTTTGCATGTGGGAATTCCTGGAATTTGAATTCAAATGAGGCGTATGATTTTGGTTATTAATAATATTATTATATTCAATTTTCTACTTTAGTGTTCTAAGCAATCTCCTATAAATAGGGTGCTTAGGTTAGAATTGAAAATCACACTAGAAACTGAAGTTTTCTCTCTCTATATTATCGAGCGTATTTTTATGAGTATTTAGATATCTTGAGTGTTGCTATACGATGCAAGTTCGTTCAGCATTATATCCGATATTCAAGTCAGAAGTAATAAGTTAAGGGATATTGTCGTTATTATGTAAGGGATTTTATGGGTTATTATGCTTTTCAGTTTCGAATTTTTTCTGACATTCAAAAATTCTGGAAAAATTTGAAATGATAGTGTGATGAGTTTCCTTGATTGTGTCCAAAAATGGTGATTTTTGGATGTATAGATTAGGAGTTATGAATTTTATGAGAAAAGACTACTTTAAAAATAAACCCTTATAACTCCTTGTGGTTAACTCTAAAATTGATGAAATTTTTATTAGGAGTACATCTATATAATATCAGTATACCCTGTAAATTTCGGAATTTTTGGACAAAAGTACAATTTATGATAAATGTTTAAATATTCAGCAGTTTTGGCCATATGAAAAATAGTAAATAAATTTTAAAAAATCCGAGAAAAATATATGTTCAATATGGGACTATATTCTACTAAATCTCAGAAAAGAAAATTTGTTTATACTGATTTGGTATTTTTCATGAAAATGGACTAGTTATGAGTAAATGAATTAAATATGTTATGTAAAGTAACAAAATTGGAAAATAAGATTTTATGGTATTTCTTATAACCCTAATGATGATATTTCTCTTTGACTTAAGTGTAAAGATGGGTAGATTATTGGTATGCCCGTGACTATGGGTTCTCTTTGGTCAGTAGTGCAAAGTTGAATGGTTGACTGGTATGATCATGACCATTGAATTTATAATTGAATATCTTTAGCTTAAGTGCAAAGGTGAATTGATCAACATATATGGTTATAATTATGGTTTATATAAATTCTGAAATGATTATGTATTTCTTTGATATATGAATATCTTTGGCCTGTAGTGCAAAGATCAATTATTGATGAATATCTTTGGTCCATAGTGCAAAGATGACATGTTATTGAATATCTTTGGTCCATAGTGCAAAGATGACTTGTTGTTGAATATCTTTGGCATGTAGTACAAAGATGAACTGTTGATGAATATCTTTGGCCCGTGGTGAAAAGATGAATTTATTAGTATGATTATGAACAGGAACTGTGATTTGGTATAACCATGATCTTTGATGTTTCAGGTAAAGACAGGTGATAAAAATTATCTTTCGTCTTAGATGCGAAGAGGAATTTAGAATCACAATCATGATTATGAGTTATTTATATGATTGTGGAAAGGAACTGTTGATTGATGTTATAGGTATAAAACATTGTTAGTAGACTTTTAATGTGGAGAAGATAATAAAATTTATGGTATATTTGACTCTTCTAAATGGATTGCTCGTTCCGCTGCAACTATGGTTGAAAAGTTTTATCATCTACCATATATTCTAAATCTCTGATTTATTACTGATGAATTCTATTGATAATGTAATTATCTTTAGTCAGGATATTCTTTACTGGGCTAGTTATGCTCACCCTTTTGGTTCACAATTCCTTTTAGGTAACAAGAGTGTAGCTGGGTCGAGCGGGGATAACATGGGAATAGAACGGTGGTCTATAGCTGTTGAGGTTCTCCCTAAATAGTATGGAAATAATTTTATTGAGAACTTTAGATAAGTGTGTCGTATTGTTTACGTCATTTGATATTTAATTTTGGTGAACCGAATAGGGTGAGGCGAACCCAACTTTGGAAGGGTGTTTTGTCACTATCATACAAGATGTCTAATGACATACAACCTCGAGTTATCATAAGACAAGGTTGTGCACATCCACTTGCTGAGTATATCTACGAGCACTACCTATATGATCTTGGAGTTTAGTTGAAACATAATGTTCAATTGCAGACGGTGGAGATAATTATATGTCAAGAGAAGACTCGTCATTGGAATGAACATGATAGTAATCTTCTTATTTTTCTTTGGGGTCTACTTGATCAACCAAGGATAATTCTCTGGACATATGATAACTATCATAACTTAGATTCATGGCCTCCTATGTACGAATGTTTTCTTGAGCACTTCCCAAAGATTTTAATTTCTAAAATTGTTATTGACTGTACTTTTATGTAATGTATCAATGTGAGGTGCTGTCCATAGTTGGGACATGAGTCACAGTTGGTATTAAAACTCACAGTATATGTGTTGTTGTATTTTGCACGATAATTGTAGTAATAAAGTTGTAGTTGTTTTCTGTACCATGTATTTGGCGACTCAGAATAGGTTGGATGGATTGGACCTATTTTGGGGCGTCACATCTCGTCTTTCGTTTCACCACAAAATAATTTTATAGGCAACCTTAGTTTTTTTTGCTTAAATATGTAAATTTATATTTATTACATATTTTCATTGCTTTATTTATGCCTGAAAGGAAGTTTCTCGGCATAAAATATCACTTATAGTCAAATCTCGTCCCATAGGACTTTATTAGATTTATTATGACTTATTATTTTTGCCAGAATGCGATTCGGAACGTCGAACGTCAAAGTCGCTCAACGCGCCGATACTCGGTGTTTGCTCGTTTTCAAGTTCTGACATGCCTATTCGCTCATTTTTAATTCTCAAATCATGAGTCATATAACAGTGAAATTTTGGACATGTTATAGATCTCATGTTATAGTATTTTAGAAAAATTTCACACCGTGAAAACGGATCACGGAAACTCATCAAAACAGTGTGTGAAAAGGACGTTAAGCAAACTGTGCCCAGCACCAGCACAGCAGCTTGGCAGCGCACGGGGCGCCGACAGTTGCTGCTGCTGGGTTCGTTATCAACCTATCCATTTTGCGATTTTCTCCCACTTTGATCGTAAATCAAAAAATTCCCAAATTTAGATATGTTATAGGTACCATAGTAGGATATTTTTAAAAAATATAACCCACTAATTTTGGACCTCATAGGCAGCTTAAAACAGGCTCCAAAAGTGTCCACTCGTAACAGTTTTCAAATGTTTTCTAGCTTGACCCTCTTCCACTAAAACAGTCATAACTTTTTCATTTTAAAACATTTTTAGGCGATTCTTGAGCCCACGCGAAGCTAACGTCCGGGACTAAGACTCTTCCCTTCTGACATTTTCCTAGATTCTGAACACATCAGTCCATAAATCTCGTGTAAGAGGGCTACCCCGAGTTTGTTAAATAGTTTCGACGCTACTATTTTGAACGGTCATAACTCTTTGCTACGAAGTCGAAATTAATCCGTTCCGGAGTCTATGGAAAACTTATTTAATGTACTATAACATACCAAAAGCCCAGAATTTTCTAGAACATCTAGATACCTCCGAATTTTCTATTTAGGGGCAGTTGTCCACTAATTTTTCTAAGTTTTAAAAATTGTTTTCATTTTTCTTCTTTTCTTTTGTTTGATCAAACTTTTAACACCAAAAATGGTTAGATCCATACATAATACACTATATAACATATAGATCTAAGATTTTTAGAGTTCAAGATCATAACTCAAGATTTGATTTAAAACAACCAGTATAAATCTCATGGAACAAATAACAGGGTAAAAAAAATATTTTATACCTCTTGTGCTCTTCCATCTTCTTCCATCCATGGCATGAGAAATTTCCCTTCCTCTTCCCTCTATGTGGCCAGCCGATTACTCTCTTCTTTTCTTTCTCTTTATTTTTTTTCTTTCTTTTGCTACCTCTCATCTTCTCTCTCTTCTTACTTGCAAATCTTAACAAAATGAGAAGGATAAATGAAAGAGAGACACATGGCTTGAGTTGGTGAAACAAATGAATTAACCACATGCTTATTTCTCTCTTACCTGACCGGGTGAAGCCCCCTATAATGCCCCAATTTTTGTTTTATTTTAAGGGTAAATTACATATTCTATTACATTTGTAAAAATAATTACAACAATAGTGTACTCATAAAATCTTTACACAACTTCTACACTTTCATATTTATTTACAATATTAGTGCAATTAGGATTCCTTAATTTAGAGAATTAGTATTCAATTAAAATTCCTTAATTTAGGGATTAGTTATACACATGGCTTCTTCTCTCTCTCCTCATCTATAACAACTGCAGTTAGTCATCACCCTTCTTCTTCATTCAACGTATTATATATATATATATATATATATATATATATATATATATATATATATATATATATATATATATATATATATATATATATATATTAGTTAGTCGTACATGCTTCTCATAAATCGTTGTCTTCTTCATTAATCATTTTTCCAATCACAGTCGTCGGTTCAATTATATTAATATTATTATTACCCCTCCGAATCTCCGCCATGAGGAATGGCTCCAGTCTCACGTGAATTCCTCTTTAAGGTCACGTATTCTTTCTTTCTATACATATATATATGTGTGTGTGTGTGTGTGTGTGTATATATATATATATATATATATATATATATATATATATATATATATATATATATATATATATATATATATTTATGAGTCAACCAGCTGTATATCTCCAGCAGCTTCTCAAAATGGAGGTGAGTATGAAGATGGTGGCGGTGGATATGAATACTGGATGATGGTAACCAAACCTTCATACCAAGATGAATTGTTAATTATGACAATTATTTGTCCTTGATTTTAAGTTTCCTTATTAATGTGAATTGTACTATTTTTATAATATGAGTCTTAATTACACTCTTTTTATAATTATTTGGTTGATGCACTTTTCTTCTAATTACTTTCTATTTGTTGTATACTTATGTAAAGAACCCTTTTATTTAATTACTTAATTTGTGTTATTGTTTGCGCCAAAGTTTGGGCTAACAATTAAATTGATTTGGCTTTCTAACGAAATTGCTTGGGCTTTCCAATTAATGTTTTGGGTCGCGTAAAAATATCATAAGTCCAACACATAAATTTTATTTTACCCTAATTATTTATTGAGTTCTTTACAATAATATACAAAAATTAGTAAGTAATTACAAGAGTAGTGCATCAATAAAATAATTATAAAAATAGTGCAACACAACAAACACGTCATATTATTCAATTCCACAAAAATAAAAAACTCATAAATCAAGGAGAAATCTACAGATACGGCAGTTGCCAACTAAAACAAACCCTACATCTCTCATACGCCATTCTCTCACTGCCTCCTCTCTCCTCCACTTCATCCTCCCCCAGTGGCGGAACTAGGGGACGGGCGGGGGCATCTGCCCCCGGTAGATCGTCGGTCCAGGCGGGGGTTGGGGCGGCTCCCAAGACGGAAACTTTACGGTCGGGTGCACAGTCAGACAAGAAAGTGCAACGAAAGATGTGAGATGATGATGAGGCGGCGGTTGTGCCTCTTCTCAGAGATGCTTGTATGGATCTCAACTTGGCTACCTGCCTACCTTCATCTTATTAGAGAGAGAGAAGTACAGGAAGGGCAACAAGAGAAAAATGAATTATTTTGTTGTTTGGGGTTTTACGGGAAGGAAATGCCATTTATAAGGAGGAAAGCAAGTGCGTGCGTGCGTGGGTGAGTGGGTGAGTGGGTGGGTCTCGAGGTGTGCATCTCCTTTTATTAAAACTTTTCTCATCCTTCGTAATTCAATGAGTGACATAAGTCCTATTTACCATTTTACTTGTACCTTTATTTATTTTTTTTATTAAAAAATAAATTCATTTTATATTACAAAAAGAGCATTTTCAGTTATTTTAGGAGAATGATATTAAACTCTTAGTATATTACACACATATATTAGGAGAATCCATTCACAATACAATATACTCCACTAATTTAAATGAACACTTTCTTAATTGTTTAGGTTAATTGATGAAAATATGATGAAATGTTTGAATAATTGAATTGATAAATGCTGAAATTATTATGAAATATTTAAATTGATGAAATTATTGATTAGCAATTCATTTTTTATTTATACTTGATTATAGATAAATACTTGATTGATGCTGAAGAAATTGAGAGTGATTCCGAAGCAAATAGTGATCTTGACTCCTTTTTCTTTTTCTCGATTGATCTGTTTCTGCATTAAGACCAAGAACCTTAACTCCGTTAATATACTTTCCATTTTTTTCAATTTGGGTCAAAATCAAACCCATGAACCTTAACTTCGCTTCCTCGCCGCTGCAACCTACACGTCGTTGCTCCGGACCTCCGATAACCGCCCTCAAATTTTGCCCCCCCCCCCTTAAATTTTGTTCTGGTTCCGCCACTGTCCTCCCCCTCTGCTGCCTCCTCTCTCCTCCCCTTTATCCTTCTCCTCTGCCGCTCCTTCATCCTCCTAATATATACTCTTGTTTCAGTTTTGCCAAATTGCAGTCCTTCCAATCATATTTCTGGAGAAGGAACTGATGGAGTCTATATAGTGGAACAAAGCCAAATCTCAGTCCTGCTTCATATCACAGACACAACTTGGGCTCTGGGAACCCCTTTCACGGCTCTAAGGTTTTTTGTGCGGAAAATAATGTATCTTTGCCTGGAGAATCTAAAGACCTCAGCCCAACAAAGTGCATGGTTTTTTGTTGACTCTAAGCTATCTGTTTCTTGGTTCTTGTTAGAGATTTAAAAAAAATTTAGGCTCAGTAATTTTATGACCCCATATGAACAGCAGGACAATTCGACGCTCGGCTCAAGTTGGTTTAACCCAATTTTTTTTCCTCGTTATGGTACTAGGCTAGGACTTAAGATAATAGGCTTACCATATAGTTGTCTGGTGTTATCTCATTTGTTGATGTAGAATTTAAAAGATGTATGAACTCTGGGTTTGTCATTTTCCGACTTACTTATATCTGGAAGGTTGGAAAACGGATTCCAGTGATCTGTATGTCTTGAATTTATCAAGTGCTGGAGCAGAACAGAGTTTGTGCACACATCTGAACTATATATGTTCCACAAGCAAAGAGAGCCTCCGCCGAGCAAAGAGAGCTCCGATCAGAGGAAGAAACGACGGCAAACCATCAAATATTTATGATTATTTGGTTACCCATAAAAATTAAAATGGTTACATTTGTATGAAGGTTTGGCTACCAACTGCATCTATTTATTGATGTAAGGTAACCGAGATTGTGTTACACAATATTGAATAATATTTTATATTTTTTTCTTCTTACATTAAGTAAGAGGAAATCCACACGACTACTCCATGATTCCATCACGGTTTAACAAGAACAAATACATGTAACACTTGTAATTGTTCTGAATTTATTTTATAACTATTTGGTTACCCACAAAAATTAAAATGGTTACCTTTGTAAAAAGGTTTGGCTACCAACTGCACTTTTTTTGTTGATTTAAGGTAGCCGAGATTGTGTTACACAATATTAAATAAAACCACGCGACTACTCTCTAATTTCATTATTCTTTAACAAGATAAAGAAAACAAATAGTAAAATTTTTTTATGACTATTTGGTTACCCACATAAACTAAAATGGTTATTTTTGTATGAATGTTTGGTTACCGACTGCACCATATACAGAATGCACGACTACTTGGGTTTGACATGCAATTCAAATTGTCATAGTGGAGAGAAACAACCCAGGAACAATTACATAATTACAAAACTGATTTACCATATCAGCAACCCATTAAAATACCCAACTAAATTAAAGGGATACTAAATGCACTAATTTTGTAAATAAAATATTGAAAATGTATTAATTCTGTAAATATTTTTTGGATGCACTTTTGTTGTAATTTTTTCTAAAAATGTACTAAAAATTATAAATGTTCCTTATTTATTTAGGGTTTCTATTCCACTCATTTTAAATAATTATGCTACACGTAATTTCTTATGCAAATACACTTGTTTACATACCCAAGATGTTATAATAAATATATTATCCTTACCTTATTAAGGTAAATTCAATTAAGAATTTATTGACTTCCTTAATATATTATATAAATATATTATCCATTCTTTCTTAAAATAATTCATATAAAAATTAATTTCAATTTCCTTGGGTAAAGTATATATAAATATAATATACTTAAACCTCCTCTTTTATTTCATTGCGCAAATTGTTCTCAATAATTTTATTCCCTCGTGTAATATATATATATATATATATATATATATATATATATATATATATATATATATATATATATATATATATATATATATATATATTAACTCCCAATTACAAGTTGCACCAAATATGCACACATCACATATAGAAAATAATTAATAATTTTATTTTCTCACATTATAAACTGTTTATATCAATTTATTTACATATAGCAAATATAATTTAATATATTTACCATATTACGTAAACATACATATCCTTCATAAATCATAAAATGATTTATATACTCATATATTAGACTAGACATTTAATTTAACGTCTAGTAACCCTCTTAATACAGTTTGCTACATTCAATAAGTCTTTTTCATACGACTTGCCATATATATTATTTTGATTAATTTGCCACATTCTTGTTTCCTTTTTATAAGATTTCTAACGCTTGACTACTAGGTTTGGTTTATTTTCACCAGCTTCTATAATGAAACTTTTCATTTATTCTTATATGATTAATTTAAATAATCAATCCTCTTGTTTGGCTAAATCATATATAACACATCTCCAAGTATATACATATCTATACATATACACATTTAATTTAATCTAATAATATCTCTTCATTTGAAATTTATTTCTTTAAATAAATTTTTCACATACAAAATATTTTTCTAGGTTTTGAATTTTCATAACCCTTATTTTCTCAATTCTTTTTCAAATAATACCATATAGGTTCTTCTTAAAATTTTTAAATAATTCCTCTATTTTCACTCTAGATTTTAAGTTTTAACCTTTAACTTAATCATTCAAGATCCTCTAAATTTTTGGGTTGTCACATTTTGCATACCATCTACTCTCTCCTCCTCCTTCAATGGCGATAATCGGCCTTTTTCCGTCAGAAAAGTCTTTGAATTAACATAAAATTTCAAGTTATTTTTTACTTAAGTCGAGCACAACTACTAGATAGAATTCAAGATGTTGAAATTTTCAAATTTGAAGGAACAAAACAATTTAAAGGATTAGAGAGAGAGGGAGGGAGTAGAGAGAGCAAATGAGTCATTTTTTTATTTTTTTTTCTTTTTCAATTTTTCCCTCCTCCTTTTATATGTTCTTCCAATTTAAAAAGGGTATTATTTAATTAATTAAATTTTGGGCATTTTTGTCAATTGTTTAAAAGTTTAATTTTATTCGTGTTAAAAATATAATTTGTATGTTGAAAAGTTTATTGATTTTTGGTAATTTAGTCATTTTTTAAAATTTTAAAATAAAAAAAATTATATTTGGTAATCTTTGTATGAATATTTAATTTTAATAATTTAACGTAATTTATAAGGATTTATATAGATTTAATACGTCAAAATAAGTATTTATACAAATTTTATACGAATTAGGTACTTGATGTAATAAATTGTGAATTTGGTGGTACTTGATGTACGTAACATAAGTGTTATTAACACGTATTCTATATGGTCAAACCGTATACAATTCTTATCTGGCCAGAAAATTAGGAATTTTGGCCTGATTCTGAAATTGAGGACTAAATTGTATCAAATTAGATACTTGATATAGTAAAGTATAAGCCCAAATTCTTTTAGAGGCCTAATCATAAATATGATGATACTTCATTTAGTAAACTGTATTTAGCCCATAAAACAATGAATTACCCTCTTAATTACGTACATTCATGTACTTAATTGACAAAACCAAAGAAAAACACCTTGATAAAAGTCTTCTAATTTCATGCATCTGTGTATCCATATCTAAAATTTTTCAGAAAATACAAATTATCCAGAAAATCTAGCTTATAATTCTAGGAGTTTGGATTGGTGGGGGATTAGGGTGTGGGGTTTTGTGATATCTGTCTGACGTTCTCTTTTCCTCACTCTCTCAAAAATGAAAAATTATATATATTGCACCACAAAACAGAATATTACAAGTTTTTATGCATAAAATCCCTACATAAACATAACAAAACTAACAAATAAGGCTAAGGCTATGTTTGTTTGCAAAGATTATACTTGTTATAGGACTATTATTAATCTCAAATGTCTTGTTTGTTTTCAAATTTAGATTTGAGACTATTAGTCTAGGGATTATAAAATGATTTAATAGTCTTGAGATTATAATTATAATCCCGGGATTAATAGTCTTGAGATTATAATCTCATGGATTATATTTTTGGGATTATAACCTTGCAAACAAACATAAGTGAACAATATCCCAGAGAACCACAAAACAAAAGCAAAGCTTCATTCTTAAATCCAACCAGTATATACCCTATATAGCTTTAGTTCTTGCCTTTACTCAAGTACCCTTTCTTTCCAAAAAAAACAATCTAATTGATTCGCACCTCCTACACAAAATCCTTGGCAAATACAATCTAAATTTATATATATAAATAGACTAATTAAGGTCGTTTTATGACAACTTATTTTGTTCATTTCAATCATGACGTTTTGTTTAAAATCCTGAATAATTATATATAGCGTCTATACGGCCCTAGGAATGATCAGCCGAATTAATAAAAATAGTACTTACCTCCATCCCAATTTATATAGCTGTCCTATTTTCTCTTTTTTTTTGTTGCCGATTGTGTTATATGCATATTACTCCATCCGTTCCTTAATATAGGTCATTTTAGAGTTGTGCACAAGTATTAAAAAAATGATTGTATAACATTAACTATAATATTAGTTGTCTATTTTGCCCTTGTATTAGAAGAAGAGATTGTTATTTATTGAACAAAAATAGTGAGAGAACCAAAGTTACATTTAATACATGGGGTAATATTGGAAACTAAGCAATTAATGCTTACTTGAAATTCTAAAACAACTTATATTAAGGAACAAAAATATTTCTGTAAAACGACTTATATTAAGGAACGGAGTGGGAAATTAAGATGCAACGAAGATATATTTAATTATGTAATACATTTTTTTCCCTTACATTTATGATTTATCTTCTACTACATATTTTGCGCATTCAACTAAGTTAATAACACACAAAACAATATAATCAATGCTTGTATTTGTTTCCTACACGTCTTTAAAATTACGCATGTATCCTGAAAGGGGTTCAAGTATAATCAATACTTGTAAGTTTTTTTTAGGGGAAAGGAAAGGAAAACAATTAAAATTCCTCCAAATCTTATGTTTGTGAATTTTTTAGGAAGGAATGGAAGGAATTTGGAGGTAAAGTTAATTTCATTCTTGGTTCAAAATTTTCCCCTCAAAATAAATAGTACTGTAGTTTAATGTAATAAATCACGTTACATTAATATGTAAGGGTAATATATTAATAGTGTAGTTTAAAAATAAAAATATTTTCCATTCCCTTTTCCTTCCCTTCCCTTCCATCTTTCTAAACTCACAAACAAGAAAAAATATAATTAAAATCACATCAATGTCATTCCTTTCTAAAACTCGCAAACATGACAATGAAAAATTATAATACATCCACATCTCTTTCCATTTATCTCATCCCTCCAAACTCACAAACGCAGCAAGGAACCTTAATTCATCTGTAACAGCTGAGGCGTTTCAACATTGTTGCATTGTCTGCCTATTAGCCGGCCAAATCTAAGTAACTTGGTGGAATATTATTTCTCTTTCAGGAGCCGATTCCAATGGAGCTTCTCAGTTTTTTTTAATACTTCTTTTTGTCAGTTGTAATTGGACATACACATTC
Source organism: Panax japonicus (assembly GCA_020205505.1). NCBI lineage: Eukaryota > Viridiplantae > Streptophyta > Magnoliopsida > Apiales > Araliaceae > Panax > Panax japonicus. Next base: position 5,562,056 of record CM035106.1, on the reverse strand, counting down.
TACCACCAATATATAAGCAAGCATAATGATAATGAACCTGGCACCTGTACAGTCATTTATCATAAGCCTTACTAGCTAGCCAAAAACCAAAAAAGAAACACACATGACTAAAGAAAATATGGGTTTACGAGCAACATCAGTTCTTCCCATTGTTGATTTCACAAAGGAAAACTTGAAGCCAGGCACAAGTTCTTGGCTCTCGTCAAGCAATGAAGTCCGGCAAGCGCTAGAACAGTACGGTTGCTTTTTCGCGGTGTATGATAAAGTATCGACGGAGCTAAATAAAGATGTTTTTGGTGCATTGCAAGAATTGTTTGATCTTCCATTAGAAAGCAAAGTTCAAAATGTTTCTGATAAGCCTTACTATGGTTACATAGGGCAAATACCTAGTATTCCTCTCTATGAAAGCTTGGGGATTGGAGATGCAACAGGTGTTGAAGAAATTGAAAGTTTCACAAAACTCATGTTCCCTTCTGGAAATGAGCATTTCAGGTATAACATACCAACTCCATCTGGGAATTGCTAGACACATTTTGAAGTTTTAATGTGCATTAATTAACTAGCTAAGCAATATTATTTTCCTAATAAGAATACTTTCGTCTCATCAAAGTTAAAAATTGAAAAAACAATGATTATATCTAAATATTTCTTAATTAGACAAGTCTTAATTAATATGAGTACAGAAGTTAAAAGATCAAGTAAAACTCTTTGTTGAAGCATTCAACTTAAAACCAGTTGATTGTAAGTGGATAAATTTCTTTCAACCTAGTAAACCCCCTCCCCCTGGTGTCAAGACCCACATGGACTTTTAACCCAATACTCCTTGTTTTATTTTTAATCTCTATATCATGTGTATTTGCATACATTTTCTATCACCTTCTCATTTTTCTCTCTTTTTTTTCTCTCAAGTGAAACTATGCATTCCTATGCAAAGCTAGTATCAGAATTAGAACAAATGGTCAACAAAATGGTATTTCATAGCTATGGTGTGGAGAAACTCTGTGACTCACACATTGAATCAACAACTTATCTCCTTCGATTCATGAAATACAGACAGCCACAAAAGGAAGAGACTGATATTGGTGCCCATTGTCATACAGACAAGAGTTTCATAACCATTCTTCATCAGAATCAAGTCAATGGCTTAGAAATAAGAACAAAGGATGGCGAATGGAAATCTGTCCAGTTCCCACCTTCTTCCTTTATAGTCATGGCTGGTGATGCATTCTTGGTAGGTCTTCATTCATCTTCTGCTTACAAGTAATTAAATTCCGGCCAAAAAAAAACTAGAGTTAATTTTTACTAAAATTAGGTTAACAAAGTCCTTATCTGTCTATAGCAAAGGATGCTCCACCATTACACTTATTACATAATTTCTTTGATACAAATTTAACTACAAAAATAGTACTTTTAACTAATGACACAATTTTTAGAAATCGATAATATATATAGTCACTAGATCTAATTTTTTTGTCATTGTGTTGGGATCTCCTCCATTACACCTATCATTCAATTTCTCTCAATACATAGCCACACAACTATTACATTTCACAATTTTTTGCGATGAATTTTTTTGGTTCGCTAATTGTTTGTGATGAATTTTGTTTATCGCTAAATGTAATATTTACGTCGCCAATTGTGTATTTGGAGAAATCAGAAGATAAGTGTAATTGAGGGGGTCCTAAATAAAATTGTATGAACCGCAATGAAGAGGATATCCTTCATTACTCTTTTCACATAATTTCTCCGATACGCATTTAACAACAAAAATACTACTTTTAATAACGACACTAGTGACACAATTTTTAGCAACCGATAATGTATTGCCACTAAATCTAAATTTTTTGTCACCAAGTGTTTGTTGACAAAAATTGGATGGAAACCCTAATTAATGGAGTGGACTTTGGGATTTTTAAGGGGCGGAAGGTAATAATTTCAATACTAGAAAAAGGTGAATCATGATACCAATCAATACTTATGGACTTAAATATAACTTCTTATTTTCTAAACAATTTGATTCTTCTAAATTAAAATAAACAATTTTTGCTTGTAGATACATCATACATTTGACAATGTTTCTTAAAGTGCCACTCATAAGTAATTATTGTATTAGAAAACTTAACTTAAAATAAATAAATAATAAAGGAAAATATAAAAATAAAAATTTCTAAGGAATGCATGTTTTTTATTGTGGATTAGGCATGGAGCAATGACAGGGTACTATCTGCTTTTCATCGAGTCGTCATTAGTGGGGATAAAGAAAGATACTCATTGGGGTTATTTTCTTACATAAATGGGATAGTACAAATACCAGAAGAGCTTGTTGATGATGAACATCCAAAAAGATACAAGGCATTTGATCATTTTGGATTACTTGACTTCTATGCCAAGAATGTGGAGGGACAGTCCGAGTGCACTGCAAAAGCCTACTGTGCTGTTTGAGACCTTTTATTTCTGAAATGAATTGTGCAGCCTGCCTCTAATTAAGTATCAGTTGCTGCATGCTTCTTAGTGGGATTTGTTCTCTCTTTTTCAAATTTATGTTGGTGTTTTATTATTATTCTTGTATCGGATACATGTCTCCCAACATCAATTTATTTGTCTTGATTGGTTGTTGTTGTTGTTGTTGTTGTAATTTGTGGTGGATCATGAAGGATCCAAGAAGAATAAGATGGTTTATGCTTAAAATACTGGTAATATGCATGAAAAGCGGAACGAAAATAAAAACGCAAGGACAAAAACTATGTAGAGGACTAGCATAATCTTTAGTTTATAAGTCGTATTTGAATTCTGAAAAGAAGGAATTATATGTACATGAGTTACAGAAATGTTCCAATTGAAACGGAATAAAAATATGCTATAATGAAGTTATGACAAAATTTTTAGTAAAGTACTATGTTAAAAGTCGAAAATATCTAGCTTGGTACGACTTTCGGGCCAATTTTATGGCTAGTTAACGCTTCCGAAAAAAATTTGATTTTATGGGGATTTTGTAGAGCGTAGTATAAGTGAGTCATAGGCTCTAGAACGAACTCAATCCGATTTCGGATGAGCAAGTTATAAAGATTTGAAAAATAGACATTAGAATCGTTAAGTAGTAAAAACTAACACACGAAGGATTTTTAAGCCACTGTTTTGGCTTATTAATGAATCTGAAAAAAATATTTCTTTTGGGAGGATTTGTAAAGGATATTACGAGCAAGAAAATGGTTTAAGAACGGACTCATTCCGATATCGGATGAGCGAGTTATGAAGTTGCGAAGTAATGTCAATGAAATCAAAAATGCTGAAAATTTTTGGGAAGCAAAGTGTTGCCCTGGGCAAGGTTGGGGCTAGGCAGGGCTGTTCGGGGGCAAATGCAAGGCATGTTGTGCAATTGAGTGTACGACGCGTTAAGTTTTCTAAACACCATAACATTATGTCATACCTATTAGATGATGTTGAGTGATCTAAAGAATGAACATAAAGGATGTGTTTTAGGATAAAATGAACCATTATAGAGAGTATTATGAGGGTCGTGTCGTCCCCGAACGCTGCGATACCGAGAGACATTGTAGAAGCTTGGTCTCCTGAATTAAATTATAAAACACGTCCAATATGAAATGAGAATTAAGATAACGTAACCAATATATGAAGTTTGTATGTTACTAATTGGTGTGTTATCATGAATGATATTGTGTAGGCTATTTGAAGAGAAAAGTAGCGTAATTATTAAAGAATGCTTGAGGCAAGTATCCCTAAACTTTTTTACAAGTTTTATATATAAATTCATTCGACTTATGTTCTTATGAATGTTATGTGATGCTTTGAAGTTTAAATTCTCAATGTTTGTATATTGTGTAAATTCTAAACTTACGCAAATCATTTAGTATGTGCTCAAGTTATGTTATGTTATAAATTAACAAAGCTTTTGATACGATCTTAATCAGGCTCACATCGAACAACATTGACTCAACTCAAGTTTTGCGGATTCCTGGAATGACCTACAGTGATAATTGGGCTAAAGAGTACTCAAGGAAGCTTCCGTTGGAGCTCAAGTTAAGTCATCAAGACTGTGTTCGTTTGTGTCATCTAATATGCGTCAAAGTTATGTTCCAGTTCACGGGAAGATTTCAAGCTTATGTACGGCGTTTTGAATATTCAAGCATGGATGGGAACTTACAGTCTATCACACAACAACGCGGGATTGCAATGCATGGAATAAGCGAATGGGGTCCAAGTTCTAAGGCTATTGAGTTATCTTCTAAGCTCGTGATTATGTTGCAAGTAAGCATGCCAAGTCAGAAAACCAAAAGAAGAGGGATATTGAAGACAGCTAAGCTCGCCCCAGCGAGCTCGTCTCTACCCAAGTTCACCCAACTCGCCCTGGCGAGCTAATCACGCCTATAGAACTCTCCCCGCTGAGTTCCTTTCTATCTGGGTTAGCCCCAGCGAGTTCGTCAATTTTCAGTTGGATTTTGGATGTGTTTTAACAGTTTTGGTCGCGGATTTACTTTCTAAATTAGCTTTTCCAGTATATTTCATATTCCTATTATAATTAGGTTACTTTTAGATAGAACTTGATTTCCTTATTAGATAGGATTTCTATTTCCATTCAAATTCTTATTTCTTATAGAATTAGAGTTTTATTCTATTAGTATAAATAGAATGCATGGTTGATGTAACACATTATTATTATTATTCAATACAATTGGTGAGATTATTATCTTCTTTTGGTTCTTTATGAACTCTTGAATTGTTCATAGTTTTCTGTGATATTCAATCTTTGACTTATCATAACTACTCACTGAAAGGTTCTTTTATGATTAAATGTTAAAATCTATATTATCTGAAAAGTCGTTGATCGCTAAGGGGATTTACGTACCCTTATTGTGGAATAAATATTATTTACTTAAATAAATTAAAATTTATTTATTTAAATAGGATTAGAATCATTCTAATTAACTTATTCTACAACCGGTTTAATATGGAGAACCAAAAAGGTACAAAGTGGACAGATGAGTTGAATAATACAGGGACAGATAAGCTAGGCGAGGTTCCCCAAAAGGAAAATATTTATTTAAGAAGTGAGTGGCATAATCGTAATAACAAGTTAAGTATATTTAATTTATGCAATGGTGATTGAATAAATTAAATAGCTTAATATTTATTAATTAATATTTTGGAAATACTAATTATATAAATTAATAAGAGACTTATTATTATTATTATTATTATTTAGTTCCTAAATGGTTTAGGAATTAATTAATAAGAGTACTCTCATATAAGTTTCTAATTAGATTAGGAGTTTAATTAAAAACTTATTCCTAAATAGTTTAGGAGAATTGCCTATAAATAAGAGAAGTCTTATTAGGGTTAGGGTTGGCCACTACCTACTTCTTGAATCATTATTATTCCTTGGTGGATCACCTCTAGAGGCCAAACACTTGAGTGGCTAACGTTGATCAAAGGAATCTAATTGGTGAAATTCAAGGAGAACGCAAATGAATTGGAGTTGAACTTGTACATAAGGAAGCTTAGTTCTACAAAGGTATAATTCTCTATCTTTTGTTAATTGAAAATTGCGCATAAAGAGCGATCTTGGTTATGATTTATAAAAAATTTAAATTCTAGTTTTACCATGATTTCGCTAGTTTATATGCAATTTGGTTGTATGTTCTTACATATTAGAAACCAACATGAGGAATAACCTATAGGGAAGTCAGCTGATAATGCAGCAGGTGAGGTTGTACCTTCTGAGGAAGAATGGGAGGATGATTATATAAATCCCGAGATTTAGGAAGCATTGGTTCAGCTAAGAGTGTTGGTTCATCATCTGGTGGAAAAAAAACACAAAGTTGAACATCATGCTACATGATACAGAGAATAGGGCCCAAACATTAGAGGCAAGAGTGCATGATCTTCAGGAGGAGACATTGTAACGATTGTAACCCAGGTTAGATTTTGTAATAAGAATTATAAATAGTTATCGAATTAAATGAATATTTTAATGGAATTATTTTATTTGGTGTAATTCGTTGCCCAAATATTTTGGTGTATAATTTTAGTATGCTAATGGATTAAGGAAATAATTAATCTAACTAAAAGAACCCATTAAATAATTAAATTAGTGGGCTAGCAGATGGCTAAATGAAATTTTAATTATTTTGATAAAGTCCTAGTGTAAGAATTTAAATATTTCGAATATGTGGGAATTAAATGTCCATAATAAACCTAATTTAAAATTCAATTTGTAAAAGCCAAAATTTGATAAATGCGATATAATTATCAATATTTGGGAGGTATTAACCAGATATAATTGGAGAAGTGGAGCTGACTAAATAATTTAGCAGACAAAGTAAATATGTGTTAGCCAATTAAAAACAAGGAAGATATATTTAGACCAATTAGGAGGAGAGAGAATGAAATGGGCAGGCAATCAAACTCTTGAGCAACTAGTAACGCTCTGATCCTTTCTTCTCCCCAATAACGTTCAGTAACTAAATGTATCATTATATACCCTTATCCTCCATCTATTTAGTTTATTTTGCAAAGGCAGTGTTCATATATAGAGAGACTGGGTTTATAGTGACTTGAAGCATAGTGTCTAGAAAGTCAAGAAGAAACAAGGAGGAGATTGAACAAGCATTCTACATCATCTAACTAGGCTAAAGAAGATATAAGAGGTAAGAAATTAACTCTAAAACTCTTAATCTCCATTTCTTAAGTTTTGCAATGTTAGAAATTATTTTGGTTGTATGAGTTAGAGAAGAATACAATTATGTGATTTCAATTGATTGATGAACTGCTAGTGTCATCCACGAGTGAAACCAAAGCAAACAAATCTGAATCTATGCGTAAAAGAGAAAGAGATGGATCATTGGACTAATTTTAGACTTTTTAGTTTGCTTTAGAGATTTTTATGGTTGTGTGGTTATTTTTAAAAAATTAGTTTGAAGGATGTATGTTATACTCCTCTGAGATACGAAAATTTTTCAAATGGGATGAACTAAAATGGACTTAAAACGAATCTGTAGTGGAAGATTTAGTAAAACATGTCAAAACATGGAAAACAGAACATGAACACTAAATTTGAGTCATTAAAATGGTTTGTTAGAGTTCTGGAATGTTATAATTATTTTTTAGATGTATACTTTTGTTTTTAACGAATTCATAGAGTTGAAAACCAACTAATTCGGACCTTAAATGAAGAAGATAAGAAGTTCGAAAGAAAACATAGTACAAATTCGCAAACTACAGAAACTGAATTTGTGACCCAGCGTTACGCGTTGGAAACCAGAACAAATTGGGCGTTGTCGCGCCGGTATCAAGGGTAAATGGGGCGCGACCGTGCTGGTAGTAGATTAGGCCCCGAAATGAGACTTTAAATGTATAGTGCAGGGGATGTTAATCTAACCTATTTTAATAATCATAATTTAACATTAAGCATATAATGTGGCGTAGCAACAAACCTTAGCTACCTAATTATATGTGGTGGTCGCGTAATAATTTAATGAAAATTATGAGCATAATATAATGATCTAGTAAACCTTAAAAAACTTATTTAAATACTAAGTGTCGAATAAAAGATAAAGAATCATGGAACGTGGTATAGAGTTAATGAAAGCGTTCAATAAGTGTTGATATATGACTAATTGTTATATATACGTTATTTAAATGTGTAGGATATTTAAAGGAAGTGTACCATAATTTTGTAGCGAACGTGCAAGGTAAGTTTCCTAAGTTTAGCTTATACTTTAACATTAAGCAAAGTTTCCTATATCGTACCCTTCCTTTGTACTTGTATGAATTTCATATGTACATGCAAGCTTTCTAATTATTCCTAAAAGCATTACTTTGATAAATAATAATTTTTTGAATTAATATGAATCGTTGCAACTCTATTCAAAATAGAATTATTCAATTATGGCATGTTTATGTGCAATAACTCGAGATGATATGGTAATCAAATCCTTGATTGATTATCGAACTCATTTGATTTGGCTAGTCCATAGTCGATGAACGATCCAAAAGTTTATGGTTATTTCTGAAGTTGTTCCAAACCAAATTGTCTTTGGTGCGAATTTTGATGATAAAGCTGAGAAGAACAATCCTATTTCAGGGGTATAGCATGGGAATGGTTCAAGGAATTGTATTTCAAGAACTAATTTTCCAGGAACATGCAGAGTCGGATGGAGATGCAATTTTATGGAATTGAAGCAGCGAGGATATGTCAGTGCCCTAGTACACCGTCAAGTTCAATGAACTAGCTAGATTCGCTTCACATCAAGTGGACACTGAAGAGATGAAGGCAACAAGGTTTGAGCAGGGGCTGAAACCCTGTCTCTACAATAAGTTATTGTTGTTGCAAATTAGTTCATTTGGATCAATTTTAGAGAAGGCTATCATAGCTGAAAGGGGGAGTGAAGCGTTGACAAGGTTCAACCAAGAGACGAAGAATAAGAAGAAGATAAAAAGAAGAAGTAATGCTGAGAGAAGCGAAGGAAATGATGGAAACCAGCATATAAAATGGAATAATTTCGGGAATATCAGAACCAAGTAAGGAGACCCGAAGAAGAGGGTCAAATAATATAAGAATTTTGGAAGAAATCACACAGGGATGTGTTTGAAGTGGAAGTCAGTGTGTTATAATTGCGGGCAGGACGGACACATCACTCCGAACTGCCCCAACCTGAAAATAACTGCCCCAACCCGAAGAAGAATAGAGGATGTTTTGTCTTTGGATTGGCATAACATATGGCAACAAATTGCCCAAAAAAGGGAGTCAATAGGGGAAGCGTCGTCAAAGGAAATAGCAGTGGGAAGCTGACTAGGTCCAGCTCCTCCCAATAGACCGATAGCCCGGAGCAGGGATGTGACTCCCCCAAAACAGGTATACGTCACCCATCTTGGGTCGCCACTTACATGGTACTGAAATTCAAATACAACTGTCGTGTAAAATACGACAAAACATATGTTGTGAGTTTTAATACAAATATTGTCATCTAGACAATATCCACACTCAATGGAGTTCTCATTACATTTATTATCACACTATTTTATAGAATAGTGAGGACTACTATGACACCATCTCGGACCATCACTCCGTTTCCCGACTAGTCCCGGCTACGTTCTCATTTCCTGAAGAGAACAATGAAAGCAAAAAGGTGAGCTCAACTAGCCCAGTAAGAAATATTATGACTAAGATAATGATGGATAAATTATCATTATCCTTCAACAATGTTAAACTGATAAAATACAATAGACATCAAGTTTAACTGCAGCGGAATAAGCAATCCATTAGAATAGTCAAGTAGAGCATGATATCTACTATCTTCTATAATTTAAAATGTTTTCATCAATTTTTATCACTGAGACTAAACTAAATAAATAAACCACATCATCGAATCATCCCTGCACTATGGGCCAAGGATATTCATTAAATCATCAATGGTCATGACTATACCGAATAATCACTGGTCATAATCATACCAAAAATTATCCATCAATGCACTACAGAACATTGAAGACTTTAACCACATCGTTTATAACATTACAGGTCATGATTACACCGAATGATCCCTGGTCATAATCATACCAAGTCTATCTCTGCATGTAAGCCAAAGATATACAACTATAAAACCAATAATCAACAATCCATCTTTGCACGTAAGCCAAAGATATACAATTCAATAATCAGTAGTCCATCTTTGCACGTAAGCCAAAGATAACTTTCATCACCATATACGCATGAGGATGATGACAATGATATAAGCATTAATCAAATGAAAACAAGGATAAATATTAAAGACTTTAAATTTATCTAAATATTATCAACCACTTAATAAACTCATAATCTAATATTATTAATATTATAACAATATTTTAATCACTTCTTAAACTTATAAACAATTTATTTCAATTGTTTACACTTTACCAAATAATGCATTTAATCATTCAAAAATGTCATACTCATAAGATTGCATCACCAATGATCAAATCCCTCATCAAAAATCTGCATATATCCTATATAGGATTCCCAAGCCATAAAATCCTATTATCCAATTTTGTTACTTCACATAACATATTTAATTCATTTACTCATAACTAGTTTATTTTCATTAAAAATACCAAATCAGTCCAAAATATTTCTTTTCGGGGATTTAGCAGAATATAGTCCCATATTGAACATATGTTTTTCTCAAAATTTTTAAAATTCATTTACTATTTTTCATATGGTCATAACTGTCGAATATTTAGACATTTATCATAAATTATACTTTTGTCCAAAAATTCTGAAATTTACAGGGATACTACTGTTATATATATGTACTCCCAATAAAAAGTTTACCAATTTTGGAGTTAACCACAAAGAGTTATAAGGGTTTACTTTTAAAATAGTCTTTTCCCAGAAAATCCATAACCCTTAATCTATACATCCAAAAATCGCCATTTTTGGACACAATCTAGAAAACTCATCAAATTATCATTTCAAAATTTTTCAAAATTTTTTAGGGTCAAAAAAATTATAAAACTGTCCCTGGCAGAAACCCCTTTTGAATAAAAATACTATTCATATAAATACAAAGGATCATTCACCATGCATGCGGTAATCCACATCGACAGGTTATTCCAACAGAATAATAAAGAATGGAATAACAGAAAAATTCACCATGCATGCGATAGACTGCACAGACAGATTATTCTCAACAGAATAATAAAGAATGGAACCAGGTCATGCGTAAACTGCACAGACAAGATATTCCAACAGAATAATAAAGAATGGAACCAGGTCATGCGTAAACCGCATAGAAAGGATATTCTGTAAGAACCCAACTTTTAAATAAAAATGGATTTTCTATAATTATCATTTTTGAATATTATGGAATGAATTTAATATAATGTTATAGTTGTGGGTAATATTTATAAATTTTGCAAAGTATGCAAGTTGTCATATAATATTCGTTTGGTCGGGGAATATTCTTTTTGTCGGGGAATATTCGTACGACAGCAAAATTATTGGTGGACCCCACAACAGAATTATTGTCGGATTGAGAAAACGACAAAAATGTTTTATTAAAAATAACGGCGGAAGTTTTACCGTTGATACTGTTGAACTACTGGGTAGTAAAAGTACAGTAATACGCGTTGTTGCATAGTAGCACACGGTATTGATTATTGATATTTATGTGAGAAGTCGCTCAGTTTGATTCAATTATTGTCGATTAATAATATGAATTATTATAGCGATAATGACGTTTTGTTTTATTCGTATTATTAACGTAATAAAACGGAAACATCTTTTTATATAAAACAGAATACTTTATTAAAGTTATTTTATAAATAGAATATATTATATTTTATTATGCATAGTGTTGCATAGTGTTTTGCATAGTGTTGCATAGTGTTTGCATAGTAAAAATCTTTTTATATAAATAGAATATATTATATTTTATTTAAAAGATTTTTCTTTAAATATGGACCGTCAGATTAAAGTAAATCAATCTGGACCGTTCTTGGATTAGTTACTATGCATTCCATTTTCCTATAAATAGAAGCTCATTCCTTCATTATTTTCTTACGAATTCACTGAACTCTAGAGAGAGAAACTATAGAGAGATAGAAGAAAAGCTTTTTGCTACTTAACTTTTCTCTTCCTATATCCAGTTTCTGTTACGGTAAGGGGTGTTATTCTTTCTTATTCATGAAGAGAACTATTGTTATTCCATTTCTTATTATTCTGTTGGAATAACCTGTATACGTGGTCTACCCTATACTTGGTGACATTCTTCTATTATTCTGTTGGAACATCCTGTCTGTGTGTTTTACACCGGACCTGGTTCCGTATTTATTATTATTCCGTTGGAACATCCTGTCTGTGTGTTTTACACCGGACCTGGTTCCGTCTTTATTATTATTCCGTTGGAACATCCTGTCTGTGTGTTTTACACCGGACCTGGTTCCGTCTTTATTATTATTCCGTTGGAACATCCTGTCTGTGTGTTTTACGCCGGACCTGGTTCCATTCTTTATTATTCCGTTGGAACATCCTGTCTGTGTGTTTTACGCCGGACCTGGTTCCATTCTTTATTATTCTGTTGGAACATCCTGTCTGTGTGAATTTCACCTGACCTGGTTCCGTTATTATTATTCTGCTGGAATAACCTGTTTGTGCGGTCTCTATCGCATGCATGGTGATTTCTTTTGTTATTCCATTCTTTATTATACTCAATTGGATAAAACTTTGGCTTCTATACTCCATGAAATTAGTGGAATATTCTTGATATTTGCGCTTCATCCAGTATCTTTTCATGGAAATATTCTTCTGAGCATTCTTGAATTTTACACCACAAAACAGTATCGTGTTGACAATTTGGACGTTAATAATTCCTGGATAAAATAATTCTTGAACTTGTTTTATTGAATTCTTATATCATTGTCATCATCCTCTTATTTATATTTTTGAAAGTCATTTGTGGCCTGTAGAGCATGGATGGACTTGGTATGATTATGACCAGGAATTATTCGGTGTAATCATGACCGTAATGTTACAAATGATGTGGTAAAAGTCTCATTTGCCGTAGTGCATTGATGGACAGTTGTTGGCATGATCATGACCATTGATGAATACACAAATATCCTTGGCCCGTAGTGCATGGAATTTGTGGTCGTGACCCTAATGAGTATCCTTGGCCGTAGTGCAGGGATGATGTGGATTATTTATTAAGCTGAGTCTCAGCGATAAAAGTGATTAAAAACTTTTTAAATCATAAAAGATAGTAGATTCTATTCTCTACTTGACTCTTTTAATGGATTGCTTGATCCGCTGCTGTTAAACTTGATGTTATTATATTTTATCAGTTTAACACTGTTGAAGGCTAATGATAATTTATTCTGCATTATCTTAGTCATAATATTTCTTACTGGGCTAGTTGAGCTCACCCTTTCTTTCACTGTTCTCTTCAGGAAATGAGAATATAGCTGGGACGAGTCGGGGAACGGAGTGATGGACCAAAGAATAGTATTAGTAGTCCTCATTATTCTGTTAAATAGTGTGACAATAATTGTATTGAGGACTACTTTTGAGTTTGTATGATCTCTAGTAGACAATTATTGTATTCAAACTCACAGTTGTATTTTGTCGTATTATACACGACAGTGGTATTAGTAAGTTGCATTTGAATTCTGTACCATGTATCTGACGACTCAAGATGGGTGATGTATACCTAATTTTGGGGGCGTCACAGTTGGTATCAAAGCTTAGGGATATGATCCCTGGCTAAGATGTGAGACTAGAACTAGGAGGGGAGAGACGGGGAATTCCTTCGCTAGTATGACCTACTTAAATTTATTTTGTATTTAAATTAGTTGGTCAAAGTTTAGAGATATTATGTTACATGTCAATTAATCTTTGTTTTGTGGCAGTATCTAAAAATGACTTCCGAAAATGTTGAGAATAACAATGGAGCACAAGAGACCGTTGAGTCTCCACATATCAATAATCAGGAGAATGTGCATCAGGAAGGCGACAATCCTCATGACCAAATGATGAATGATGGATTGTTCAGAGGCTTTATGCAATTCATGCAACAGCAAGCGAGAGCGGCTCCTGTTCAAAATGTAGGTGGAAACACTGAAAATTCTCGGGCGGTCACCGCTAAACAGTTCAAGGAGCTGGGACCACCGGAGTTTAAGGGAGAGCCAAAACCACTTATTGCGGAAGCATGGATAAAGCAGATCACCAAAATATTTGATGTCTTGGGATGCTCCGAGGAGCAAAAGGTTCCCTTTGCCGCCTTTATGTTGCGCGGAGAGGCAGATTACTGGTGGGAATCGGTAAAACGTACTCAACCTGCCGTACTGAAGATGTCTTGGAAGAAGTTCCAAGAGCTGTTCAATGACAAATACTTTCCTGAAAGTATCCGTCACATGAAGGAGGTGGAGTTTATCAAATTAGAGCAAAATAATATGACCGTGTCGCAATACGAGGCAAAATTTGCGGAGTTATCCCGGTTTGCGTCCCATTTGGTGGATAATGAAGAGAGAATGGCACGATTATTTTTAAGAGGTTTGAAGCCGGAGATACGTCAACATCTTATTTCTCATAAACTGTGTTTGTATTCTGATGTTGTAAATAGGGCTCAGTTGGTAGAGCGCGATAACGAGTCAACGCAATCAAAAGAGAGCAGCCGGCAAAATGATAATACCAGTGAGAGCAGTCATCGAAGCGGTGACAACAAGCGTGGAGGAAATCATCAGGCCAGAAATGGTAACCACTTCGGTGGTAATCAGGGCCAAAACAATAAGAATGGACATTTCAAGAAGAGGAGATTCAACAATGATGGAAAGACGTCAGCACCAGCAACCATTGTTAAGGAAGGAGAAAGACCACCTATCATATGCTTCAAATGCGGAGGGGAGGGACACATCAGTCCAAATTGCGCGATGCCGTCCAAAGCATGTTATAATTGTGGAAGAGAAGACCATTTGGCCCGATTTTGTCGTTCACCGAAGACAAATTCAACTAGGATGGAGGCACCAAATGCTGTCCCAGAAAAGTCAAAGCCGGTAGTGCAAGGGAGAGCGTTTGTTGTAACCTCCCAGAAAGCAAGGAACCCGCATGAGGTCATCACGGGTAAGCTTATCATAAACTCTAGAGAAGTCTACACTTTATTTGATACCGGTTCTACCCATTCTTTTATTTCTCCTACTTGCGCTCAACGATTAAATTTGACTCCGGAGAAATTAGACTTTGACTTATCTGTGGAAACTCCGTTAGGAGAAAACTTCATTACATCCACGGTTTATAAGTCTTGTTTGGTTCAAGTTGGTACCCACGCATTACCTGTCAATCTTATTTCATTAAAAATACTTGCATTTGATGTAATTCTAGGGATTGATTGGTTAACTACTCATCATGCAAAAATTGATTGTTTTCGTAAGGTTGTTAGCTTTCATATTCCTAATCGACCTATTATGCGAATTCAAACAACCAAACCATTAAAATCAATCACTGTCATCTCAAGCCATAAAGCTATTCGTTTATTAAAAAACGGATGTCAAGCTTTCTTAGCTCATGTCACAGATCTAAACAAAAATACGTCAATTTTGAATAATATTTCTATTGTTAATGAATTCCCTGACGTATTCCCTGAAGAACTTCCTGGCCTACCCCCAGAGCGTGAAATTGAATTTTGTATCGACCTTGAACCCGGTACAAAACCCATTTCCAAAACCCCATATCGAATGGCTCCTATTGAACTTCAGGAGTAAAAGACTCAACTGCAGGAATTGTTAGACATTGGCTTTATTCGTCCTAGTACTTCTCCTTGGGGTGCTCCTGTTCTATTCGTGAAGAAGAAAGATGGGAGTATGCGACTTTGTATTGATTATCGGGAGTTAAATCATGTCACCATCAAAAATAGGTATCCATTGCCACGTATTGATGACCTGTTTGACCAGTTGCAATGAGCCAAATTCTTTTCAAAGATTGATCTTCGTTCCGGATATCACCAATTGAAGATTAGAACCGATGACATTCCAAAGACGGCTTTCAGAACTCGGTACGGGCATTATGAATTCCTAGTCATGTCCTTTGGATTGACTAATGCTCCTGCTGCCTTCATGGATATGATGAACCGAGTATTCAAGGAATATTTGGATCACTTTGTGGTCGTCTTTATTGATGACATCCTTATTTATTCCAAAAGCCGTGAAGATCATGAGGAACACTTGAGGCTAATACTCCAAAAGCTTCGTGAATACAAGCTTTATGCCAAGTTGAAGAAATACGAGTTCTGGCTTGAGGAAGTAGCATTCCTTGGGCACGTGGTATCAAGTCATGGAATATCTGTTGACCCAGTAAAGATTGAAGCTATTCAAAGCTGGGAGCAACCTAAATCTGTGACCGAAGTACGTAGCTTTCTCGGCTTAGCTGGTTATTATCGGAGATTCGTAGAAGGGTTTTCTCGAATCGCTACTCCACTAAATCAGCTGACTCGGAAAGATACAAAGTTCGGTTGGAGCGAGGAATGTGAGAAGAGTTTTCAAGAACTCAAGAGGAGACTCATTTCAGCACCTGTTCTGACAATACCATCTGGTTCGGAGGGATTTGTCATCTACAGTGATGCTTCGGGCAAAGGGTTAGGATGTGTTCTCATGCAACATGGGAAAGTCATAGCCTATGCCTCACGACAACTCAAAGAATATGAGAGAAATTATCCTACTCATGACCTAGAGTTAGCAGCTGTTGTCTTCGCACTTAAAATTTGGAGGCATTACTTGTATGGGGAGAAAGTGGAGATCTTTACGGATCATAAAAGCCTCAAATATTTCTTCACTCAAAAGGAACTCAACATGCGACAACGACGTTGGCTTGAACTGTTGAAAGATTATGATCATACCATCCAATACCATCCTGGAAAAGCGAACGTGGTAGCTGACGCATTGAGTAGAAGGTCATATGCGGGTGCGAGTGCAATATTGTCAACGCAAAGGCCCATTTTGGATGACTTGCAAAGGATGGAGATAGAGATAAAGACTCCAAGGACCCACGTTATGATGGCGAATATACGGGTAGAACCGACTTTAATTGATAAAATTAAAGCTGCTCAAGTTACAGATCCGGAGCTGATGCGTATGAGGAATAAAGTACAAGAAGGTGCGATACCGGAAGCAAGAATCGATGAAGAAGGAATACTTCGAGTCAACTCCAGACTTTGTGTTCCTAACGACCCTGATTTAAAGTATAAAATCATGATGGAGGCGCACAACACACCGTTTGCAATCCATCCTGGGAGTACCAAAATGTATCATGATCTTCGACATACATTTTGGTGGGGCAATATGAAGAGAGAGATAGCGCTTTTTATCTCAAGGTGTCTAACGTGTCAACGAGTCAAGGCGGAGCATCAAATACCAAAAGGACCATTGCAACCACTTGAAATTCCAGAATGGAAGTGGGAGCACATTACCATGGATTTCGTTACTGGTCTTCCCAAAGTTTCTCAAGGCATAGATGCGATTTGGGTCATTGTTGATAGATTGACCAAGTCTGCTCATTTCTTACCGATACGAGAAACTTATACACTTGAACGTCTTGCTCGTATGTACATAAACGAGGTTGTAAGATTGCATGGTATGCCAGTATCCATAGTTTCTGATCGAGACCCAAGATTCACTTCGCGATTTTGGGTTAGTTTGCAAAAAGCTATGGGCACAGATTTACGATTTAGCTCGGCATATCATCCTCAAACGGACGGACAGTCAGAAAGGACTATTCAAACTCTTGAAGATCTATTAAGACTCTGTGTCCTTGATTTCAAGGGAAGTTGGGACAAGTTCTTACCATTGGTGGAGTTTTCCTACAACAACAGTTATCAAGCAAGTATTGGCATGGCTCCGTTCGAGGCGTTGTATGGAAGAAAGTGTCGTTCTCCAGTATGTTGGGATGAGGTGGGTGAAGCAACGTTGTTGGGACCGGATTTGGTACGTATGACTACGGAAAAGATTCAAACGATCCGGAAACGTATAAAAACCTCACAAGATCGACAAAAGAGTTATGCTGATCTTCATCGAAAGGACGTGGAATTCGATATAGGAGATCATGTGTTGTTACGTGTTGCTCCATGGAAAGGAGTTACGAGATTTGGAAAGAGAGGAAAGCTCAATCCTCGATTCATCGGCCCATTTTTAATCCTCGATCGAGTAGGAACTGTGGCCTATAGACTCGCTTTACCGCCAAGTATGTCTCGTGTTCATAACGTTTTTCACATATCCATGCTACGTAAATATGTGAAAGACCCGAACCACATTATTGAGTTAGAACCGGACGAAATAGCGGAAGATTTAACGTAAGAAGAGGTTCCTATTCAAATCTTGGATAAGAAGGAACATATTTTACGCACCAAGGTTATACCTCAAGTCAAAGTTTTGTGGAGAAACCACGATGTTGAGGAAATGACTTGGGAGTTAGAATCTGAAATGAAATCAAGGTATCCTTACCTCTTCGACATACCAGGTACGTACCCTAATTTCGAGGGCGAAATTTCTTAAGAAGGGGAGGTTGTAAGAACCCAACTTTTAAATAAAAATGGATTTTCTATAATTATCATTTTTGAATATTATGGAATGAATTTAATATAATGTTATAGTTGTGGGTAATATTTATAAATTTTGCAAAGTATGCAAGTTGTCATATAATATTCGTTTGGTCGGGGAATATTCTTTTTGTCGGGGAATATTCGTACGACAGCAAAATTATTGGTGGACCCCACAACAGAATTATTGTCGGATTGAGAAAACGACAAAAATATTTTATTAAAAATAACGGCGGAAGTTTTACCGTTGATACTGTTGAACTACTGGGTAGTAAAAGTACAGTAATACGCGTTGTTGCATAGTAGCACACGGTATTGATTATTGATATTTATGTGAAAAGTCGCTCAGTTTGATTCAATGATTGTCGATTAATAATATGAATTATTATAGCGATAATGACGTTTTGTTTTATTCGTATTATTAACGTAATAAAACGGAAACATCTTTTTATATAAAACAGAATACTTTATTAAAGTTATTTTATAAATAGAATATATTATATTTTATTATGCATAGTGTTGCATAGTGTTTTGTATAGTGTTGCATAGTGTTTGCATAGTAAAAATCTTTTTATATAAATAGAATATATTATATTTTATTTAAAAGATTTTTCTTTAAATATGGACCGTCAGATTAAAGTAAATCAATCTGGACCGTTCATGGATTAGTTACTATGCATTCCATTTTCCTATAAATAGAAGCTCATTCCTTCATTATTTTCTTACGAATTCACTGAACTCTAGAGAGAGAAACTATAGAGAGATAGAAGAAAAGCTTTTTGCTACTTAACTTTTCTCTTCCTATATCCAGTTTCTGTTACGGTAAGGGGTGTTATTCTTTCTTATTCATGAAGAGAACTATTGTTATTCCATTTCTTATTATTCTGTTGGAATAACCTGTATACGTGGTCTACCCTATACTTGGTGACATTCTTCTATTATTCTGTTGGAACATCCTGTCTGTGTGTTTTACACCGGACCTGGTTCCGTATTTATTATTATTCCGTTGGAACATCCTGTCTGTGTGTTTTACACCGGACCTGGTTCCGTCTTTATTATTATTCCGTTGGAACATCCTGTCTGTGTGTTTTACACCGGACCTGGTTCCGTCTTTATTATTATTCCGTTGGAACATCCTGTCTGTGTGTTTTACGCCGGACCTGGTTCCATTCTTTATTATTCCGTTGGAACATCCTGTCTGTGTGTTTTACGCCGGACCTGGTTCCATTCTTTATTATTCTGTTGGAACATCCTGTCTGTGTGAATTTCACCTGACCTGGTTCCGTTATTATTATTCTGCTGGAATAACCTGTTTGTGCGGTCTCTATCGCATGCATGGTGATTTCTTTTGTTATTCCATTCTTTATTATACTCAATTGGATAAAACTTTGGCTTCTATACTCCATGAAATTAGTGGAATATTCTTGATATTTGCGCTTCATCCAGTATCTTTTCATGGAAATATTCTTCTGAGCATTCTTGAATTTTACACCACAAAACAGTATCGTGTTGACAATTTGGACGTTAATAATTCCTGGATAAAATAATTCTTGAACTTGTTTTATTGAATTCTTATATCATTGTCATCATCCTCTTATTTATATTTTTGAAAGTCATCTGTGGCCTGTAGAGCATGGATGGACTTGGTATGATTATGACCAGGAATTATTCGGTGTAATCATGACCGTAATGTTACAAATGATGTGGTAAAAGTCTCATTTGCCGTAGTGCATTGATGGACAGTTGTTGGCATGATCATGACCATTGATGAATACACAAATATCCTTGGCCCGTAGTGCATGGAATTTGTGGTCGTGACCCTAATGAGTATCCTTGGCCGTAGTGCAGGGATGATGTGGATTATTTATTAAGCTGAGTCTCAGCGATAAAAGTGATTAAAAACTTTTTAAATCATAAAAGATAGTAGATTCTATTCTCTACTTGACTCTTTTAATGGATTGCTTGATCCGCTGCTGTTAAACTTGATGTTATTATATTTTATCAGTTTAACACTGTTGAAGGCTAATGATAATTTATTCTGCATTATCTTAGTCATAATATTTCTTACTGGGCTAGTTGAGCTCACCCTTTCTTTCACTGTTCTCTTCAGGAAATGAGAATATAGCTGGGACGAGTCGGGGAACGGAGTGATGGACCAAAGAATAGTATTAGTAGTCCTCATTATTCTGTTAAATAGTGTGACAATAATTGTATTGAGGACTCCTTTTGAGTTTGTATGATCTCTAGTAGACAATTATTGTATTCAAACTCACAGTTGTATTTTGTCGTATTATACACGACAGTGGTATTAGTAAGTTGTATTTGAATTCTGTACCATGTATCTGACGACTCAAGATGGGTGATGTATACCTAATTTTGGGGGCGTCACATATTCTAACAGAATAATAAGAATGGAATAACAAAGAATTCACCATGGATGCGATAGACCGCACAGACAGGTTATTCCAACAAAATAATAAAGAATGGAACCAGGTCTAATGTAATCCGCATAGACAGGATATTCCAACAGAATAATAAAGAATGGAATAACAGAAGAATTTCACCATGTATGCGGTACTTTGCATAGATTGGTTATTCCAACATAATAATAAAGAATAGAATAACAGAAGCTCTCTTCATGAATACGAAAGAAATAATATCCCTTACCTTAGAAAGAAATTGGATACTGGAGTAGAGAGGTAGCAGATTCTCTTCTTCTTTTTCTCTATAATAATTGGTCTAAAGCTTTAGTGAATTGGTGAGAAATGAAGGAAGAATGAGCTTCTATTTATAGAAAAATATAGTTTCGATAATTTCACGTTTTGGGGCTCGAAATATTACAGTACAATACCTCCAACTTTTTTTTTATTTTTAATTTAGTCATGCAAGTATTATCAAACTTGCACCACCTCCCCTAATAGTAAATAATGTGAATCAATAGTTCAATCATGTGAATCAATAGTTATAATCATGTAAAAATACGAATTACAGTATAGTACCTCCATCTATACATCCATTTTTAACTTATTCATGCAAGTATTATCAATCTTGCACCAACTCCCCTAATAGTAAATGAATGTGACTCAATAGTACACACATGTGAATAAATAGTTATATAAGCATGTGAATCAATAGCAATTAATTGCTCATTTATCTGATTATTTACCCGATTTATCAATATAACCCCCAGACATCAATTATCATCGGAATAGATGTCGATTTCCACTAACACTAATAATTCCAACACAATGAAACTATCAAATTCATCTTTAATCAACACGAACTTATTCATCATTAATATTATAACTCACAATATTGAACAATCAGGTCGTTCCCAGGAAAAAGAGGGCTTTTCGATAAGGATTTCTCCTTATTGGCGCGTAATTAGATGATCAAACCTCTCCTTGATAGTACTTCTAGACATTGTAAATATTGCAATTTAATAATATGAATAACTTTGTCGTCTCAATTATTGATTTAATAATATATAAAATATTATGTAGATGATACTGTGACAATAATCGAATCAATAATATGAGAGATATGATGCAGTAATTACTGTAACAATAATTGAGTATAACTGAATGACTTCTTACGTAATCATCAATAATCAATACCGTGCGCTACTATGCAACCACGCGTATTACTGTACTTTTACTACCGGGTAGTTCAACAGTTTTAACGGTAACACTTTCGCCGTTATTTTTATAAAAAGATAATTCTGTCGTTTTCTAACTACGACAATACTTCCGTTGTAGGGTCCACCAATGATTGTGCCGTCATACGAATATTCCCTGTTAAAACGAATATTCCCCGACCAATCGAATATTATATAACAACTTGCTTACTTTGCAAAATTTATAAATATTACCCACAACTATAACATTATATCAAATTCATACCATAATATTCAAAAAAATATTTTGAGAAATTTAAATCTTTATTCATAAAATTTGGGGTCTCACAAGGAATACACAACAGGTCGGGCTGACCTGGTCTGGTCCTATTAAGCCTTGGTTGTTGACCAAGCCAAGCCCGGCCTAGACTTTCGGACTAATAGGTCGAACAAAGTCAGGCTTGACAAGAAAAATTGTAGTCTGTTAAGGCCTACAAGCAAGGCCCATGTCAAGGCCAAAGAAAATCCCAAACCAAATTTACTTTAAAATGTTTATTTTGACTTATCCTCAATTTATAAAAGAAATGTAGGGACAAGAGTGTTAGTATTTATACTTTGTGGTTTTAATGATGACAATGTTTATAATGTTTATATGGGCTTAATTGATTTTATTTTGACTTATAATTTAATTGGGTCATGTTATTCAAATAATTTTATGCATATTAATTATATGATATATATTGCATGAGTTATTGCATGGGTTAATACTACACGTTATTTGCTAGCTCACGAAATTTAATGCAATTTTGGAGTGAGTAAATCAAGGTGGTGATTTTTGTCACATGTTTTAAGTTGTTATATACAATATATATGTTTTCCAATCCTGATATGCTTTAAAGTCTAATTCAAAATTGGAGTAATTTATGGAGATTGGAAATCTGTTTAATATTCCTTAAATTTCTCATATTTAATTATGGGGATATATCTTTCCAATATATATATTTTGTGGTATCAATTTATACGGATTTGGGAGATATTTTAGGAATTGGTTTTATGAAGGATTCCTATTTAAAATTGATGGAGATATTATTGTGTCACATGCTAATCAGTAATTGCTATTTTTAAGGGATCTTGCTAATTACTAATAGGACTCTTTCAACTAGTATTTGATTCCTAATTGATTCCTTCACAACAGAATTTCTTTATCTACTAATGTTATATTTGGTAACGTGGATCTCCTATTTTCAATCAAAAAGATATAGACGTTGCAGGAGGATTTGAAAGGTTACATAGCCGTTGTTCTCTTCCTTATATATACACTGTTTACACGGCTTCTTAGGAGACAAGACTACTGGGCAAAATTTCTTCAAGCTATTCAAGATACAAATCATCATATCACTATTTTAGTCTTGGTTTACATTGTTCTTATATTCATTATTTATATTGTAAACAAAGTACAAGTCTAGGTTGGCTTGGGGTTTTTATTTTAGTAATATTCAGTCTGTACAACGAAGGTATCAAAGTCTCAGAGGTGAGAGGTGTTGCAGAGGTGCAAAGGGGGCAGAGGTGTCCAAGTGATCGTCGTTGTAACAGGGAGTTTTTATTTACTTTGTAATAGCTGAGTATTATTTTAATAAAGTGAGTCTCCAATCCTAGTTGGGATTGGACGTGGATTAGGCTACTAGACTAGAGGATAGGGGCTGAACCACGTAAAAATCTCGGTGTGATTTTCTACCTTTTTGCTTCCGTTTTTCACAGTTAATATTCTGCAGTTTTTATTGGTTTACGTTGAAAAAGTTTTACACTAATCCGGACAGGCATTAGCTGTCCGTTTTTAACAATTAATACTCTGCAGTTTTTGTTTGCGTCGAAAAAGTTTTACACTGATCCGGACAGGCATTAGCTGTCCGTTTTTAACAATTAAGAATATAACTAATACGGACAGGGTTAGACCGTCCGATTACAGTCTGCTATAGTTAACTTTGAAAATTGGTCGTTGTTGATCACGTCTAAGTATTTACACCTATTCACCCCCCCTCTAGGTGTGCTTAATTGTAGAATTACATTTGGTATCAAAGCAAGGCTCTACTAATATTGATCTTTGCAGGTCGTAGGGAAAGATCCTATGGCACACCTTAGTTTTCAAGAAGGTCAATCCACAAGCCGACCACCGTTGTTGCTCGGAAGTGAAAACTTCAACTTTTGGAAGTTTAGAATGATGATTTATCTCAAACGAGACCCATGGGAATGGTGGGTTGTTGAGAATGGCCCTGTCATTCCAAGGCATGATGATGGAAAACCGAAGACTCTCATGGAAATGGATTCAAATGAATCATATATGTTTTCCTACAACTCCAAAGCCATGAACACGCTGCTAAGTGGAATGACTCAAGCTGAAATTGACAAAGTTTCCGCATGCACTACTGCTAAAGAAATATGGGATACAATCGTCATGAGCCATGAGGGAACTACAAAGGTAAAAGAAGTCAAATTAAGTTTACTAATGCAAGAATATGAACTTTTCAGGTTAGAGAAGAATGAATCCATCAAAGAAGCTCAAGCTAGATTCCTCACTCTTATGAACTCTCTAACCATGCTCGGCCGGAAAATTGATCAAAGGGAGATAAATAGAAAGATACTTAGAGTCATGCCCAAACGATTTGCACCAAAAGTAACAACTCTTCAAGACTCAACTACAATCAGTACGATGGAAACTCTAACTTTGTTTGGAGAACTTGAAGAATTCGAAAATCAACTAAAGAGGTATGATGAAGAAGATGAAGGACCTAAAAGAAAGACCTTAGCGCTTCAAGTTAAAAGCTACATAGAAGGGGACGATGAAGACTCCGATGAAGAAATAGCTATGATGTCCCGAAAATTGAGAGAGATGATTAGAAAGAAGAATAAATCAAAGTTTCAAGGCAAGACATTCAACAACAATAAAGATGCCAAGCAAAAGCCACAAGAAGATACCTGTTTTGAATGTGGAAGACCCGGTCATTTCAAGAGAGACTGCTTCCAATTAAAAAGGAAGAACAAAGCAAGCAATTCAAAAGGAAAGGCGTTAATGACATGGAGCGATGATGAGTCCAATCATGACGAGGAAGAAGATGAAACTGCTCAACTGTGTTTCACTGGATTATGCAATCAAGAATCATCTGAGGTAAACTCTGAACTTGGTGATATTTCTATTTCTGATTATCTAGTTTTAAAAAATGAAAATATTCGTATTAAAGAGAAAAATGCTCATTTAAAAAATTGGATAAAAGATTTAATGAAAGAGGTAGAAACACTGATTGAAGAAAAACAAGAAATAGTTAAAGATTGCTCATCAAGTGAAGTATCTAAGTTAAATGCTAAAATTGATTATCTTGAAAACTATAATAAAATTTTATATAATCGTGCAAACAAATTAAATGAAGAATTCAATGATATTAAAAAGGAAAATGATGTTTTAAAAGAAAGCTTGAAAATGAGAGATACTTGTATAGATGCTTTTAATGATGGAAAAATAATAAACATGCAAAATAATAATGAGGAGGAAATAATATCTTTGAAAAAGGATCTTGCAAAATTTGTTCAAGGAGAAGAGAATTTAAATATAATGTTGGGTGCGCAAAGGTCAAGCTTAGATAAACAAGGAATTGGATATAATCCCATTAAAAACATAAAAAGCACGACTAATAAAATTAGAGTAATAAATAATAAACCAAGGAACAAGCCTTTTTATTGCTCACCTTTTAGTACTTGCAAAAATTGTGGTTTAAAAGGACATTTTGAAACAAATTGTAATAAAATTAAAATAAAACAAGTTTGGGTAAAGAAAGGAGATTTAATTGTTACTAACAATACCGGACCCAAACAAATTTGGGTACCAAAACGATGAGCTACGTATTTGTTTTGTAGGTGTGTCTTAAAGCTAAAGTACCATCACATAAATGGGTACTAGACAGTGGTTGTTCTAGACACATGACGGGCGATAACACTAAATTCATCTCACTAACTACTAAGAAGGGAGGAACTGTTACCTTTGGAGATGACACCACATGCCAAATCGTCGGTAAAGGTAAAATTGGGAACGGTAAGGTTTTCATTGATAATGTTCATTATGTTGAAGGATTAAAGTATAATTTAATTAGTGTAAGCCAACTAATGGATAGTGGACATAAAGTGGTTTTTGAAAAAGATAAATGTGCTATTATTCATGCTTCTCACAATGTTCCTTTAATTGCTCAAAGGGAAGGTAATATTTATACAATTAATTTTGAAAATCAAAATGAAGATATTTGTCTAACTGCTATTCAAGATCAAACTATTCTTTGGCATAGAAGGTTAGGACATGTGCATATGGAATTGATTAACAAGTTAGTTACAAAGAACCTTGTTAAAGGTTTACCAAAGTTAAAATATGAGAAGACAGGTATTTGTGATGCATGTCAATTAGGTAAACAAGCAAGAAATTCCTTTACAAGCAAAAATCAGGTATCAACTTCTTTACCTCTTCAATTATTGCATCTTGATTTATTTGGACCCGAGAGATATGCTAGCCTAGGAAATAATCATTATGCTTTTGTTATTGTTGATGATTTTTCAAGATTTACATGGGTTTTATTTTTGAAAACAAAAGATCAAGCTTTTGCAGAATTTGAAAAGCTTATAAAGAATGTTGAAACAAAACACAGCCTCAAGCTAATTGGTATTCGGAGTGACCATGGTGGAGAATTTGGAAAAGACTTTATACCATATTGCAGTGAGAGAGGTGTTACACATGAATTTTCTGCACCAAGAACTCCACAACAAAATGGTGTAGTGGAACGCAAAAATCGTACTCTCCAAGAAACTGCAAGGACGTTACTTCAAGAAAGTAAGCTGCCTAAAAGATTTTGGGCAGAGGCTGTAAGTACTGCATGTTACATTCTAAATAGAGTATTGATTAGACCCATATTATTGAAAACACCATATGAGTTACTAAACAAAAGGATTCCTAATATTAATTATTTTAAAGTGTTTGGTGCTAAATGTTTTGTTTTAAATACTAATAGTAATCTTGGAAAATTTGATGCAAAATCAACCGAAGCTATTTTTATTGGTTATTCAACAAATAGCAAGGCATATAGGGTTTATAATCTTGACAAGTCAAAGGTTGAAGAATCAGTACATGTTATATTTAATGAAGTTAACCATGATCTGTCAAAAGATGAGGATTCTGCAGGAAATGACAATTTAATTCGTGGAAGCCAAACTGCTAAATCTGGACAGCCTAACCCGACCGAATCAGAAGGAAATACAGCTGAAAACCGACAACCTAAGCCGTCCGAATCAGAAGGAAATACAGCTGAAAATAGACAGTCTGACCCGTCCGTTTTAGAAGAAAACTCAGACATGCAGACACCGAAAAATAGACAGTCAGACCCGTCCAATTTAGAAGGAAAATCAGACGAACACACTGATGCAGAATGTGATATACCACAGTTTGAAATCAATGAACAAATGACTACAGCAAGGCTTCCTAAACCCTCTAGAACAGTGAGAAATCATCCACCAAATCTGATCATAGGTGATCCCGACACTTGGATGAACACAAGAAGAAAAGCGAGGAATTATTGTGCATTTTCAGCCTTTCTTTCTCAAATTGAACCAAAAAATGCCAAGGAAGCAATTCAAGATGAAAATTGGACAATCGCCATGCAGGAAGAGTTAAACCAATTTGAACGATGTCAGGTATGGGATCTTGTTAAGCCTCCTAAAACTGCATCTATTATTGGTACTAAATGGATTTTCAAAAATAAATTAGATGAAAATGGTATTATAACAAGAAACAAAGCCAGATTGGTAGCTCAAGGCTATAATCAACAGGAAGGTATAGACTATGAGGAAACCTTTGCCCCTGTTGCAAGGTTGGAAGCTATAAGAATTTTATTAGCCTATGCATGCTTTAGACAATTTAAATTATTTCAAATGGATGTGAAAAGTGCTTTTTTAAATGGTTATCTAAATGAAGAAGTATATGTAAAGCAACCACCCGGTTTTGAACATGAAAAATATCCACATCATGTGTTTAAATTGAAAAAGGCTTTGTATGGATTAAAACAAGCTCCAAGAGCCTGGTATGAAAGACTAAGCAAGTTTTTATTAGAAAATGGTTTTAAACGCGGTAAGATTGACTCTACTCTTTTTATTAAAACCAAAAATAAAGATTTATTAATTGTTCAAATTTATGTGGATGACATAATTTTTGGAGCTACTACTAACTCTTTGTGTGAGTGGTTTTCCCAATGTATGCATAATGAGTTTGACATGAGTCTTATGGGGGAATTAAACTACTTTTTGGGGCTTCAAATCAAACAATCCGATGAAGGGATTCACATTCACCAATCCAAATATGTAAAGGAGTTATTAAAAAGATTTGGTTTTGAAAATACCAAACCAAAGTCAACACCAATGAGTACTACCATCAAGCTTACCACAGATGCTACAGGTAAAGATGTTGAGGTGACAATGTATCGAGGTATGATTGGTTGTTTACTTTATTTAACTGCATCAAGACCGGATATTATGTATAGTGTATGCCTTTGTGCTAGATTTCAAGCTCAACCTAAAGAATCTCATCTTAAAGCGGTAAAAAGAATATTTAAATATTTAGCTGGCACAATTAATTTAGGCTTATTCTATCCTGTATCTCCAAGCTTTGAACTAATTGGATATTCAGATGCAGATTATGCAGGGTGCCAAGTTGATAGAAAAAGCACAAGCGGTGCTTGTGAATTTTTAGGACAAAGCCTTGTGGCTTGGCACAGCAAAAAGCAAACATCAGTTGCCTTGTCTACTACGGAAGGTGAATATTTGGCGGCAGGTAGTTGTTGTTCACAAATTTTATGGATGATTCAAACTCTTCATGATTTTAATGTGATATGTGAAAATGTGCCCATTATGTGTGACAATACTAGTGCAATTGATATTTCAAAAAATCCTGTGCTTCATTCTCGTACTAAGCATATTGAAGTGAGACATCATTTTTTAAGAGATAATGTTGCTAAAGGATTAATTAAATTAGTATTTGTCTCTACTGAACATCAATTGGCAGATATTTTTACAAAACCTTTAAGTGAAGAGCGGTTTTGCACTTTAAGAAGGGAACTTGGAATGTCAGTATGTGGTTAGAATGTGCAATTCAAAGATCTCACTAATTTTTCTAATGACCACGTGGGAGAGATTTTGAGTGATGATGATTTTGTTATAACAAACTTGTGCTTCATGATTTTTTTTGATAATGACAAAGGGGGAGAGATATATATTTGGTATTTGAAATTTGAATTGACTAGTAATCATGTTGACTTAATATGCATAAATTTAGGGGGAGCCTTAAAGATAGGGGGAGCATATTTAAATTTAAAATATAATATATTGTCATCATCAAAAAGGGGGAGAATGTTAGTATTTATACTTTGTGGTTTTAATGATGACAATGTTTATAATGTTTATATGGGCTTAATTGATTTTATTTTGACTTATAATTTAATTGGGTCATGTTATTCAAATAATTTTATGCATATTAATTATATGATATATATTGCATGAGTTATTGCATGGGTTAATACTACACGTTATTTGCTAGCTCACGAAATTTAATGCAATTTTGGAGTGAGTAAATCAAGGTGGTGATTTTTGTCACATGTTTTAAGTTGTTATATACAATATATATGTTTTCCAATCCTGATATGCTTTAAAGTCTAATTCAAAATTGGAGTAATTTATGGAGATTGGAAATCTGTTTAATATTCCTTAAATTTCTCATATTTAATTATGGGGATATATCTTTCCAATATATATATTTTGTGGTATCAATTTATACGGATTTGGGAGATATTTTAGGAATTGGTTTTATGAAGGATTCCTATTTAAAATTGATGGAGATATTATTGTGTCACATGCTAATCAGTAATTGCTATTTTTAAGGGATCTTGCTAATTACTAATAGGACTCTTTCAACTAGTATTTGATTCCTAATTGATTCCTTCACAACAGAATTTCTTTATCTACTAATGTTATATTTGGTAACGTGGATCTCCTATTTTCAATCAAAAAGATATAGACGTTGCAGGAGGATTTGAAAGGTTACATAGCCGTTGTTCTCTTCCTTATATATACACTGTTTACACGGCTTCTTAGGAGACAAGACTACTGGGCAAAATTTCTTCAAGCTATTCAAGATACAAATCATCATATCACTATTTTAGTCTTGGTTTACATTGTTCTTATATTCATTATTTATATTGTAAACAAAGTACAAGTCTAGGTTGGCTTGGGGTTTTTATTTTAGTAATATTCAGTCTGTACAACGAAGGTATCAAAGTCTCAGAGGTGAGAGGTGTTGCAGAGGTGCAAAGGGAGCAGAGGTGTCCAAGTGATCGTCGTTGTAACAGGGAGTTTTTATTTACTTTGTAATAGCTGAGTATTATTTTAATAAAGTGAGTCTCCAATCCTAGTTGGGATTGGACGTGGATTAGGCTACTAGACTAGAGGATAGGGGCTGAACCACGTAAAAATCTCGGTGTGATTTTCTACCTTTTTGCTTCCGTTTTTCACAGTTAATATTCTGCAGTTTTTATTGGTTTACGTTGAAAAAGTTTTACACTAATCCGGACAGGCATTAGTTGTCCGTTTTTAACAATTAATACTCTGCAGTTTTTGTTTGCGTCGAAAAAGTTTTACACTGATCCGGACAGGCATTAGCTGTCCGTTTTTAACAATTAAGAATATAACTAATACGGACAGGGTTAGACCGTCCGATTACAGTCTGCTATAGTTAACTTTGAAAATTGGTCGTTGTTGATCACGTCTAAGTATTTACACCTATTCACCCCCCCTCTAGGTGTGCTTAATTGTAGAATTACAAAGAGATGTCTATTAGACTATGTGGGACTCTGAAACAATAACACAATTGAAACAAATACCTCTCATTCTTATAGCTTGCTATTAAACTTATGTTTCTTGAGGTGTCAATATGGGACAAAGCACAAATGTATCTACTTCTTCCTTTCCTTTTCTTCAATTAGTTCAATAACTTGTTACAAACACAAGGCTAAACAATAATAAGGGCAACAAAAATGTATAAAACAATAGTATGGTACACCATTACAAAATCTCATAAAAGTTGTAGATAATGTTGATGGGTATATGTACCATTTGAGGTGATGCAACTAAATTGTTCAAATGTAACTCTTGTAAGAAATTACTTGTAGTCTTAAAATAGCATCAAATGTGCCCAATATGCATGGTCAAATAAAAATCCTAGCATCAGCTAGGTATATTAAAGAGTATAAAGATATGACAGAATATTATGATTTCATAACTGAAAGAGATAAGACATTGTAGCATATTGAAGTAAATGATTTTAAGGTGTAAACCATACTTCATAAATCATATGTACCATTTCAAAGACAACCATAACATCTATGTTCCTTCTAGTTGAAACAACTCTGGAATAGAACTAACTTGAGAAAGAGATCTCAACCCTCACAAATTTTAATAGTGACGGATTTACATTAAGAAGATAAAGCCTAAATAGCACTATTATTTTTTAATTTTCATCCATGATAGCACTAATACCTAAACTTGTATTTTAAGTCCCGCATCCCCTATCCCACCAATTTATCATAGGCCATTAGCAGTATAAATAAAACATGCATCCTTTGTTAAAATATTCACACCAGTATGCGTCCTCGGCTTAAAAAAATTAAGAGAGACACGAGTTGGGGTCCAATTTACATAGGCCAGACCAAGCCTTAAACTGGTCTAGACTTTAAGCTACTTTAGTCTAGGATTTTTTAAAGGTCAGGCCCAGCCAGATTTAGGCTAAAAAATTATGATTTTTCTTAGCCTTGTAAGCTGGTTTCGACTGGTCCAGGCCTTGATCAAGTCAAGTTTTTACCAGGTCAGGTCTAGGTCGGACCAAGACCAGGCCTCAGGTCATTTGTGCACCACTAGCTTGGACCTTCAACATAACGGTCCAAGATGTTGTGGCATCCTAAGATGTAGTGTCAGGTATAATCTCAGTCAATAGTATTAATGCTTATGTATTATTCGATTCGGGTGCGATATGTTCGTTTATATAATGTAATTTTGCTAGACATTTAAGATTTCCTCTAGAGATACTAGAGTCTCCCTTGAACATAGAAGTTGCGAATAAGGAAATAATTCCCGTCGAAGATATTCATAAAAATTGTTGCATCAAAATTAGAGGACATAAGTTATTTGTAGATTTAATTCTGATTAACCTGGGAGAATTCGACGTAATATTGGGAATGGATTGGTTGTATAATCATGGGGCAATGATTGGTTTCCAAAAGAAGAGTGTAAACCTTCAGACTTCGAAGCGGTCTAAAGTAGAATTTTATGGTATTAAATCACCTAGACCTCCGTGTTGTCTGATGATAACTCAAGCTAGAAGGCTGTTAAGAAAATGGTGTGTAGGTTATCTGTGCCACTTTGTTAATACCCAGCGAGTGGGAATAGAAATGGGTCAGATATTTATCGTAAGAGAATTCGAGGATTTATTTCTGGACGAATAGTCATGTCTTCCACCAGATAGGGAGATCGAGTTTGTTATAAATGTAGTGCCCGGGACAACACTAGTTTTTAAGGCCCCATATAGGATGGCGTCAGTAGAGATGAAGGAGTTGATGATTCAACTTCAAGAATTAATAAATAAAAAGTATATTCAACTGAGTATGTCTCCATGGGGAGCATCAGTGTTGTTTATTAAGAAGAAGGACGGATCATTGAGACTTTGTATCGAGTATCGAGAGTAAACCAAAGTAACAATCAATAATAGGTATGTGTTGCCCAGGATTATGATCTATTTGATCAGTTAAAGGGCGCGAAGTATATTTCTAAAATAGATTTGAGAATCGGGTATCACCAGTTAAAGAAGAGAGGGGAAGATATTTCGAAAAATGGCATTCAGGACTCGTTATAGTTATTACGAGTTTTAGGTTATTCCATTCGGGTTGACGAATGTGTCAGCCGCATTTATGGATATGATGAATCGTGTGTTCAAGCAGTATTTGGACAAATTTGTAGTAGTGTTCATAGATGATATTCTAGTTGAAATTCAGATAAGGCACACTTAGAAGGAGGGTTAAATAAGTGTGGGAACAAATTATGGCCAATTTTTGTTTTAAATCAAATCACTGAATTCAGCCTACTATATTAGTGAATGCAACTTACTGGATAAATACGGCCTACTGGATTGAGTCTTTGATTTTATTATTTAAAGAAAATCACTTGCTGAATTTATAGCTTTGACAAAAAAACTCAGTGTTAACACTTTATCTTAAGATAGAGAAAATATCCAAGTTTTAATTATCAATGCAATTAAATAAATTCTATGGGCAAATAAAGTAAATCAAATAATAAGATGAACACCAAGATTTTTTACATGGTTCAGCTATTACCCTCTATAATAATAGTCTAGTCCACGTCCAATACCAACTAGTATTGGACACTCGTGACTTTATTCCTTTAAATCGACTCTTTTTAAAAAATATATTCTACAAAACTTGAATTACAAAATTCACTTGAGCACTTTTTCTCCTTGTGCACCAATGCACTCCTTAAGTACCTATGTTTCCTTGAACCTGTTTGTAAACAACTCTTAATCCACCCGGATTAAATACCTTTAGACAACACTTAGTCTAAATAAAGAGAATTGCAAATATAGAGGTCTAATGATCAAAACAAATAAATAATTTAACAATGCAAGGCTCAACTAATAAATGCAATGATCAAAAAATAAAGAGAGATCACCAACTCACGAAAATTTGATGAAACATAATCTGAATTTAATTGCAGAGCATCCAAGTAATTTGCACCAAAATAAATTTATGACTTTTCAATGTATATTAGTGCAATAGTAATTCGTGTGTTGTTCTAAACTGAAATAACCCAATTGATTTTTAAAGCCAAAAAATATTATCAATGTAAATTAGTTCCATTCTAAAAATCAAAATTTATTTCTGTTAAGAACAAATCATAAGGATAAAACATATATCAATCCATGTATATCTTCGGATAACACAAAACAAATATTTGTTTGACTACTTCAAAAGCAATTTACTAAAGTGATATGAAATATAAATAAATCCGTGTATATCACATATCACACTGTTTTGCTGGGTGGGTGGGGCGTCCGGTACCCTTAACGACCGGTACGTCCGGTGCCCCTTTTTTTTTTTTTTTTTTTTGTTTTACAGTGTTTTTTTAATAAAAATCGTACTTCTTTTTACAGTTTTTTGTTCAAACTTGCTCTATTATTTTTTTTTTCTCATAATTGTGGAAAAAAAAAAGGGGGCACCGGACGTACCGGTCGTTAAGGATACCGGACGCCCCCAACCCAACACAACCCAACCCAACCCAACCCAAATTAGTTTTGCAATAGCTCATATAAGAGATATGATAGAATGTTAGTTCCGTAATTAATGACACATACTAACCAAGAGATATCTTTCCAGGATAATCATTAACTTTCAGTTCTGAGATTTACTATCATATTTGACTTCTTCAAAGATGATCCACTAATGTAAATTAAGAGTATTCATGACTCTGTCGTCACAAGCTATATATTTGTTGCCTATTAAAAACTCCTTACACGTTATCATGCTAAATTGAATTAGGATTATTCTCAGATAACAAAGTGATAGCTTCACATGGATTTGTCATTATTTTAGCATACATAGCAGAACCAATATATTTGCTAACAAATTAAATTTGCAAATCATAGATCAGTCAGCATTTTTAAATATGCATAAAATACTTGATCATATTAAATGCACATAAGATGTCTTAGAGTCTTGAATTGAAAAATCAAATATTTGCAATGACCTTATATAAAATCTTAGGACACAAATGTCTTCAAATTCTTTGAACAAATCACCAAAGATCATTTTATCAAGTTCCTGAAATTTCACAATAACCGATTTAGTACAAAACTCAAGTCATCATCAAAACAATAACGTTAGAATATTAACAAGTGAACACTAGTATATTCTAAGACGCAGAAATATCATGTTGAACACTAGTTTATTGTGTATGCTTCACGACAGTTAAAGGATTATGAGAGGGGATACCCTAATCATGACCTACAATTGGTAGCGGTGGTTTTTGCCTTGATAATATGGAGACATTATTTGTATGGCGAGAAATGTGAGATATACACGAACCATAAAAGTCTGAAATATATCTTAACACAGATCATGGAAGGAGTTGAATATATTGTAGAGGAGGTGATTAGAATTAATCAAAAATTATGATTGTGAAATACTATATCACACGGGGAAGACGAATGTAGTTGCAAACGCCTTGAGTAGAAAAGGTTCGAAAAAGTTATCCATGTTGATGACTCAAGATGAACTAATAAGAGAGATATCTAAGATGGAATTAGAAGTGAAGTGTCCAAAAAAGTCGGATGAGAAGCTATTTATAATGGAGACTCATCAAACCATATTGGACAGATTAAAAGAAGCACAACTGAAGGATGAAAAGTGTGAAAAGTTATGGAAGAGAATTTTTGAAGGGGAAGAGGTTAAGTTTAAACTCAATAATGATGGGTTATTGAGATTCGAAGGTATAATATGGGTACCATTAGTATCGGAGTTAAAAGAAGAAATTTTACAAGCGGCCAATAGTTCAAGGTACTCTATTCATCACGGAAGCACAAAGATGTATCAAAACCTCCGATAACATTTTTTGTGGCCGAACACAAAAAGAAAAGTCGCG
This sequence comes from Panax japonicus, assembly GCA_020205505.1. Lineage (NCBI taxonomy): Eukaryota > Viridiplantae > Streptophyta > Magnoliopsida > Apiales > Araliaceae > Panax > Panax japonicus. The sequence goes on along the minus strand of CM035106.1, from coordinate 5,526,587 downwards.
GAATTTATCAGCAGGTGCCTGACTTGTTAGAGAGTCAAGGCCTAACATCAAAGACCAAACGGTTTGTTATAACCTTTAGAGATTCCAGAATGGAAGAAGGAGCATATCACGATGGATTTTGTGGTAGGAATTCTAGTTACGCAGAAAAGATAAGACGTTATATGGGTTATATGGATCATTTTACGAAATCAACACATTTTTTATCGATTAAGATATGGTTTAACTTTATGTCAAGAAAATTATTTACAGATATGGAACGCCAGCTTTGATCGTATTGGCTTGGGACGTCGAATTTCTAGAAGATCTTACAAGAGCGTATGGGAACGCAATTGAGGTTGAGTACGACGTACCATTCTCAAGCAGACGGGCAGAGAGAAAGAACGATACAAACCTTAGAAGATATGTTAAGGGCCTATGTTATGGATTTTAAAGTAAGTTGGGACGACCACCTACTTTAAGTAGAATTCACGTATAATAATAGTTATCACACGAGTATAGTCATGTCGCCTTATAAAGTTTTGTACAGAAGAAAGTGCAAAACGCCACTATGTTGGGATGAGGTAGGAGAACGTCAATTGTTGGGGCCAAAATTTGTTCAGCAGACCGCAGAAATTATCAAAGTGATAAGGTCAAGACTAGTAGCAGCTCAAGACCGACGAAGTATACTGATCAGCATCACCAAAAGAGATATTTTAACGTAGGTAGCTACGTGATTTTGAAAGTATCTCCCTAGAAAGAGAATATAAGATTTAGGAAGAAAGGAAAACTAAGTTCAAGATTTATTGGACCTTTCGAAGTTTTGAGGAAGGTAGGAGAGGTGGCTTACGAAGTAACCTTATTACCTCCTGAGTTCGAACACATACATAATGTGTTTCATATGTTAGTATTATGACCTTATAAACAAGACTATAAGCATGTAATTGAATATGAACCTATTCAGATTGAGAAAGACTTAACATATAAAAAAATTCATATTTAAATAATTGATAGGAAAGAGCAAGTCTTGAGAAGTAAGATAATACATTCAGTGAATATAGTTTGGAGGAACCACAATGCCGAAGAAGCAACGTGGAAATTTGAAGATAAAATGAAGAGAGATTATCCCCATCTTTTTATTTAACCTTGTATTGTGATTCTAGGGATAGAATCCTTATAAAGGGAGAAAAATGTAATGACTGTGAATACAATTTATATCCTTGTAATTTGGATTAAAAATATTTATCTAATAAAATAAATTTTTATTGATAATAATATGTGTTATGTGATTTAAGGTTGTACTATGACCTAAACTATGTTTATGTAAGTGAATATGTGTGTTGTTGTTTTGTAGAAGGAAAATAAATTGTTTTGAGAAATTATGTAAAAATATTATTCATGCATAAAACGCTTTTTTCATTTTTTTTTTGACTTTTCAAATTACGATATAGCGTTTATTCGGGAAATGAGGTCGTAAACTCTAATCAAAAGTACGAAACGTAAAAGTTGATTTTTCGACAAAACGTATGAGTTATGAAAACTAACAAAAGACTAAATTAATTGGCGAGCCCAATTAAGATGTTATTGGGGGGTCCAAGAGGAATATTTAGGAAGCCAAACCATGTGATGGTTGAGACCCAATGAAAGGCCCAAAGTGTGTCCAAACCATGACCCAAGTCAATAGTCAAAGTCTTGGTCAAGGCCGGTATTGGGAAATTAAGATGATAAGAAAGTAAAACAAAAAGGAGGGGGAAAGGGGTAGTAACCGGTTAGGGCAAGGGGGAGACAAAAGAAGGCTAAACTTACTATAAATGGTAAGTTTTGGTGTTAACAAGCAAAGCATTAAATGCCCAACAACCCTCGTTAAGCCTCCTAGCCAAATTAGTCTTGTGCTCATCATTTTGTTCCCTTCTACTTAACCTTGATTAGCCTATATGTTGGATGATTAAGGTTAGTTGGGGGAAGGTTAGTAAGGTGTTAGAAGTTGGGGGTGTTTACCAATGAAGACTCAAAGTTAAGTGATCAACTCATGAAGCTAGAAAAAGTTGATTTATATATACAAACCATCATTTTTTCTCTTCATTTCGTCTAAAACATTAAGTAAAGTAAGAGAGAGTTAGAGAGCAAGAGAAAGAGAGAGACGGATAGAGGAAGAGAAGAGGAAAGAGCAAGCAAAGCTAGAAAGCTTAACTAAGTCATCCATTAGCAAAAAGAAGAAGAGAACCTAAAAAGTAAACCTAAAAAGTAAACCTCAAACCCCAACTCTTAACATCATCTTTTCTAAGCTTTTTATTTACTTTGATTGGTGGTGGTTGTTGTGGTTTGTGGTGAATCATGAAGGATCCAGGAGTAATAAGGTGGTTTATACTTAAACTACAGGTAACATGCATAAAAGTGGAAAGAAAATAAAAACGTAAGCCTATGCGTAAAGGATGGACAAAAACTATGTGGAGGATTGTAAACGGACTAGTATAATCCTTCGTTCGTAAGTCGTATTTGAATTCTGGGAAGAAGAAATTATACGTACATGAGTTACGGAAATGTTCCAATTGGAACGGAGTAAAAATATACTGTAATGAAATTATGGCGAAATTTTTAGTGAAGTATGTTAAAAGTCGAAAACCTGGCTTGGTATGACTTTCAGGACAATTTTATGGCTAGTTAACGCTTCAGGAAAATTTTGATTTTCTGGAGGTTTTGTAGAGAGTAGTATAAGTGAGCCGCATGCTCAAGAACGAGCTCAATCCGACTTCGGATGAGCAAGATACCAAGATTTGAAAAATGGACGCTAGAATCGTCAAGTAGTAAAAACTAGTCCAAGAATGATTTTTGAGCCACTGTTTTGGCTTGTTAATGAATCTGAAAAAATATTTCGAAAATGGCTCGAGCGGACTCATTCTAATATCGAGTTATGAAGATTCAAAGTAGTGTCGATAAAATCGACAAAGGTGAAAATTTTCGGGAAGCTAAGTTTTTGCCGTGCTGCAATAGCAGTAGGGTCAACGCAACTGCGCTGGTCAAGGCAGTGACTGGCCAAGGTTGGGGCTAGGCAGGGCTGTCTGGTAGGGGTGGGCAACCGGTAAAAACCGGTCCGAACCGGACCGGTACCGAACCGAACCGGTACCGAAATTACTTAAATTTTGGTACCGATACCGGTACCGGTTGAACCGGTATACCGAACCGGCGGTACCGGTTCGGTACCGGTTTTTACCGAAAATTAATATAATTATTATTTTTATTATTATTTTATTATTTTTATTATTATTTTATTATTTTTATTATTATTTTATTATTATTATTATTATTATTTTTTTTATTAATATTATTATTATTATTATCAATATTTTATTATTATTTTTATTAATAAATTATTAATAATAATAAAAAATAGAAAACCGGTATATTCCGGTCCGGTTCGGTATATACCGAACCATAAAAGTGGCGGACCGAAACCGGTACCGAATAACCGGTATATACCGGTTTTTTTATACCGAACCGGACCGGTTTACATTTATACCGAACCGGTCGGTTCGGACCGGTCCGGTTCGTCCAAAAACCGAAAAAACCGAAAAATTTGCCCACCCCTACTGTCTGGGGGAAATGCAAGGCATGTCGTGCAATCGAGCGTGCGAAGTGCTGAGTTTTCTAAACTTCGTACGTTATGTCATGCCTATTAGATGATGTTGAGTTATAAATAGTGAACATCAAGGATGTGTTTTAAGATAAAATGAACCATCATACATCCCCACCAATGATACAGGAGTTTTTAATACGACAAGTATTATTTAATTTAGAGTTTATTTTCATAAATTGCTCAAAAAAGAATATTTATTTCTTGAGTCAACTCATAACCAATCAAAAAAATCCAATTAACTCGATCAACTTTTTTAATTGTTCTAATTATATATCTTTAAAACAACAAGAGTTTGTAATGACTACAATACATGGAAACATCTATATTTCTTTTTTATTTACGGATTTACCTTGTAATCAAATGTTTGTATTATCTATCTAATAAAATACAAATGATTTTGAATTTCCCGCTCACTCAATAAATCATCTGGGCCGTCCAAAGTTTGGGATAAATCCCACCGTTCATACATCTATCTAATAAAATACATCTATCTATCTAATAATCTAATAATAATTTAATAAAATACAAATGACTTTAAATTTTCCGCTCACTCAATAAATTATTTTGGTCGTTCAAAGTTTGTGATAAATCATATTGTCTATACATCTATTTAATAAAATACAAATAATTTTGAATTTCCCGCTCACTCAATAAATCATCTGAGCCGTCCAAAGTTTGGGATAAATCCCACCGTTCATACATCTATCTAATAAAATACATCTATCTATCTAATAATCTAATAATTTAATAAAATACAAATGACTTTAAATTTTCCGCTCACTCAATAAATTATTTTGGTCGTTCAAAGTTTGTGATAAATCATATTGTCCATACAGTGCCGGAGGCACGGGACCCAGCTAGTATATATATATATAGAGAGTTTGTAATTCCTAAAACACATGGAAGCATTTAAATTATATGCATATGATAAATATATTCTTTCATTTGTCTTGCTATCTGACCTATGCATTTTATAAAACTCTATATAAGACTTAATTTTGTTAAGGAGGTGAAACAAAATATTTAAAAGTCGTATAAATGTAAATTAAGTTTTACTTATATACGTGTATACCAACTGAAACATTCATTCCCGGAGGATCACAAGGAATTTGCAAAACTGAATTCTGAAACTGCTAGTGTTGAAAGGTTTTGACATATTCCATGTGACCCTGTGGGAGTGAATATTTCTGGTATGTACATATGAGTATAACTTAATTTACTATTATATGATTCTTAATGCTCTGATTATATTTCTGAGGAAAAAACAAAACATAGATGGGGATAATGAAACCAAAGGCGATGCATTCACGGTAATGATCGTGTTCTATCGTTAAATGTATATTTACTCTACCAATACCAACGGCCTATCTCATAGTTGTTTTTACTACATAAACCTGGAAAACGAAAGAGGGTATTGAATATTTTTACTACATGTTTTCACTCTCTTCAGCACCAACATATGCCCTGTGAACAGGCAAACCTAGGGCAGAAAGTCAAAACGACATGCATCCATCATATCTCCTTCAACATACAGGAATATCAACATCACTTTCCCTCAAGCACAAGGCCGAAAATAATACCTGCAAAAAATAAAATAACATCATTACGAAATTCAAACTCATATGCATGAGTATTATCGTATGCATATGTAGTTATGTATGTTGTGTGAGATGTGGATAATATCAATCTAGTTACACCTAGTCTAAGAGTGCTCAGCAGCCCTCTGCTAACTTTTCCAATGGGATTCATATACAGTAATCTTTCTAGTTAGTTGGAGATTATATCATTATTTACACAAGAAGAGAGAGAGGCTTACACAAATATCTTTACACCATATATGGCAGCATACTTTCGTAAAAGTCGTTCGACGGTATACCATTCTGATCGATCTGATCCATCTTGATATCCGATTCGTGGCATGTGGATTGAAGCTTTGTTAAAGAAATACAAAGAAGTTAGTTAGGCAGTTGCAAATGTACGCGGAAAAACAATAAGAAAAAAAAAAGTGTAATATTTTGAGTGATAAAATGGATGAGAATGTTCTCATAAGCCCTGGATACAGAGAGGAAGAAACAGGTTTTTCAGCATCTTACAACAAACATATTACATGTATATGTTGAGACTATTATCACTATTCAAGTGGTTCTAAATTCAGCAATGGAATTCCATACACAACTACACAAGGTGCTACAGAAACAAAGTCAACAAATTAAGATAAATAAAGAATGTGGGAAAGATCCATAAATTATTTATTTTGAAAGAAATACACATACTAAAAGCAAGAAAGTGAACATTGTTTGATTTGTTTCCCAGATCAGTAGAAAAAAAGATGCGCAAACTTTCTGATAAGTTAAGAATTCTAAAAATACCAGAGTTTTGAGCAGCGGAAAATGATGCTTTTGATAGGCATTGCTCCAAATCAGACATAGATATATTGCTCCGAGGAACTTTACGCCTAGGATTGTAAGATTGCACAACGACCAGAGCCACCCACTGAGGAGTATTACCATTTTTACTCTGTTCATTATGGTTCTCTGCACGTGCACAGTTGGTTTCAGAAGTAATAATAAAAACAAGAATAAATGAAAGGAAAAGATTATAACTAAAGTTCTAAACAACAAAAGAGGAAAGAAGAGCCACTTTAGACAACAAGGCATGATGAGTGTCTTGCTAGTATGTCTTTACTAATTTTTTTAGTCTCCTCTACTGATCCACTATGATAATCATCCTAACTTAAAAATTAAATAAAAAGCAAAGAGACTTTAGACAACAAGTTTTGAAGTTTGAATAGCACATGGTAAGATGCACACCTGCAATTTCTATAAGATGGAGATCACCCAGATGAAGATCCCCAACTTCAGAAGCTTGTTCATATGCACTGGGGATACTTGCTGAGAGTTTGGCCAGAGCATCAAACAGACGCCCATGGCCCCAGTTTCCAGAATCATCAACACAACTGCACAAAAAAAGTGATATTGCTGATGAATAATTTGAGCATGCATTCTTCATGTACACGTACATTTGAATAAGATTAATTTAAAAGCATCGTATCTAGAAAAACAAACAAGCTCAAGTAACTCATTGAACGTTTTGACATCACATCAAGTTACCAATGGCTCTAAAAGCTTAACCTAATGAGCCCAACAATGTGCGTCATGCTTAACACAACTCAAGAAAGCCCCGCTAGCACATGAAGAGACAAACCAAATAAAGAAGCAAAGATGATGCACAAGCAATCTGGGAAGCTAGTTACCTGAATATGATTGTAGGCTCTGATGGACAAACTTTCGACGGTTGTGTACAGTCCCCATAAACAAACTGAACAGAACCAGAATCTGACATAATATCCATATCTGCAGGGCAAACAGGATCCTTGACTGACAATGATCTGTATCCAAGAGCTTCCCACTTGGCCAATTTCTTATCCTCTGATTTCTTCTTTGCAGCCTCAGCTTTGAGATGCCTCTCTTCAGGTAAGCTTCTCCTGTTTTCCAACTCCAAGACAGGATTGTTAGTTGCTTGTGATGCAACCTTGAACTTCTCGACCCAAGATAAGTATGATGCTTCATCAAGACCCGGATCAAAAGTGACAGACGATGGACTGAGATCACGTCCATCTGATATATCCTTTGGATTGATCTCCAGCTTCTTGTTATCCTTGTCGGATCTTTGTCCATGTCGAAATGCAAGTATCTTTTCAACTGTAGCATTCAGTTCTGACGTATTCGGTTCATCTGAATTTTCATTGCTCATCTCTGTCGGATCAAACCTCTGTAACCCAAATATGACAGATCGCAAGTCTCCAACTTCAGCTCCAGTTATTTCTTTTCCCTCACGATCCATAACATCCTCACCTACAACATTATGACTCAGCTGCAACTTCCTCTCTGCTCTACGCATAATAACCTATATCAATATTAAAATTTAACTGTAAGCAAAATACCTTTCAACTGTGAAAGTCAATTCAGTGTACCTCACCTCCTCAATTGTTCGTCCAGTAACTAAATTTATAGTCAAAACATGATTCATTTGACCAATCCGGTGAGCACGCTGCAGAGCCTGCCTGTCCACCTGGGGGTTCCAGTCTTGCTCATAAAATATCACCTGCAGTGGAAGTAGATTATTATAATTAGTTGCACAACTAAAACGATAAGTGGAGCGAAACCAACCGCCAACACCCCTACACACACACACGCCCTCTCAAAAAGCGGGAAGTACAAGTGAAGGCCCACGAATGGAACATACAGATAAATCATAAATACAAAGAATGAAGAGTATTACTGTATTAGATTTGTACTCAGAAGCAACTTTTGAGAGGACACCGACATGATCTCTTAAATTACAGTTCTGTACAATTTTCTAACCCTCTTTAAGAAGCTGCGAACACGCGAAGAATAAATATTTAAAATAGCTAGGAAACGGACATGTTGCGGACACCTTAGACCATGTATATATGTGTGTGTATACGTATATGTATATCTATACTTATTTCCATCATCATATTCAAGATTCAAAAATCTACCAGTGACCATAACATCCAATACAAAATGTCAAGACACTAAGTCATTATTTCATCATTCACTCGAGACTTCATACACTTGTGTTATGAGTTTTGGACAAAAAAGAAAAGAACGGAAAACTTAAATTAGGATAGAAAAGAAAAGAATATAGAAAACATATAATTATTCTTTCATGTTGTTACTAACTTTATAAAAGTAAAGGAAATAAAACACTTAAGAGTACTATGATTTACTGGAGTTGATAGTTATTATTTCACTGGAGTTGATCAATTTGTCCGACTCTTATAACCATACAGAAAATCTTGATTCCTTAAAAAAAATTAAAAATTAAAAAAGGAGGCTAGGATTTAAGAATTTTACTACCAGATTTAGCTAAGGAAGATGTAGTTTGCTGAAAATTTGACGAACTTGATCATAAACAGAAGAAAGTTACAGTACTTGTGTGGGATTGACTTCAATAAGCTATTCGTAAACTGCCATGTTTTTCGAAAAAGATTGATTCTATCTTGTATTTAGAGTTTTCATGCATAAAAGAATTTTGGCTATAATTAATTTGACATCCAATAAATTGTCAACTGCAATAAAAACTCAAGGATAAGTTTCTCCCAACCAAGGAAGTCCAATACAGGAGAAATTATAAATAAAATGAAAAAAGAAATATCATAGTAATTTTTATCTAAAATAACATCGTAATATAATGTACACGAAAGTACTGTACCAAGGTACTGTTCCTTGAACTGTTGGCATATACTTTTACAAAATACAGACAAGTTGCATTAATTTCATAGGAACCATTTAAAAGTAACAACAAAATTTAAGCCACAAGATTACGACAGCTGTTCAGGTAAAAGTAACAACAAAATTATGTCAGATATGGAGAATGCTCACTGTATCAGCAGCCACAAGATTTAAGCCAACTCCCCCAGCTCTTGTAGAAATCATAAAAACAAATGCACTGTTTATATCAGCTTCAGAATTAAGATCTCCTTTAGCTACTCGTCCACTAAAACTTCTAATTGCAGCAAATCGCTCCTCGGCCCGAATTGAACCATCAAGACGCTCATACGAATATTTTCTCAACTCCAAAAAATCCTACATCTCAGTAAAAAATACTTTAGATTTTTCTAACACTTGGAATCAACCAAACGGTAGAATGCTTCCATATTAATTAGAGGAAAAAATTTTAAATAACCTGCAATATGTCAAGGGTATGGGTCATCTGAGCAAACAGAAGAACACGATGTCCAGAATCATGTAGCTTGCAAAGTAGCTGATCCAAGATTAAGAGTTTACCACTAGCCTGACGAGAAGTCATAAACGAATAAAAGAAACTATCACAAGTATGTGGCAGAATTCATAACAAGTTATCAAAATGCAGATCCAACAATAAGTAGACGTACAAAGATTAGCCAATCCATAACTAGGAAAGGTTTCTATTCCTCCGTTTTGGTAGGTAAAAAAAAATACGAAAGCATAATTTTTGAGTCAAATAAATTGAAACTAACTAATACAACAAAAACATGAGGATTTGGATACCTGAATTAAGTGTTCACCCTCTTCATATGGTTCAGGCTCGATACCAGGAAAAAGGTAAGGATGACTACAAGCTTTTCGTAGTTGCATTACCTGGATAGAAGAAACAAAATTAGTACAAAAAGCAAACAATATTTAACTATCAAAATCCCAAAAACCCATTTCCTGGTCAACCCCCTTTTCAGGCTAGTTACAAAAGCAATTTTAACCCTCAAAAATAATTTGGATGCGACTGCCATGATGCATGTGTATCACAAACAAACAAATCCCAACATGGTAGGTTCTAGTTGAGATGTTAGTTTCATTAGAAAAGTTAAATAAATAAAGAAATTAAAGCTTAAATAAAGTTCTAGTCTAACAAAAAAAGAAATCCTTGGGGATCAGGTGCTATTACTTCTATACAACCACAAACACAAGAAACTGAATGTTAGTTTTGTAACTTTTGTGCCTGAAAGTTGTGATTTACATTCCTCGAAAACAAATGCACATCCAGACCTTAAATGAATGTTTAGCTTTAACAGAACTTTCATACACTCTTTTAGATAGAGGTTGAACTGATATATTCAAAACTTCAAAGAGTGGCAACAACTTAATTATATATTCTTATGGTGGGGAACAATGGACATCTGGATGTTTACTTTTTTAGACAAAAGATAGAAGATTTTACAGATGAAGAGAGAAGAAATTACAACACGTGATGGACAAGAAATCCACTCAAAAAACTCAAAAGAAATCAAAGATAATAAGTGGAAGAAAAAAATAAATTTGTGTGTTAGTGGAGAACTGCCCACCAATATCTATGAAGATCTGCCAATATATTTCTCAAAAAGCTATTAAAGCATGACCCAAAGAGAAGCAAAGAAAGACACGCAGTGTATGCCTACATCCATAGTTTCTGGAGTATTACTTTCAGAGGAAACAAAGCACATCTGGGGTTATCATGTACAATCCAAAAAGTGATGTGCCTCAATGTGGAAGAAATTCACATACAATATTCTGTAGGGACTGATGATTAGAAGCTCCAGAAGAGAGTGCTACAAGCCTTGGCAGCTCCTTCCTTAATATTGATATATAGACTTTCTTCTGCAAGGTCACCAAGGGCGCAATCCTATTAACAGAAAGAACACAAATATAATCTGTTTGTCCACTTCTTGTAACCAACAAAATAGATTTTCCAAAAAGTGTTTAGAAGACAAGTAAATAGCAAGAAATATCCAGCTTAAATGACTAAGATTAGAGGAAATTGAGTTTTTATATATTCAATTTGTTGCACTGACGCATGATGCAAATTGAATGTTCAAAAGATAACCGTGCTGATGAACTAACAGAATGATCTCAGTAAGAGGTGGCAGCACAAGAGATCCCGACTCCATAAGCATAGATTTTGTTCGTCGCAGCATAAAAGCTCCCAAAATATATTTTAAGATTTTGAATTGTTCCTTAACTTTTGCTGCATTATGACCTGCTTAGAAAAGGCATTCAAATTTGTTATAATGGACTTCAAACAAATTTTTACTTCAAGAAAATTCATTAGCTACAAGGACACGTAGCATAGATATGTGGGACTATAAACAGAGTAAACAATAATTTAAGCAACTTTAGTAATCCAATAACAATAATTAGAAATGAGAGAAGAAAAAAAAACAGTACCACAAAAGATATGTGAGATACACGCATGCATGTATAGAATATGTGGGTCGGTAGGTGTATTCATTAAATCACCTATTGCATTCACCAAAAACACTACAGTAATATCTTAACCAGAAGAGTTGTTACTGAATTGAACTCAAGAAGGAATATCTATGAGTTAAAGGGATAATAAAACACCCAACAGCCAACAGAACGCAAACTAATTTTGTAAAGCCAGGGTAAAGTATTAAGAAATCAAGTGTGACCAAGACGAATCCACCTTATACGCCAGCTCAACTGTTAGCCTCTGTTATAATCAGATCCCTACCCCTAGATCATACGAAGGGATATAACTAAATTGCATTTACACATACTGCATGGCATCTTAACTTCATAAATCCTCACCACTTGAATCAAAAAGCGATTTCATAACAGCAGAGTGCTAACAATGCTCTTTGCTGCTCAAAGCCACAACATACTCACAGTCAAACACTGTTGCGTAACTACAATCAGTTCTGATGAAGTCAGTAGCAAATCAAGTGTGACATTCAGACTACCAACCCCTGCTGGTCTAGCGGTATCCCCTGTGATGGGAAACCCCCACAAACTGGTAGTCATGGGCCTCTTATGCTCATATCGTTCTTCACTGCCAAGTTTTGAGGACGTTATGGTGTTCTTTGTTCATTTTTTTTAAGGGAGTCCTAGGTGCGTTCCTCCTCCCAGACCATTTTCTTCGAAGATAGATTTTAAGGGTTTGGTAGCAGGAAGGATGGGAAGATTTGTGGTGGTGTGCATCAGTGCATGCTTTGGTATCCTCCAGAGGCATTTGCACCAGGAAAAATGCAAGGAATTTCAGAACTTCCTATCTTGCTGCTCATTATTTTATGTTTCTTTTTTAATAGGTGTTGCTACTCATTTTCTTTGGGAGACATTTAGCTTCCCTCTGGACCTTCTGTTATAGAGGCATTTTGAGTTTAGCTGTTGATGATATTGATAGGGATTTAAGGGGGAAGGGGGAGTCATTGAAAACTAGTAATTTCCATTTTTGTTTTTGCTATACTTGGTTAAATTCTTATCTACCCCAGATGTCTCTCTTCTCTTTTTATTAAAGTTTCTTCTTCTATCTAAAAAGAAAATTCCTTCCCCATACGCAAAGAGAAACTTAAGATAATTTCAAGGCTTAAGTTGTTCAATATCGAATGTTACATTCACTATATCATTGATGACATGGAGTACACATGATCATTGAAAAATGACAGATCAGATTTCAAATGTGAGTTTAAAAAACATTCACATGATTATTTGCAAATTATTCATGCTTATTTGGTAACAATTGACAACCAACCTACTAAAACTATAATGTGTGTTTATGTGACTGAACTTCTGTACAACATTCAAGAATTTAGAAATTTCAGCATATGCACAAGCTAATGCTTAGAATGGAATAATGGCAAGAAAACTATTACCAGATGATGGATCTCCAGCTTCCTTGAATGTAGAAAGAAATTGCTCCAGCGTCCCAAAGATTGCAGGCATACAAAAATGCATCAAAGCCCAAAGTTCAGTAAGGTTGTTCTGAAAAGGTGTGCCAGTCATCAGTAATCGTCTGGGCATGACAAAACGCTCTCTGAGGACATTATACAGGACCTGTTAAACAACAATTAGAAGGCTGTAGGGGAAAAAATCACTGTGTGCAAAATAATGAGGGTCAATGTGTAGTATATAAGAAGTACATATCAATATAACAATTTGAGGTATCCTGAACATACACTGGAAGGATTTTTGAGTCTTTGTGCTTCATCAATTATTGCATAATACCACTGAATTTGAGAGAGAAAATCCTGATCCATCAATGCTATATCATATGTAGTCAACAGCACATCAAAAGGTAACGAAGGTACCTGAATGATTTAACCAACCATAAGGGTAATGTATAATTCCATAAAAAGAGAAACAAGGACTACTTATCATGCAGCTCATAAGACGTCAAAGAAGAGCAGATTTTGAAAAAGCTTTTTAAGTCCAACAAAGTCTTATATTAGGTGTCTGTAAATTTATTTTGATTTTACTTTCTTTCTTATATTTACTTAAGAGTAGTTTGGGGGACTCTGATTTTTCTGGTCATGTGACCCATTTGATAAATTTATAAGCATATGAGTAGATAGGTGTTCACGTAAGAACAGAGTGTTGAGGTTGAAGTCAATTAACCTTTTGATAGGGGGTTCAGTTACTACTAGTATTATGATCCCTAGAAAGTCCATAAAAAGCCTTCAATTCAATGGATATCAGCTTACTGAAATTTTGGGGGTTTTAGAAGATTTTTTAGGGATTCGATATAATTTGTGTTTTGGTATTGATGGACAATTTAAATATTTAATGTATTTTTATTTATTAATTAGTAGTCAGATAGGTTTAATTAGTTGGGCCCATTTATGTTTTGATCTTACTTTTTAAGTTTATTGGATTTTATTTAATTTTAGGATTTAGGTAGTATAAATAGTCTCTTAAGGTTATTATTATGGAAAATAAACTCTTATTATTTGGATTTTATAAACATTGTGCCTGCTTATAGTCAATTTATCCAACTTTGTGAATTCCTGTGATTGCAAAGTTACATAGATTCAATTCCTATGATTGTTTCTATTATCTATCCGTCTTCTGCAATTTCAGTTTATATGGGAGGATGATTATACTGATTAAGTTAGAGACAACTCACTTTGATGTCGGTGTGAAGGAGAATGATGTCGAGCGAAGCTGCTTATCTGGGAATTGCAAGCAATCTTTCGTTCATTGTGGAGACTAGTTAAAGCTAGTCGAATCTCTTTTAATTTTCTGTTTACTAAAATAAAAGGTTTCAAATTCGAATTGACGTCATTTTCTGCAAACCGCGTTGGGAATCCTCTAATTTGTTTCCATATTTGTCGTAAGTCCGTAACAAAGGTCTTAATTTGAAAAATTACGATTTGATTCCTCTAGTTTAGTTACTTCTTCAATTTGAGTTCCTTAAGTTTGGGAATCTTTGTTTGGTGCCCCTATTATTCTAAACTTAATAGTCCTTAGAGATTTGCTTTGGAAAATAGTCTCTAAATCTTGATATTGACAATGTCTAGAGTTACCAAGGCACGTAATTGAGCAAGTATGGGATTATATTGACTTTCTTAAGAGTGAATGTGATTTGTTGGATTATGAGATTTATATTCGTCATCGTAAAAACTTGTTGCCCAAATATGATGATCTTTTGGAGGAATTAGAGGAAGCACAATATAGACTTGACAAGTTAAAATATCGGTATCAAGTTTAGAAAAGAAGAGCTAGAGACGAGCGTCAAATGGAGATTTCTTTTCTGATTAATGAAGTTAAGAGGTGTTACAAGAACTTAATAGCCTGCACGGAAAATCTTCAAGAAAGTTGTAGTGTCATCAATCTTATTTCTCAGACATGTAATTTGTCCGTTTTAGTATAAAGCGTAGAAGACACAAAGGAAGTAGTTGAAGAAGCGGTTATAGTCAAAGACGAACCAAACTTAGTGGTTGAGGAGGATCGTGATTTGGAGTCATCGCGAGACATAAGGATATGGATATTATAGAAATTGAGATTAATCATGAGATTGTTCAAAATCCTATGTTCGACAACTTGAAAAAATTTGATTTCATTTTTCCTAATCATTTGTTGCAAGTGCAGGTTAATATGAAGGCTTTGATTATTTTAGAATTATTTACAAAAAATTTATCGAATGTCTTAACTATTGGTGCTTGATACTACTTCATTGTAAAATTCGAGGTTGAATTTTCTCCAAGAAAAAGGGAATGACACAGGAAGAGTTATCTGTCAAGATTCGATATAATTTATGTTTTTGTATTTATGAATAATTTAAATATTTAATGAATTTTTATTTATTAATTAGTAGTCAGGTAGGTTTAATTATCTGGGACCGTTTATGTTTTGGGCTTACTTTTTAAGTTTATTGGATTTTATTTATTTTTAGGGTTTAGATAGTATAAATAATCTTTTAAGGGTTATTATTATGGAAAAAATAACTCTTATTACTCAGATTTTATAAACATTGTAGCTACTTATAGTCAATTTATCCAACTTTGTGAATTCCTGTGATTGCAAAGTTATATAAATTCGAGTCCTGTGATTGTTTTTATTCTATATATGTCTTCTGATGTGTCACCTAGCTGTTACTATTTGGGAACTAAGTACAATGGCTAGTTAACCCCATGGGGTTGGCTCAATTGCATGTACTCTACTATAATAAGGGAGAGGTCACGTTATCAAACCTTGTCCAAGGGATACCACAAAAGCTTATTGTAATATTCTGAATCCTTATAAGACTTTAATGTAATCTTATATGATTAATAAAGGATGTTTTTGTGATTGAAATTATGTGTTATGTGATTGAATGTGTATGGTTTCATTACAAGTATAACTACAGAAAATTTTTTGTAAAACATAACTAGCAAATCACTATTCATAAAAACACTAAATCACTATTCATAATACGTAAAGTCAACTTTGGAAAAGTCAACATTTTTGACTAACCGAATTAGTTAGGAAACCTAACTAGAAAGTAAACTAAGTTGGATTAATCAAACTAGGTGGAATTTGGTTAGGGTGTAGAGAAAGTTAGGGCTATTTGGCCATTGTGGAAGTATGTAATAGTTACAAACTTGTAAGTACTGTTACTTGCTTTGAAGAGTTAGTCATCAATTTGGCTTTTGCTTGCTTTAATGTGTTGTCAAGCCTAGGATGGTGAGATGTGGCTTATTAATTTGCTTGTGGTGTTGGCTTGTTTTAAGAGAAGATGTGATCTCATTTATTGCTTGTGGTGTTGGTCACTTTGGTTGGTTGTGGTTAGATGACCCTTATGCCCTAGGTCTTGCTTGCCTATAAATAGAAGCCTTATGCCATGAAAAGTATACGATTCTGGAATAAGATTATGTTGTAAAGTTTTAAATAAACGAGTTTTTACCAAGTATAATATTAGTGAATATTAAGGAGAGATGTTGCGATCCGGGAATGGAGGATAAAGAATTGATGTAATGTCCGTAATAGACTAGTTAAACTAATAGAATTATTGGTAGATTTAATAGATGAAGTTGTATCGTCAACACTAGATCAGGGGTTCAAGGAGGCTCGGATTTGGAGGTGTGACACTTATGCTTGGCTTTCCCAGTGCACGGCTCTTGTAGGGGACGTGTATCTGTGGGATTAGTCAAAAGGTTCAAATACCAATGATTGCTAAGTACAATAGCTAGCTTTTTCATTCTCAACTTTCTTGCCTTATCTATCCGTAATTAATACCCTCAAATCAGATATGGAACTAAATCTTCCCAGCCCTAATCATTCCAGTTCATGAGCCTGTTACCACCAAAGGATTCTGAACAGCAATGCTAATCTGCTCATCACCTAATTAGTCCTAATCCCGAACTCTACATTTGGAACTTTCAGGTTGGTTTGCTTATACTGGGGATTACTTTGATTCATATATGGGAAATATGATTAATGAAAGAGAAGATTTTCCGAGATGAAGCCTGCATGAAAAGCATAGATGTGCATAAAAGGTTACAGCTCCATTTAGCCATCTCATGATTAAGCCTTTCACACCAAAAATAACAAACTAGTTATTAGACCAAACTCGTAAACTAGTCACTATGAGGAATAGTTAGTCTGGCTATTCAAGAGGAATTCTGTCTTGGACTACAATCCTTTGTTATTCCCCTAATAGCTATGCCAAAACCACAGTGATAAAGATCTTAGTTTATATGATTTATAGAAGATTCCATTATCAAAACTTTAAAACAAATAATATAGAAGAATTCTGGCAATATATAGACCATACATCTGTTTCAACACATGATGCAGGATTTGAGACTTACATCAGAAGATACAGCTTGATCCTTTACATGCTCGTACATATACCTGCGTAAACTACGCCGGTGTTCCTTATCTCCAACATAATTAAGGAGTCGTAACTTTGGGGCAAAATTTGCTGCCTCTGACAGCCAACCTTCAGTTACGCTGAGAGGGCATAGTACCACTGAAGATAATATAACAAAAGCTAAGAATGTGATAATGACCAAGATATAGGAAACTTCTGATAAAGAAAATGTACAAGCCTCGAAATAAGATAAAATTATTTTCCTACTCACAAAATGGCCCAGGGGACCTTTGAAAATATTTCAAATAGCTAAGGAAAGAGATAGCTTGCAAGGTCTTCCCGAGTCCCATCTGCCAATAAACAGTTCACTATTAGAGCGCCAAAGTGTATCTAGGTTTCCTTTGGTTGCATACTAAAAAGCATCGATGTGGGTTTGATTTTCACTTAGGCTAATGTCTCCCAAAATTGCACATGAGGGCACTAGGTAAGTCTTAGACAACTATATAAATAAGGTTAAGAAAAATGCAAAATGAAAAACAATATTGCAGCAATACATATTACGCACAATAGAAAGTCACTAAATTATGGTCTTTAGCAGCCCATCCATCAATTGTCAACTACAAAGAATATGGATTGTGCTACATTTGTGACTGATATGCTCAATCAACCCATCACAATGGAGGTGAGATTTAAACTCTTAAAATAAAGAAAATCATAGTTGTAATGTGTAAATCTTCCTCATAATCCCTCCACCCCTTCCACATTTTATGAAGTTCTAAATTAAAGATTGACATTATTGGGACAATTTCCTCATGTAATCAACTACATACTCTATGAACTGCAATTCAACTGCTTTGATCAATTTCCTCATGTAATCATTTCCTGGTATAAAATCCAACTCTTTGACCAAAATCAGGGCACACATAAATAAATTGAAACTGCAATTCAATCAGACCTGAATTTCGCAGCTATAAAAAGAATAACCATACCTCGTCTCCTGCAATCAAATGAAACAATAAAATCACCAAAATGCTTATATATTTTGAAAAAAATTGTAAATTTTTAAAACTTGTGAACCGTTTGGTTCCTCAGCAATAGCAAATGTCACAAGGACGTGAGAACTCTACTTTATTATACTTTGCCAAACAATGAAGAAGAAGAATTTAAGAAGAAACCGTTTACCTAGAATGACGTTTACACCGAGAAGGTATTTTCGAATTAGCCATGACACACCTTCAACTTGGTGAGGTTTAAGCGTCGCTATAACACTGAAGTCGACACAGTTGACCGGAGACTGATCGGCGCGTGAGTCTCCGGCGTAGACAGATTTCGCCGCTGCGATTAGTCTATGTTTGTAGTTCATTTTGGGTTAGAAGTCAATTCAACAATTGAGGAGGGAAGAACAAGACTGGCGCAAAAATGTTCTTTTTTCTTTTTGAAATTCGTGAGATTTATTTGGCATGACGAATATAACCTCGTACAGAGTAATATTTCTTGTTTATGAGTTGTATGAATAGTATTCATATTCATGTGTGAGAAAAAATATATAAAAAAAATTATATAAAAATATTAGTTCTCTTAAATCAATCAAATTAAATTTAAATGAGTGTACGAATTTGATCCATTTAATAAATGAATAATCAAGTAAGAGTTCAAGTTGAGTTCTAGTCAGACTTAACGGAGGAGCTAAACTAGTATGCATCTTGATTTATTTACATTTTCACCTTGCAATTATTAAATTTAGGATTTTTGTCGCGACTAGACTTGTATACTTCTTGGAGTACTACATAACTTGTATATCCTCTTTAGTGGCGAACCAGGCGACGGTTCGATCTTTCGCTATATATTATCCGTCACTAAAAATTAAGACGACGGTTCTCTGATATAGTGACAAACCGAACCATCGTTAAAAAGGGTGAGCATAGTATGTAAAATAAGGGGGTGAGCACTTGAAATGGTTGTCCATATATTTATACTTCATTCGTCATATAATATATGACGTTTTAAAGTTGTGCACAAGAATAAAAAAAATGATTGTATAATATTAAATATAATATTAATAGTCTATAATACAAATATTTTATCATATATTTATCTCAAATAAATCTTGGCAGACCGAAAAAATGAACGGAAAATTGGACATTTTAAAAAAAAAATTGCTTGTGAGTCCCAAAAAATGTATAGTATTTATTCTAACAGAAATTTTTATAAAATATAGTATTTTAGGTGTAATTTAGATACATATACAAGAAGATGGTTGTACAGACTGTACAACCATGTCCAATTTTCTGATCCATTTTTTTTGTCTGTGTAGAACTTTTCATTTATCTCACTCTCTCATCTGTAACATTTTTCAATGAGGAGTAATTTTTAAAAAATTATGGTTAATTCTCCTATATTATATAAACGTCAAATAATTTGAGAAAAATAAAATCATCTAAAACGTCATATATTATGAGACGAGTGAGTATTTTGAGTAATACTCGGAATCTTAAATTTTTTGTCTCAAATAACATGATATTAAATATTTTAATGATAATTTATGACACGGTCAATTACATAAGATAGACCCGTTAATGTTATGATGACACATAATTTGAAACAATTTTTGAAATTAAAAATTTGAGATCCCTAATATTATCATTTATATTTATTTGCATTGTGTTATTGTATTTAACTAGTAAGTAAATCCGTGCAACCTTCGGGCCTGTTTTAATATTAGTATATAAATTTATGTAAGTATTATATAATTCTAAAATTTTAAATATGTGTAATATAAATAAAAATATACAATTATTTACTTGTAGTCCCCGCTTGCTTTTGTGTTTATAGTAAAATGTATAATTTTGTCAAATGAAATGATAATTTATATTATTTAATACTTCATAATTTTGTCAAATAGAACGATAATTTACATTATTTGATGAGTTCATACATAAATAGGGAGAGTTTAATTGTGTTTATAGGATGCTTTTGTCCCCTCAATATATGTTGGAATATATATATCAGCAGCAGTAGCAATAGCAGTTTTCAGTAGCAGTAGCAGTTCAGTATTAACAAGAAGAATCAAAAAATAAAATTGGAACAATTTAGTTGGAAATCGAGGCGTAGCAATGCTACTGTCCTAAAAAGTGATTTTGTCCCACTGATAATAATCACAGGTACAAATGGGCTGCCGGCGATTACCCTCCAGGATTCAACGGTGAAGTCTTTCATCGTGTGTACTCACAGAAAGAGACTTTGGACTTGTCTACGTGGATTGCCCAAAATTACAGATTTTATTAAGAAAAAGAAGAACAGTATGTGTATATGTGTGTGTGTGTGTGTTTTTCTCTGAAGAACCGAAGCAACAGTATATATATGAAGAAGAACGTTGCAACAACGGGAAAAATAACGTTGGAAAAAGACGTTGGGAATCAGTAACGTAAAAGGGAACAAACGTTACATACCCAACGTTCAGAAGAACGTTGGGGATTAATAAGGGTTACGTTGGAGAAAAAACGACTAGGGTATTAAATTAGGTTTAGTATAAAAAGAAATAAAAAATAATAGGGATTTAAGCAAAACAGCGGGCTACCTGGTGCACCCACGATGTATAATCAACCGGATCGGCACCCCCCCTGCGCGGGCGTATCGCGTGCACACACGTACTAAGGTTTTTTGACCGAAAGTCCAAGAACCAAGCTTGGCTTAGCCCAATTCCTTAGTCATCCTCATGTGCGCGAGTCAATCCCTATTTATTCAACCATGTTACTAAACCCAAGCCAACATGTACTTATATACACATAGAAAGTTTTCAAAATATATGATATGAGACTATGTAAAAACTATGAATTTTGGAGCATCACACCAACAATCGCCTAAATGATCCAAAATTATCAAAGAGAGAAAATTAAAAGGAAGTGAGAAGGGCAATGGATTTTAGATACATAACATTGATACCTTGTGGGTTTGAATTGACACTTAGTGGAACAAGCTCATGATTGTAGATTATAGGTGAACTATATTCTTGAACCCATTATCTATGATACAATCAATTGAACTTGCACACATATCTTAAATCCTGAATCCATTCAAGTCCGCGGTTGGGCGCGTTCTAGGCCATGCGCCATATCCCAGATTTTCATAAAGGCTCTAGAGAGTTTGCCAAAGACTCTCATAGGAAGCGGCCTACACTTCCACCTTTATATAGGTGAACCCATCAAGTGTATACTGACATACACCACCCTTTAGGGCTATGAGTTTCATTAAGAATCTAAATGATTCATCTTATCATAATTTTTCAGTAAGCACCACATACACACAGGGAGAAATATAAATAATTGTAGTGCTTTAATTAAATAATTACATGACTTGTTGTTACCCATTGAACCCAATTCATGGGATCTCCAATCACATGTGTAAGACCCCAGTTTTTATAAATAAAGATGAATTTTTTATAATTATTATTTTTGAATATTATGGAAGAAATTTGATATAATGTTATAGTTGTGGGTAATATTTATAAATTTTGCAAAGTACGCAAGTTGTTATAAAATATTCGTTTGGTCGGGGAATATTCTTTTTAGTCGGGGAATATTCGTACGACGGAAAAATTATTGGTGGACCCCACAACAGAATTATTGTCGGATTGAGAAAACGACAAAAATATTTTATTAAAAATAACGGCGGAAGTTTTACCGTTGATACTGTTGAACTATTGGGTAGTAAAAGTACAGTAATACGCGTTGTTGCATAGTAGCACACGGTATTGATTATTGATATTTATGTGAGAAGTCGCTCAGTTTGATTCAATTATTGTCGATTAATAATATGAATTATTATAGCGATAATGACGTTTTGTTTTATTCGTATTATTAACGTAATAAAACGGAAACATCTTTTTATATAAAACAGAATACTTTATTAAAGTTATTTTATAAATAGAATATATTATATTTTATTATGCATAGTGTTGCATAGTGTTTTGCATAATGTTGCATAGTGTTTGCATAGTAAAAATCTTTTTATATAAATAGAATATATTATATTTTATTTAAAAGATTTTTCTTTAAATATGGACCGTCAGATTAAAGTAAATTAATCTGGACCGTTCATGGATTAGTTACTATGCATTCCATTTTCCTATAAATAGAAGCTCATTCCTTCATTATTTTCTTACGAATTCACTGAACTCTAGAAAGAGAAACTATAGAGAGATAGAAGAAAAGCTTTCTGCTACTTAACTTTTCTTTTCCCATATCCAGTTTCTGTTACGGTAAGGGGTGTTATTCTTTCTTATTCATGAAGAGAACTGTTGTTATTCCATTTCTTATTATTCTGTTGGAATAACCTGTATACGCGGTCTATCCTATACTTGGTGACATTCTTCTATCATTCTGTTGGAACATCCTGTCTGTGTGTTTTACACCGGACCTGGTTCCGTCTTTATTATTCTGTTGGAACATCCTGTCGGTGTGAATTTCACCTGACCTGGTTCCATTATTATTATTCTGTTGGAATAACCTGTCTGTGCGGTCTATCGCATGCATGGTGATTTCTTTTGTTATTCCATTCTTTATTATACTCAGTTGGATAAAACTTTGATTTCTATACTCCATGAAATTAGTGGAATATCCTTGACATTTGCGCTTCATCCAGTATCCTTTCATGGAAATATTCTTCTGATCATTCTTGAATTTTACACCACAAAATAGTATCGTGTTGACAATTTGGACGTTAATAATTCCTGGATAAAATAATTCTTGAACTTGTTTTATTGAATTCTTATATCATTGTCATCATCCTCTTATTTATATTTTTGAAAGTCATCTGTGGCCTGTAGAGCATGGATGGACTTGGTATGATTATGACCAGGGATTATTCGGTGTAATCATGACCGTAATGTTACAAATGATGTGGTAAAAGTCTCATTTGCCGTAGTGTATTGATGGACAGTTGTTGGCATGATCATGACCATTGATGAATACACAAATATCCTTGGCCCGTAGTGCATGGAATTTGTGGTCGTGACCCTAATGAGTATCCTTGGCCGTAGTGCAGGGATGATGTGGATTATTTATTAAGCTGAGTCTCAGCGATAAAAGTGATTAAAAACTTTTTAAATCATAAAAGATAGTAGATTCTATTCTCTACTTGACTCTTTTAATGGATTGCTTGATCCGCTGCTGTTAAACTTGATGTTGTTATATTTGATCAGTTTAATACTGTTGAAGGCTAACGATAATTTATTCTGCATTATCTTAGTCATAATATTTCTTACTGGGCTAGTTGAGCTCACCCTTTCTTTCACTGTTCTCTTCAGGAAATGAGAACATAGCAGGGACGAGTCGGGGAACGGAGTAATGGTCCAGAGGATAGCATTAGTAGTCCTCACTATTCTGTGAAATAGTGTGACAATAATTGTATTGAGGACTCCTTTTGAGTTTGTATGATCTCTAGTAGACAATTATTGTATTCAAACTCACAGTTGTATTTTGTCGTATTATACACGACAGTGGTATTAGTAAGTTGTATTTGAATTCTGTACCATGTATCTGGCGACCCAAGATGGGTGATGTATACCTAATTTTGGGGGCGTCACAGTTGGTATCAGAGCTTAGGGATATGATCCCTGGCTAAGATGTGAGACTAGAACTAGGAGGGGAGAGACGGGGAATTCCTTCGCTAGTATGACCTACTTAAATTTATTTTGTATTTAAATTAGTTGGTCAAAGTTTAGAGATATTATGTTACATGTCAATTAATCTTTGTTTTGTGGCAGTATTTGAAAATGACTTCCGAAAATGTTGAGAATAACAATGGAGCACAAGAGACCGTTGAGTCTCCACATATCAATAATCAGGAGAATGTGCATCAGGAAGGCGACAATCCTCATGACCAAATGATGAATGATGGATTGTTCAGAGGCTTTATGCAATTCATGCAACAGCAAGCGAGAGCGGCTCCTGTTCAAAATGTAGGTGGAAACACTGGAAATTCTCGGGCGGTCACCGCTAAACAGTTCAAGGAGCTGGGACCACCGGAGTTTAAGGGAGAGCCAAAACCACTTATTGCGGAAGCATGGATAAAGCAGATCACCAAAATATTTGATGTCTTGGGATGCTCCGAGGAGCAAAAGGTTCCCTTTGCCGCCTTTATGTTGCGCGGAGAGGCAGATTACTGGTGGGAATCGGTAAAACGTACTCAACCTGCCGTACTGAAGATGTCTTGGGAGAAGTTCTAAGAGCTGTTCAATGACAAATACTTTCCTGAAAGTATCCGTCACATGAAGGAGGTGGAGTTTATCAAATTGGAGCAAAATAATATGACCGTGTCGCAATACGAGGCAAAATTTGCGGAGTTATCCCGGTTTGCGTCCCATTTGGTGGATAATGAAGAGAGAATGACACGATTATTTTTAAGAGGTTTGAAGCCGGAGATACGTCAACATCTTATTTCTCATAAACTGTGTTTGTATTCTGATGTTGTAAATAGGGCTCAGTTGGTAGAGCGCGATAACGAGTCAACGCAATCAAAAGAGAGCAGCCGGACAAAATGATAATACCAGTGAGAGCAGTCATCGAAGCGGTGACAACAAGCGTGGAGGAAACATCAGGCCAGAAATGGTAACCACTTCGGTGGTAATCAGGGCCAAAACAATAAGAATGGACATTTCAAGAAGAGGAGATTCAACAATGATGGAAAGACGTCAGCATCAGCAACCGTTGTTAAGGAAGGAGAAAGACAACCTATCATATGCTTCAAATGCGGAGGGGAGGGACACATCAGTCCAAATTGCGTGATGCCGTCCAAAGCATGTTATAATTGTGGAAGAGAAGGCCACTTAGCCCGATTTTGTCGTTCACCGAAGACAAATTCAACTAGGATGGAGGCACCAAAGGCTGTCCCATAAAAGTCAAAGCCGGTAGTGCAAGAGAGAGCGTTTGTTGTGACCTCCCAGAAAGCAAGGAACCCGCATGAGGTCATCACGGGTAAGCTTATCATAAACTCTAGCGAAGTCTACACTTTATTTGATACCGGTTCTACCCATTCTTTTATTTCTCCTACTTGCGCTCAACGATTAAATTTGACTCCGGAGAAATTAGACTTTGACTTATCTGTGGAAACTCCGTTGGGAGAAAACTTCATTACATCCACGGTTTATAAGTCTTGTTTGGTTCAAGTTGGTACCCACGCATTACCTGTCGATCTTATTGCATTAAAAATACTTGCATTTGATGTAATTCTAGGGATTGATTGGTTAACTACTCATCATGCAAAAATTGATTGTTTCCGTAAGGTTGTTAGCTTTCATATTCCCAATCGACCTATTATGCGAATTCAAGCAACCAAACCATTAAAATCAATCACTGTCATCTCAAGCCATAAAGCTATTCGTTTATTGAAAAACGGATGTCAAGCTTTCTTAGCTCATGTCACAGATCTAAACAAAAATACGTCAGTTCTGAATAATATTTCTATTGTTAATGAATTCCCTGACGTATTCCCTGAAGAACTTCCTGGCCTACCCCCAGAGCGTGAAATTGAATTTTGTATCGACCTTGAACCCGATACAAAACCCATTTCCAAAGCCCCATATCGAATGGCTCCTATTCATGAACTTCAGGAGTTAAAGACTCAACTGCAGGAATTGTTAGACATTGGCTTTATTCGTCCTAGTACTTCTCCTTGGGGTGCTCCTGTTCTATTCGTGAAGAAGAAAGATGGGAGTATGCGACTTTGTATTGATTATCGGGAGTTAAATCATGTCACCATCAAAAATAGGTATCCATTGCCACGTATTGATGACCTGTTTGACCAGTTGCAAGGAGCCAAATTCTTTTCAAAGATTGATCTTCGTTCCGGATATCACCAATTGAAGATTAGAACCGATGACATTCCAAAGACGGCTTTCAGAACTCGGTACGGGCATTATGAATTCCTAGTCATGTCCTTTGGATTGACTAATGCTCCTGCTGCCTTCATGGATATGATAAACCGAGTATTCAAGGAATATTTGGATCACTTTGTGGTCGTCTTTATTGATGACATCCTTATTTATTCCAAAAACTGTGAAGATCATGAGGAACACTTGAGGCTAATACTCCAAAAGCTTCGTGAATACAAGCTTTATGCCAAGTTGAAGAAATGCGAGTTCTGGCTTGAGGAAGTAGCATTCCTTGGGCACGTGGTATCAAATCATGGAATATCTGTTGACCCAGCAAAGATTGAAGCTATTCAAAGCTGGGAGCAACCTAAATCAGTGACCGAAGTACGTAGCTTTCTCGGCTTAGCTGGTTATTATCGAAGATTCGTAGAAGGGTTTTCTAGAATCGCTACTCCACTAACTCAGCTGACTCGGAAAGATACAAAGTTCGGTTGGAGCGAGGAATGTGAGAAGAGTTTTCAAGAACTCAAGAGGAGACTCATTTCAGCACCTGTTCTGACAATACCATCTGGTTCGGAGGGATTTGTCATCTACAGTGATGCTTCGGGCAAAGGGTTAGGATGTGTTCTCATGCAACATGGGAAAGTCATAGCCTATGCCTCACGACAACTCAAAGAATATGAGAGAAATTATCCTACTCATGACCTAGAGTTAGCAGCTGTTGTCTTCGCACTTAAAATTTGGAGGCATTACTTGTATGGGGAGAAAGTGGAGATCTTTACGGATCATAAAAGCCTCAAATATTTCTTCACTCAAAAGGAACTCAACATGCGACAACGACGTTGGCTTGAACTGTTGAAAGATTATGATCATACCATCCAATACCATCCTGGAAAAGCGAACGTAGTAGCTGACGCATTGAGTAGAAGGTCATATGCGGGTGCGAGTGCAATATTGTCAACGCAAAGGCCCATTTTGGATGACTTGCAAAGGATGGAGAGAGAGATAAAGACTCCAAGGACCCACATTATGATGGCGAATATACGAGTAGAACCGACTTTAATTGATAAAATTAAAGCTGCTCAAGTTACAGATCCGGAGCTGATGCGTATGAGGAAGAAAGTACAAGAAGGTGCGATACCGGAAGCAAGAATCGATGAAGAAGGAATACTTCGAGTCAACTCCAGACTTTGTGTTCCTAACGACCCTGATTTAAAGTATAAAATCATGATGGAGGCGCACAACACACCGTTTGCAATCCATCCTGGGAGTACCAAAATGTATCATGATCTTCGACATACATTTTGGTGGGGCAATATGAAGAGAGAGATAGCGCTTTTTATCTCAAGGTGTCTAACGTGTCAACGAGTCAAGGCGGAGCATCAAATACCAAAAGGACCATTGCAACCACTTGAAATTCCAGAATGGAAGTGGGAGCACATTACCATGGATTTCGTTACTGGTCTTCCCAAAGTTTCTCAAGGCATAGATGCGATTTGGGTCATTGTTGATAGATTGACCAAGTCTGTTCATTTCTTACCGATACGAGAAACTTATACACTTGAACATCTTGCTCGTATGTACATAAACAAGGTTGTAAGATTGCATGGTATGCCAGTATCCATAGTTTCTGATCGAGACCCAAGATTCACTTCGCGATTTTGGGTTAGTTTGCAAAAAGCTATGGGCACAGATTTACGATTGAGCTCGGCATATCATCCTCAAACGGATGGACAGTCAGAAAGGACTATTCAAACTCTTGAAGATCTATTAAGACTCTGTGTCCTTGATTTCAAGGGAAGTTGGGACAAGTTCTTACCATTGGTGGAGTTTTCCTACAACAACAGTTATCAAGCAAGTATTTGCATGGCTCCGTTCGAGGCGTTGTATGGAAGAAAGTGTCGTTCTCCAGTATGTTGGGATGAGGTGGTTGAAGCAACGTTGTTGGGACCGGATTTGGTACGTATGGCTACGGAAAAGATTCAAACGATCCGGAAACGTATAAAAACCTCACAAGATCGATAAAAGAGTTATGCTGATCTTCATCGAAAGGACGTGGAATTCGATATAGGAGATCATGTGTTGTTACGTGTTGCTCCATGGAAAGGAGTTACGAGATTTGGAAAGAGAGGAAAGCTCAATCCTCGATTCATCGGCCCATTTTTAATCCTCGATCGAGTAGGAACTGTGGCCTATAGACTCGCTTTACCGCCAAGTATGTCTCGTGTTCATAACGTTTTTCACATATCCATGCTACGTAAATATGTGAAAGACCCGAACCACATTATTGAGTTAGAACCGGACGAAATAGCGGAAGATTTAACGTATGAAGAGGTTCCTGTTCAAATCTTGGATAAGAAGGAACATATTTTACGCACCAAGGTTATACCTCAAGTCAAAGTTTTGTGGAGAAACCACGATGTTGAGGAAATGACTTGGGAGTTAGAATCTGAAATGAAATCAAGGTATCCTTACCTCTTCGACATACCAGGTACGTACCCTAATTTCGAGGGCGAAATTTCATAAGAAGGGGAGGTTGTAAGACCCTAGTTTTTATAAATAAAGATGAATTTTTTATAATTATTATTTTTGAATATTATGGAAGAAATTTGATATAATGTTATAGTTGTGGGTAATATTTATAAATTTTGTAAAGTACGCAAGTTGTTATAAAATATTCGTTTGGTCGGGGAATATTCGTACGACGGCAAAATTATTGGTGGACCCCACAATAGAATTATTGTCGGATTGAGAAAACGACAAAAATATTTTATTAAAAATAACGGCGGAAGTTTTACCGTTGATACTGTTGAACTACTGGGTAGTAAAAGTACAGTAATACGCGTTATTGCATAGTAGCACACGGTATTGATTATTGATATTTATGTGAGAAGTCGCTCAGTTTGATTCAATTATTGTCGATTAATAATATGAATTATTATAGCGATAATGACGTTTTGTTTTATTCGTATTATTAACGTAATAAAACGAAAACATCTTTTTATATAAAATAGAATACTTTATTAAAGTTATTTTATAAATAGAATATATTATATTTTATTATGCATAGTGTTGCATAGTGTTTTGCATAGTGTTGCATAGTGTTTGCATAGTAAAAATCTTTTTATATAAATAGAATATATTATATTTTATTTAAAAGATTTTTCTTTAAATATGGACCGTCAGATTAAAGTAAATTAATCTGGACCGTTCATGGATTAGTTACTATGCATTCCATTTTCCTATAAATAGAAGCTCATTCCTTCATTATTTTCTTACGAATTCACTGAACTCTAGAGAGAGAAACTATAGAGAGATAGAAGAAAAACTTTCTGCTACTTAACTTTTCTTTTCCCATATCCAGTTTCTGTTACGGTAAGGGGTGTTATTCTTTCTTATTCATGAAGAGAACTGTTGTTATTCCATTTCTTATTATTCTGTTGGAATAACCTGTATACGCGGTCTATCCTATACTTGGTGACATTCTTCTATCATTCTGTTGGAACATCCTGTCTGTGTGTTTTACACCGGACCTGGTTCCGTCTTTAGTTATTCTGTTGGAACATCCTGTCGGTGTGAATTTCACCTGACCTGGTTCCATTATTATTATTCTGTTGGAATAACCTGTCTGTGCGGTCTATCGCATGCATGGTGATTTCTTTTGTTATTCCATTCTTTATTATACTCAGTTGGATAAAACTTTGATTTCTATACTCCATGAAATTAGTGGAATATCCTTGACATTTGCGCTTCATCCAGTATCCTTTCATGGAAATATTCTTCTGATCATTCTTGAATTTTACACCACAAAATAGTATCGTGTTGACAATTTAGGACGTTAATAATTCCTGGATAAAATAATTCTTGAACTTGTTTTATTGAATTCTTATATCATTGTCATCATCCTCTTATTTATATTTTTGAAAGTCATTTGTGGCCTGTAGAGCATGGATGGACTTGGTATGATTATGACCAGGGATTATTCGGTGTAATCATGACCGTAATGTTACAAATGATGTGGTAAAAGTCTCATTTGCCGTAGTGCATTGATGGACAGTTGTTGGCATGATCATGACCATTGATGAATACACAAATATCCTTGGCCCGTAGTGCATGGAATTTGTGGTCGTGACCCTAATGAGTATCCTTGGCCGTAGTGCAGGGATGATGTGGATTATTTATTAAGCTGAGTCTCAGCGATAAAAGTGATTAAAAACTTTTTCAATCATAAAAGATAGTAGATTCTATTCTCTACTTGACTCTTTTAATGGATTACTTGATCCGCTGCTGTTAAACTTGATGTTGTTATATTTGATCAGTTTAATACTGTTGAAGGCTAACGATAATTTATTCTGCATTATCTTAGTCATAATATTTCTTACTGGGCTAGTTGAGCTCACCCTTTCTTTCACTGTTCTCTTCAGGAAATGAGAACATAGCAGGGACGAGTCGGGGAACGGAGTAATGGTCCAGAGGATAGCATTAGTAGTCTTCACTATTCTGTGAAATAGTGTGACAATAATTGTATTGAGGATTCCTTTTGAGTTTGTATGATCTCTAGTAGACAATTATTGTATTCAAACTCACAGTTGTATTTTGTCGTATTATACACGACAGTGGTATTAGTAAGTTGTATTTGAATTCTGTACCATGTATCTGGCGACCCAAGATGGGTGATGTATACCTAATTTTGGGGGCGTCACAGTTGGTATCAGAGCTTAGGGATATGATCCCTGGCTAAGATGTGAGACTAGAACTAGGAGGGGAGAGACGGGGAATTCCTTCGCTAGTATGACCTACTTAAATTTATTTTGTATTTAAATTAGTTGGTCAAAGTTTAGAGATATTATGTTACATGTCAATTAATCTTTGTTTTGTGGCAGTATTTGAAAATGACTTCCGAAAATGTTGAGAATAACAATGGAGCACAAGAGACCGTTGAGTCTCCACATATCAATAATCAGGAGAATGTGCATCAGGAAGGCGACAATCCTCATGACCAAATGATGAATGATGGATTGTTCAGAGGCTTTATGCAATTCATGCAACAGCAAGCGAGAGCGGCTCCTGTTCAAAATGTAGGTGGAAACACTGGAAATTCTCGGGCGGTCACCGCTAAACAGTTCAAAGAGCTGGGACCACCGGAGTTTAAGGGAGAGCCAAAACCACTTATTGCGGAAGCATGGATAAAGCAGATCACCAAAATATTTGATGTCTTGGGATGCTCCGAGGAGCAAAAGGTTCCCTTTGCCGCCTTTATGTTGCGCGGAGAGGCAGATTACTGGTGGGAATCGGTAAAACGTACTCAACCTGTCGTAATGAAGATGTCTTGGGAGAAGTTCCAAGAGCTGTTCAATGACAAATACTTTCCTGAAAGTATCCGTCACATGAAGGAGGTGGAGTTTATCAAATTGGAGCAAAATAATATGACCGTGTCGCAATACGAGGCAAAATTTGCGGAGTTATCCCGGTTTGCGTCCCATTTGGTGGATAATGAAGAGAGAATGACACGATTATTTTTAAGAGGTTTGAAGCCGGAGATACGTCAACATCTTATTTCTCATAAACTGTGTTTGTATTCTGATGTTGTAAATAGGGCTCAGTTGGTAGAGCGCGATAACGAGTCAACGCAATCAAAAGAGAGCAGCCGGCAAAATGATAATACCAGTGAGAGCAGTCATCGAAGCGGTGACAACAAGCGTGGAGGAAACATCAGGCCAGAAATGGTAACCACTTCGGTGGTAATCAGGGCCAAAACAATAAGAATGGACATTTCAAGAAGAGGAGATTCAACAATGATGGAAAGACGTCAGCATCAGCAACCGTTGTTAAGGAAGGAGAAAGACAACCTATCATATGCTTCAAATGCGGAGGGGAGGGACACATCAGTCCAAATTGCGCGATGCCGTCCAAAGCATGTTATAATTGTGGAAGAGAAGGCCACTTAGCCCGATTTTGTCGTTCACCGAAGACAAATTCAACTAGGATGGAGGCACCAAAGGCTGTCCCATAAAAGTCAAAGCCAGTAGTGCAAGAGAGAGCGTTTGTTGTGACCTCCCAGAAAGCAAGGAACCCGCATGAGGTCATCACGGGTAAGCTTATCATAAACTCTAGCGAAGTCTACACTTTATTTGATACCGGTTCTACCCATTCTTTTATTTCTCCTACTTGCGCTCAACGATTAAATTTGAATCCGGAGAAATTAGACTTTGACTTATCTGTGGAAACTCCGTTGGGAGAAAACTTCATTACATCCACGGTTTATAAGTCTTGTTTGGTTCAAGTTGGTACCCACGCATTACCTGTCGATCTTATTGCATTAAAAATACTTGCATTTGATGTAATTCTAGGGATTGATTGGTTAACTACTCATCATGCAAAAATTGATTGTTTCCGTAAGGTTGTTAGCTTTCATATTCCCAATCGACCTATTATGTGAATTCAAGCAACGAAACCATTAAAATCAATCACTGCCATCTCAAGCCATAAAGCTATTCGTTTATTGAAAAACGGATGTCAAGCTTTCTTAGCTCATGTCACAGATCTAAACAAAAATACGTCAGTTCTGAATAATATTTCTATTGTTAATGAATTCCCTGACGTATTCCCTGAAGAACTTCCTGGCCTACCCCCAGAGCGTGAAATTGAATTTTGTATCGACCTTGAACCCGGTACAAAACCCATTTCCAAAGCCCCATATCGAATGGCTCCTATTGAACTTCAGGAGTTAAAGACTCAACTGCAGGAATTGTTAGACATTGGCTTTATTCGTCCTAGTACTTCTCATTGGGGTGCTCCTGTTCTATTCGTGAAGAAGAAAGATGGGAGTATGCGACTTTGTATTGATTATCGGGAGTTAAATCATGTCACCATCAAAAATAGGTATCCATTGCCACGTATTGATGACCTGTTTGACCAGTTGCAAGGAGCCAAATTCTTTTCAAAGATTGATCTTCGTTCCGGATATCACCAATTGAAGATTAGAACCGATGACATTCCAAAGACGGCTTTCAGAACTCGGTACGGGCATTATGAATTCCTAGTCATGTCCTTTGGATTGACTAATGCTCCTGCTGCCTTCATGGATATGATGAACCGAGTATTCAAGGAATATTTGGATCACTTTGTGGTCGTCTTTATTGATGACATCCTTATTTATTCCAAAAACCGTGAAGATCATGAGGAACACTTGAGGCTAATACTCCAAAAGCTTTGTGAATACAAGCTTTATGCCAAGTTGAAGAAATGCGAGTTCTGGCTTGAGGAAGTAGCATTCCTTGGGCACGTGGTAACAAATCATGGAATATCTGTTGACCCAGCAAAGATTGAAGCTATTCAAAGCTGGGAGCAACCTAAATCAGTGACCGAAGTACGTAGCTTTCTCGGCTTAGCTAGTTATTATCGAAGATTCGTAGAAGGGTTTTCTCGAATCGCTACTCCACTAACTCAGCTGACTCGGAAAGATACAAAGTTCGGTTGGAGCGAGGAATGTGAGAAGAGTTTTCAAGAACTCAAGAGGAGACTCATTTCAGCACCTGTTCTTACAATACCATCTGGTTCGGAGGGATTTGTCATCTACAGTGATGCTTCGGGCAAAGGGTTAGGATGTGTTCTCATGCAACATGGGAAAGTCATAGCCTATGCCTCACGACAACTCAAAGAATATGAGAGAAATTATCCTACTCATGGGGTTGGGGGGTTGGGGGGGAGGAAACGTATTAGGAATGTAATTAGTATAATATATATATATATATATATATATATATATATATATATATATATATATATATATATAACATGTGTGTTTATGTATATATATATATATGTATATTATATTGTTATTTGATTGAAAACATGCATCAGTGAAAGGAAATAATGCATATTAAACCAAAGTTTATATATATCAGCATGTGTGATGCAAGGATACCTTTGCCGTAAGGCAAAGGTTGTAATTATATATATATATATTTATATATTTTATAAGTTTTGTTTTATTATAATATTTTATGGACCGTCCGATTAAAAATAAATCGATCTGGATCATTCATGGATTAGTTACTATTCAGTCCATTCTTCTATAAATAGAAGCTCATTCCTTCATTATTTCTTACGAATTCACTGAAACTATAGAGAGAAAGAAGAAAAGTATTCTACTACTTCACTACTCCTATATCAAGTTTCTTTTACGGTAAAGGGTATTATTTCTTTTGTATTCATGAAGAGAACTTTTGTTATTCCATTCTTTATTATTCTATTGGAATAACTGTATATGCGGGCTACCCTATACTTGGTGAAATTCTTCTGTTATTCCATTCTATATTATTCTGTTGGAATATCATGTCTGTGTGTTTTACGCCGGACCTGGTTCCGTCTTTATTATTCTGTTGGAATATCCTGTCTATGCGTTTTATGCCGGACCTAGTTCTGTCTTTATTATTTTATTGGAGTATCCTGTCTATGCATTTTACGCCGGACCTAGTTCCGTTATTTATTATTATGTTGGAATAACTTGCATGTGCGGTTTATCACATGCCTGGTGATTTCTTTTGTTATTCCATTCTTTATTATACTCAGTTGGTTAAAGTTTTGGCTTTTATACTCCATGAAATTAGTGGAATATCCTTGATATTTGCGCTTCATCCAGTATCTTTTTATGGAAATATTCTTCTGAGCATTCTTGAGTTTTACCCCACAAAGCAGTATCATGTTGACAATTTGGACGTTATTGGTTCCTGGATAAATTAATTCTTGAACTTGTTTTATTGAATTCTTATATCATTGTCATCATCCTCATGTTTATATTAAGTTGAAAGTCATCTGTGGCCTGTAGTGCATAGATGGACTTGGTATGATTATGACCAAGAATTATTCGGTGTAATCATGACCGTAATGTTACAAATGATGTGGTAAAAGTCCTCATTGGTCCGTAGTGCATTGATGGACAGTTTTTGGCATGATCATGACCATTAATGAATACACGAATATCCTTGGCCCGTAGTGCATGGATAATTTGTGGTCGTGATACTAATGAATATCATTAGCCGTAGTGCAGGGATGATGTGGATTATTTATTAAGCTGAGTCTCAGAGATAAAAGTGATGAAAAACCTTTTAAATCATAAAAGATAGTAGATTTTATTCTCTACTTTACTCTTTTAATGGATTGCTTGTTCCGCTGCAGTTAAACTTGATGTCTATTATATTTTATCAGTTTAACCTTTTTGAAGACTAATGATAATTTATTCTGCATTATCTTAGTCATAATATTTCTTACTGGCTAGTTGAGCTCACCCTTTCTTTCACTGTTCTCTTCAGGAAATGAGAACGTAGCCGGTACTAGTCGGGGAACGGAGTGACGGTCCGATATGGCATCTTAGTAGTCCTCATTATTATATAAAATAGTGTAATAATAAATGTAATGAGGACTTATTTTGAGAGTGGATATTGTCTAGAAGACAATATTTGTATTAAAACTTACAGCTCTTGTTGTATATTTAAGATTGTATTTGTATTCTGTACCATGTATTTGGCGACTCAGAATAGGTGATGTATACCTATTTTGGGGGCATCACAAACGTCCATTTGGTGGATTATCAATTTATGAATAGAAGGCAAAGAAATTAAAATTCTTATAGTTTTTAATTTAGTTACTGGTGAGTAAATACCAAAATAATCAAAACTTTCCTTTTGAGTAAACCCTTTTGCTACAAGTCTTGCCTTAAATTTATCAATAGACCCATCATCTTTTAACTTCTTTTTAAACACTCATTTACATCCAATATGTTTACATCCTCTAGGCAAATTAACAAGTTCCCATGAATGGTTAGACATAATAGAATCTAGTTCACTATTAATAGCATCCTTCCAAATATTTGCATCAATTGATTTCATTACTTCTTCATAAGTTTTAGGGTCATCTTCAGTGATGAAAGCATTTATAAATCTAGACCAAAAATTTTCTCAAAACGTTGCCTTTTACTTCTAGTAGATGCAGGTACAAGTTCTTTATCTTTCCTTTTAAGAGTTTCACTAGATTAAGGTTTTCCCTCATCTCTTATTTTCATTGGAAATATATTTTCAAAAAAATTTGTATCTTTTGTTTCCAAAATTGAACTATTTTGATAATTATTAGTTGCATCTTTAATTACCAAAAATCTATAAGCAGCACTATTAGAAGCATATCCAATAAAAATGCAATCTGTACGACCCCAACTTATTATTAATGAAATTAAATTTTATTTATTTATTATTTTGAAATAGTAAGGGTTGATTTAATTAATGTGGATAGTTATGGATAAAATACGCAAATATTTCAAATAAGTAAGTGGTTATAAAATATTCGTTTGGTCGTAGAATATTTTTACTGTCGGAGAATATTCGTACGACGGCGCAGCCTTGTGTGGGCCCCATAACGAAAAGCGATTGGATGAAGAAAATGACAAATATAAGTTATTTAAAAATACGGCGTAGTTGTTACCGTTAATACTAGTAAAATACTCGGTGGTTAAAACACAGTACCACACGGTATTGCACCAATTATTGATTCTTACGTAAGAAGGCATTACTCAATAATTGTTACAGTAATTACTGTTCAGTATTTTATTTTATTAATTTAATAATTGCTGCATTGATATTTTTGTTTTTTCAATAATTGTCACTACACAGTATTTTCCAATATCGGAGCAATAA
This sequence comes from Panax japonicus, assembly GCA_020205505.1. Lineage (NCBI taxonomy): Eukaryota > Viridiplantae > Streptophyta > Magnoliopsida > Apiales > Araliaceae > Panax > Panax japonicus. Next base: position 5,489,854 of record CM035106.1, on the reverse strand, counting down.
TTCATATTATTTGAATAATATTATTGGATAACATTATTGGCAATGTCTAGAAAGTTCTGTTTAAGGAGAGGTTTGGTCACTTAATTGCGCGCCAGTAAGGAGAAATCCTTATTGGAAAGCCCCCTCTATCCTGGGAACTGTCTGGTTGTCAGTATTGTGATTCTGTAATATTATTTGTGAATAATTAATTATTGATTTATATGATGAGGAAAATATTGATTTTATGTGGATATAGATGGAGAAAATTTTTAATGCGACAATTGTTGAAAATTAATATTTTATCTTTTTTTGATAAAATAATTCATTTAAATATATTATTATATTATTATAATATAATAACGGTGATATCTTTACAATGAATATGAGATATATGAGTATATGAGGAGGAGGAGTATTTTTATTACCAAAAATATTTAAAACATATTTTTCATGTCTGTGGACCCCATTTCTTGACTGAAATTTGATTATAGCTTGTAAAATCGTCCGTTTATGGATTTTAGTCAATTTTTGTTTGGAATTTGGAAACATTTTCTTCTGTAAAGTTTTAGATAATGGAATTTCCTATGGAAAAGGCGCGAGTTTCGAATTTTCTGATAAAAGGGCTATTTATTATGAATTATTGAAGTTCCGTAGTACCGAAATAATTGATTTTTGGAAGTTTTAATTATTTATATCAACAAAAACAGTTTTTCAAATGTTTGTGGGCATCTTTAACATGTGCTAGATAGCTGAAATCAGTTGGTAAAAGTGGGTGTAGGAATTTGTAATATAAATAATAATATTTTATTAAATTTTCTACTTTGGTGTTCTAAGCATTTTCCTATAAATAGGGTGCTTAGTTTAGAATTGAAAATCACATCAGAAACTGAAATTTTCTCTCTCTTTCTCTCTCGATATATTGAGCGTATTCTTGTGAGTATTTTAATACTTTGAGTGTTGCTATACAGTGCAAGTTCAAGTCATAGCCTATATCCGGTGTTTCAACTAGAAGTACTGTCTTTGTGAGGTAAGGGATATTATTATTTTTTAAATGATATTAATTCTTCCAATATCATTATACCGAAGTATTGATCTAAACTTTTAATCAAATTTGGAACTTTTTGTGCCGGAGTTACTATTCACGTATATGGCACTATTCACGAATACGACACTATTCACAAAAAAATTAATCTTTTTTATTTTCATCCAAAATATCTAGTGTGGATACTAGCTTTGATTATATCCATGTTTTGATCATTCTTGAATTTTACTTCACTATGATTATTTATGAAGTATTTTTGGACATGAAATAGCTGAAATACGAATCCTTAATATTTATTCTTTTGCTTCACTGGATTCGTTTTCTTTAAAATATTTTTCATAATCCTCAGTCCTAAATGATGATATAATTGAATATCTTTGGCCTGTAGTGCAAAGATTAACGATTTTATGATGAATATCTTTGGCCCATAGTGCAAAGATGAACAGGTGTTGAGATGAACATGACCAACTGATGAATATCTTTGGCCTGTAGTGCAAAGATGAATATTTGATTCCAGATGAATATTGATTGATGTTACATGGATAAAATAATGATGATGGACTGTTAAATTCATAGATATTAGTAAGATTTCATCCTCTACGCAACTCTTCTATGAATTATTATTTTCCGCTGCGAATATTGATCTAAAAGTTGTTGTTTATTATATTCTCTCAGATTTTTCCCCGTTGAAGACTAACGATAATTTGTTTTATATTATCTTAGTCATAATGTTCTTTACTGGGCTAGTTGAGCTCACCCTTTTCCATTTTGTTCCATTTTTCTTCTCAGGAGGCGAGAATGTAGCGAGTACGAGTCGGGGTATGGAATGATGGTTATAGAGAGAGTTGTTTAGTAGTCCTCACCATTTTTGTAAAATAATGTATAAATAATTGTGATGAGGATTTATTTTATTTGGGTATAGATATTGTCTAGAAGATAATATTTGTATTTAAACTCACCGTTTTACTATTGTACTAATAAAGTTGTAGTTGTTTCTGTACCATATATTGACAACTCAGAATGGGTGATGTATGCCTATTTTGGGGGTGTCACACAATCCATTGTTTTAGGTCCAATTTTATTCCTTTTAAATTTCGATATAACTACTTTAGCTAGACAACCCCACACTTTAAGATACCCCAAATTAGGTGCATGTTTCTTCCATAAATTATATGGTGTAGAGTCTATCTTTTTATGTGGAACTCTATTTAAAATATGATTTGTAGAAAGACAAGCTTCTCCCCACATATTAGAAGGTAAACCATAAATAATTAGCATAGCATTCATCATATCTTTAAGTGTTCTATTTTTTTCTTTCTGCAACTCCATTGGACTGTGGAGAATAAGGAGGAGAAGTTTCATGTATAATTCCATCTAGTTCACAAAATTTTTAAGACTTCCCGAATCATATTCACCTCCACGATCAGATCTAAGTCTTTTAATTTTTCTTTCTAACTGATTTTCAACTTCCGCTTTATATTTACTAAACATTTCTTCAGCTTCATCTTTAGAGGAAAGGAGATAAATACAAGTATATCTGGACATATCATCTACAAAGCAAATATAATATTTCTTACCACCTCTACTCGTAGTATTTTTAAAATCGGCTAGTTCACTGTGAATTAACTTAAATAGTTCTGTTTGTCTTTCAACACTTTTAAAAGGTTTCTTAGCATGTTTAACTTCTACACAAATTTCACATTTATTAAACTTGATATTTGCAAGATTAGGTATAAGTTCAAGTTTTTTCAATTTTTTAATAGAAGCAACATTTACATGTCTTAATCTAGCATGCCACATATCCAAAGATTCAATAATATAAGCAAAAGAAGCATTCTTATTATTCAATTCAGCATAAGCATCAAGTACAAATAAACCCCCATTACAAAAACCTTTCCCAATAAATTTCCCATTACGAGTAAGTACAAGTTTATCAGACTCAAACACAAGTTTAACGCCAGCTTTATTCAACAAAGACCCGTACACAAGATTCCTACGAATATCGGGCACATGAAGTACATCTTGTAAGGCAATTGTTTTTCCAGAAGTTAATTTTAGTAAGACTTTCCCTTTTCCCGCAACGTTGGTGGCTCGAGAATCTCCCATAAAAGTTTTTCTCCATTAGTCACATTTTCGTAGTTGAGAATTACGTTTCTATTTGCGCAAATGTGTCTCGTGGCCCCGGTATCTTCTACCCATTCCGTGAAGTTGTCAACAAGGTTTACTTCCGAGACAACAGAAACAATAATATCATCGGATTCAACTAAGTTCGCTTGAGGCTTAGGCTGAGATTTATTGTTTTTGTTATCTTGCCCCTTGCGAAAGTGACACTTCATAGCAATATGGCCAGGTTTGCCACATACAAAACAAGGACCTTCAGTGAAAGGTTTCTGAATTTGATTGGAATTCTTGAACCTATTATCCTTTCTTTCCATTGATTTAGAATTTTTCCCTTTGTAGTTTTTGGACTGATAATTTTGGCTCTTCCATTGTGGCTTTTGTTCTACAAGATTAGCTTTGACAGTATAATTTGGAACTATATCTCCCCTTTCTTTAGCCCTGTTTTGTTCTTCAATATGGATGTGTGCCACTAATTCCTGCACAGTGAAATCTTTAGTTTCATGTTTAAGATTCAACTTATAATCTTTCCACAAGGGTGGAAATTTTTTGATAAGTACAACAACTTGAAAATTCTCACATATTTTCATTCCTTCCCCAATAACTTCCCCCACAATTGTTTGGTATATATGAACTTGATCTATAACAGATTTTTTATCTTGCATCTTAAAATCTAAAAATTTTCCCGTAACATATTTCTTAAGGCCAGAGTTTTCAACAGCATATTTGGATTTTAAGGCTTCCCAAATCTTCTTAGCACTTTCATACGGATAATAAATCTTAAACAACGAATTAGACAAATAGTGCAATAAATATCTACGACACGTACGATTATCCTTAACATAATCCCCTTTTGCAGACATATCAGAATCCATTTTTTCAACAATTTCAACAGCAGCAGGAGTAACATCATTAACAGAAATAACAGCAGGAGCATCCATATATAACACATATTCCAAATTCATAGTCTCCAAATAAAATATTATAGCTTCAGACCATCTCTTAAAATTAGAGCCATCAAAACGTTCAATTTTCGAAAGGTCTAAGGCAGTTTTCATCTTGTTAGTAAACTAAAAATCACTTTTTAGATTGTTGGAATATATATCAGCAGCAGTAGCAATAGTTGTTTTCAGTAGCAGTAGCAGTTCAGTATTAATAAGAAGAATCAAAAAGTAAAATTGGAACAACTTAGCTAGAAACCGAGGCGTAGCAATGCTACTGTCCTAAAAAGTGATTTCGCCCCCACTGATAATAATCACAGGTACAAATGGGCTACCGTCGATCACCCTCCAGGATTCAACGGTGAAGTCTCTGATTGTGTGTACTCACAGAAAGGGACTTTGGACCTGTCTATGTGAATTGCCCAGAATTACATATTTTATTAAGAAGAAGAAGAAGAACAGTATGCGTATATGTCTGTGTATTTTTCTTTGAAGAACTGAAGCAGCAGTATATATATGAAGAAGAAGAACGTTGCAAGACCGGAAAAAATAATGTTGGAAAAAGATGTTGGGAATCAGTAACGTAAAAGGGAACAAACGTTACATACGCAACGTTCAGAAGAACGTTGGGGATTAATAAGGGTTACGTTGGAGAAAAAACGACTAGGGTATTAAATTATGATTAGTATAAAAAGAAATAAAAAATAATAGGGATTTAAGCAAAATAGTGGGCTACCTGGTGCACCCGCGATGTATAATCAATCGGATCGGCACTCCCCCCCTGTGCGGGCGTATCGCGCGCACACACGCACTAAGGTTTTCTGACTGAAAGTCCAAGAATCAAGCTTGACTTAGCCCAATTCCTTAGTCATCCTCATGTGTGCGAGCCCATCTCTATTTCTTTAACCATGTTACTAAACCCAAGCCAACATGTACTTATATACACATAAAAAATTTTCAAAATAGATGATATGAGACTATGTAAAAACTATGAATTTTGGAGCATCACACCAACAATATATTCTAACTAAAAAATTAATCATTTATTTTTTTTCTCATTTACAGTAAAAAAAATTATCTCGAATTACACTAATGTATAATTAAATCAAGAGAATATTTACACATTTAAATTATTATCACTTAATAACGAGAAAAGTAATAAATTTTACATATTTTGGGAGAACAAATTAATGAATTAACTCATATACCAACCGAGTCAACTCATTGAATTTTAAAATTTGTGAATAAATGAATTCATGTACCAACTGAGTCAACTAATCAAAAAATCAATTTTGTCCAATTCACATTTGACTATTAAAATATTATTAAAGGACGATATTTAAGGAACACAATATTTTTGAATTATTAAATATTTGTTCATTAAAAATGTTTGTATAAAATTAGGCAAAAATATTATAATTGGGAGGAGTTAGTTAGGACCAAGCTTCTCTCCATCACACCTTCTACTAAATTATATTCTATATTCAATATCAAAAATATTGACAACAATAATATTCATTACAATAATTTGATTGCTAATATCATTATGAAAAATAATATTTATATCATTAAATGTGTAATAAATAAAATAAAATAAAATAAAAGTATAAAAAAGTGTATTTATGATATATAAACCAACTGTTAAGGATAATTTTGGTCAGGCCTAATAGTCTCAATTCTTAAAAGACAAGACCAAATATCATATAAGTTAAAATAAGGGTTCTTTACACTACTTTACAATAATAGAAAGTAATTACAAGATTAGTGCATTCACAAAATAATTACAAAAACAGTGCAACACAATAACCACGTCAGAGTTTCAAAGAAATAAGGAAATGCTGAAATCAATGAGAAGTTAATGTCATGTAAGAGTTCTCATTTGTATAACTGCTGGTTACTTATAAATAATCTTTTAAAAATAAAATTATTTTGAATATGGTGCAGTTGGTAGTTAAACATTCATACAAAGGTAACCATTTTAGTTTTTGTGGGTAACCAAAATATAGTCATAAAAAATAAGGAACGAAAAGAACGCCGACATAAATCAAAAAGAGAAGAAGAGAAATTTAGTTTCCAAGTTCCCAAATTAGAAACTAAAGATTTCCAACTAAAGAAGCCTTTAGTAAAAAAGAGAGAGAAACGACAAAGGATATCTGAAATGCCATGTAAGAGTTCCTATTTATGTAGCTGCTGGTTACTTATAAATAACCTTTTAAAAATAAAATTATTTTGAATATGATGCAATTGGTAACCAAACCTTCATACAAAGGTAATCATTTTAGTTTTTATGGGTAACCAAATAGTCATAAAAAATAAAGAACGAAAAAGAACGCTGACAAAAATCAAAAAGAGAAGAAGAGAAATTTGGTTTCTAAGTTCCCAAATTAGAAAATAAGGGTTTCCAACTAAAGAAACTTTTAGTAAAAAAGAAGGAGAAACGACAAAGGGTATCTGAAATGCCATGTAAGAGTTGCAATTTATGTAGTTGTTTGTTACTTATAAATAACCTTTTAAAAATAAACTTATTTTGAATATGGTGCAGTTGGTAGCCAAACCTTCATACAAAGGTAATCATTTTAGTTTTTGTAGGTAAGCAAATAGTCATTAAAAAATAAGGAACAAAAAGAACGCCGACAGAAATCTAAAAGAGAAAAAATAAATTTATTTTCCAAGTTCCAAAATTAAAAAAATAAGGGTTTTCAACTAAAGAAGCCTTCAAAAATGCCATTGACGCGGTAGGGAAGGAAGACGATGGGGTGAACGGCGCCGGTAGCTCAGTTCTAGGTGGACCCAATGCCAAGTGGTTCGATGATGATGTCATAGAAAATACAGGAGACGATCATGAAGAAGGTGAGGAAGATGAGAGATCGGGTAGATAGTCATAGCGGACGGAAAAGTGAAAGATGGGAGCTTTAGTTGGAGGCGCGGTGGGCGGAGGAAGTAATAGGGAAGGACTGTGAGGATGTTAAGGATTTGATCCATGGAGGAGGGTTCGATTGAGGTGTAGTGAGTTAGGGTTTCTTATTTTGGGTGCTCAGGAGGAGTGTGATTGTGAGGTTACAAATGCACTAATTTTGTAAAAAAAATATTGAAAATGTATTAATTCTGTAAATATTTTCTGGATGCACTCTTATTGTAATTTTTTCTAAAAATGTACTAGGATGTGTAAATAACCCTTAAAATAAAGGAACAATTGGGTATTTGTCCATACCACAGCCAATAGGTCCAAAAGATACTCATGAGTTGAAATTTTTCTCAATATAAAAAAGAACAGTCCACAAGTAAATTAAATAGTTTCACAACCATACATACTATTTATGTAAGACCCCAACTTATTATAAATAAAATTGAATTTTCCTCTATTCATTATTCTAAATTAATAAGGTGTTAATTTGAGATAATACTTTGGTTATGGGTGAAATGTGCAAATTTTACAAAATAAGCAAGGGGTTATAAAATATTCATTTCTGTCGGGGAATATTCGTTTGATCGTGGAATATTCTTTTTGTCGGGGAATATTCGTATGACGGCGCAGCCATTTGTAGGCCCCATAACGGAAAACGATTGGATGAAGGAAAACGACAAAGTATGAGTTTTATAAATAACAACGTAATTGTTACCGTTAACACTGTTGAAATACCATGTGGTTAAAATACAGTAATACGCGTGGTTGCACAGTAGCACATGGTATTGCACAGTATTGTTGAATTATTGATTCGTACGTAAGAAGGCACTACTCAATAATTATTACAGTAGTTACTGTTCAATATTTTATTTTATTGATTCAATAATTGTTGCGTTGATATTTTATTGTTATTTTAATAATTATCACTGCACAGTATTTTCCATTATTAGATCAATAATTCATATTATTTGAATATTATTATTAGATAACATTATTGGCAATGTCTAGAAAGTTCTGTCAAGAAGAGGTTTGATCACCTAATTGCGCGCTAGTAAGGAGAAATCCTTATTGGAAAGCCCCCTCTTTCCTGGGAACTGACTGATTGTCATAATTGTGATTCTGTAATATTATTTGTGAATAATTAATTATTGATTTATATGATAAGGAAATATTTATTTAATGTGGATATTAATGATGAATTTATTTATGTGGTTATAAATGAAGGAATTAATGCTGATGTGTTTTATCAGTATTTTGTCAGAATGGAGGTATTAAAAATCAACCGTTTATGGATTTCAGATATTTTTTATTTGGAATTTGGAAAAACTCAAAGCTAAAAAGTTGTAGAGAATTCAATTTCGTGTGAAATGGATATAAAATTCGTATTTTTCTGATAAACAGGCTATTTTCTATGAATTACTGAAGTTTCAAAAAATAAAATGATTTTTATTAAATTATGGGTAGGAGCCACTTTTTGGTTGGTGTTGAATGCGCATGGGCCGCTGAAATTTTTCAAAATTGGTGGCTAGCTGCTTCAATTGATGCATGCGTAGAAGAAAGAATGAGAAATAATATTATTTTATTATTTTAGTCTCCTATGGCGTTATAGCATTTTTCTATAAATAGACGCTTAGGTTAGAATTGAAAATCACACCAGAAACAAGTTTTCTTTCTCTTTAGATTATCGAGCGTATTTTTGTGAGTATTTTGATACTTTGAGAGTTACTATTCAGTGCAAGTTTCTGTCAGTACTATATCCGAAATTGAGTCAGAAGTACAGTTATTTTGAGGTAAGGGATGTTATTTTCTTCTTAAATGATATTATTTTCTTCAATATTATTATGCCAAAATATTGGTTGAACTTTTTAATCAAATTTGAAACTTTTTGTGTCGGGATTACTATTCACGTATACGGCACTATTCATCGAAAAATAAATTTTTTTCTTTTTGTCCAAGATGTCTATTATGGTTACTATCTTTGATTGTATCCATGTTTTGATCTTTATTTTTGAATTCTGCTTCACAATTGATTATTATGAAGTATTATTGATCTTAGATAAACTGTTATACGAATATCTAATATTTGTCCTTCTGTCTCACTGGATTCTTTTCTTTAAAATATTTTTCATCATCATCAGTTGTGACAACCTTATATTTTCTATATAAATAAATCATAAATTTTACGTATAAATTTTTTTTATTAAAATAAATATGGGAAATATGTGCCAAGATAATGTGTATGTATTTGTGTGATGAATAAAATATATTTATTGCATGAATTATTACAGATAATTTTATTTTAGAATTATTGATTATTATCAATTATATTTTTATAATAATTAATTCCATATTGGAAATGTTTTTATCAATTCTTTTTCATGAAAATATAATTATATATTATTTAAATAATATATGAAATAATTTTAGAATAAATATAATAATTATTTTATTATATGAATTTTATTCAGATTATTAAGTTAATTATTTATAATATTATTTATGTAAGTTAAATCATATATGGAATCCAAATCCTAATTCTGGGTTTTGATCAAGGCATGAGAATAATATTATAATATTAAATATATTTTAATTTTTTTAGTGCTATAAATATGTACTGTATGTATGTGAGTTGGTAATGATTGATCAATTATGGTGTAGTATTTGAAAACCATAACTGTAAATGAAAACCCTAATTACAGCAATTAGAAACCCTAATTGGAACCTAAACCAGAAATTTTGATTAGTCAGAAATTGTGTTACTGTGATTAATAACACGTACGATAGACTTTAATTGCTAATTAAGGTAAACCTAATTAGTAAATTAAAACCATAAGGATTAGAACCCTAATTTATTAATTATAAAACCCTAATTGTATTTTGGAAATCCTAATTATCAAAACCCTAAACCCTAATTGCTTTATTAGAAAAGTTAATTATGTTTATTGTTAATAAACCCTAATGTCCCTGTATAATATAATCACTAACTTAATGTAATTAACAATTTTAATTTTTCAAAATTTTAGAAACTAAAATTATTTTAGTTTTTGAACAAATCCTAGTTGCTAAATCTCATTAATGCTATGTGCTAAATCTTAGGGTTAAACCCTAAGGGTTTGCTAAGTTTACAATTATGCCATTAAAATTGCAAGCCTAAAGACCATTTTGCCCTTTTGTGCATTAAAGAGGCTAAGGTGTAGGTTTTGACATTTAGGTTGAGTTGTTAACCAACTCTTACTAACCTTAACAACTCCACATGCTTATTTTTGCCAGCAAACCACTCTATTTCAGCCAATACATGCATCATGCTTGTCTATTTAAGGATTGAAGGAGAGAGAAAATCATTTGGTAAGCCTAAATTTGCACAACACCCAACCAAGACTTTCTCTCATAAAGACCCACGAAATATAATAGCATTTCAGTCACATATACAAGCCCTACTAACACCATAACCAAATCAGAGAGCAAGAATCATATATTGATCAAGAAAGGTATGAAAACCCTAGCTTTAATTATGTCCATAAATTGTTGTTAGATGTTAGTTTTTAGTGTTAGAACATGTTGTTAGTAGTGTCTAGTGATGATCTGGGTTGCTAGATGTTAGATCCATAACATCTAGAGGCTCGGATCTGAAGATTTGAAAAATCTGGAAAATGTTATTTTTGTGTCTGACAATGAAATGTCAGACACTATAGATCTTTGGTTGTTAAGTGTTTTTGTTATTTGTAAGTTGTTATGTGTAGCTGGTAATGTTGTCTTTAATCTGTAAAAAGAATCGAAGTCATTGGATGTCTAGATTAGTAGTTATTCATGGTCAAAGGTCGTTGACCGACCATGACTGAAGGAAATCTTGGCAGTCAAGAACATGCCTAGATCGTTCTGACAGTAAGTTTAAAGGCCTAGGTCTTGCATGTTGTTGATTGTTTGTGTTTGGTTTTGTAACCAAGTTGTAGCTGGATATAAGTACTACTATTTTATGCCTTAAAATCTCCTATATATCAAACTGAATGAATGTTATTGTTGGTCAAACTAGGGCAGACGATCATGGAAGCCGTTTTCTGGGTAACCCAGAAAACGCTTAACCATGTCGTCTGACATGGTTTGACCGGCGTGGATCTGATTGATCTTTTGTTGTTATGGTTATGTTTTGTGATAGATTTGTAGTGTTACATGTGGGCTAGAACCTAGAAGTCATAGATCACTAAAACAGTGCACGATCCGAATGTAGTGGAGGTCCAAAGTGAGCCCCACGATCTGTTCTTCATTTTTGGGTAACCCAGAAATGAAGAACAGCCTCTGACAGATACTTTAGGCCCTTAAATTTCTTTGGTTACTCACGATTTGACTATGTTTGTTGTTGGGTCTTGTAGTGGTGCATTGGTACTACATGATTTGATCAACAACGAGTCCAGAAACACTTTGTGTGATGAATGATTGATGGTCAAACATGGTCCCTCGAAACTGTGCATGGTGTTCTGGGTTTGTCTAAAGAACACGAAGAACACCTATAGCGACGGTTCTGTCGTTATAGGTGGTCTTTAATGACAGATTAATTATAAAAATTAGATTTTTATTAAATAATTGCATAAAATTAGTTTTAAATTATTAAAAATATAAAATAAATTATTAAAAATTATTTTAATGTCTAAAAATTATATTTTAATTATTTTGAATATATTTTATAAATATTTAATATTTTTGGAATATTAAAAATATTTAATTTATTTAATTATAATATTAAATAAATTATTTTAAAAATTATTTTAATACATAAAAAATCATTTAAAATTATATTATGGTATAAGAAAATATTTTAAGTTATTTTTAATGACTTTTAATATTTTGTGATGAATTTCATTAATTAATTATTATTAATGATATTAAGTTTATTTAATAATTATATTAAATAAATAGTTTAAAAATAGTTTTATTTATTTAAAAATTATTTAAAAAGGATATTAATGATTTAAAAATATTTTAAGTTATAATTAATGACTTTTAATATTTTATTATTAATGGTAAGTATTTAAAAATGATTTTAATTGTTTTAAAAATCATTTAAGGATAATATAAATGTTTTAAAAATATTTTGAGTTATTATAAATAACTTTAATATTTTGGCAATGGTTTCATTAATAGTTTGATATTAATTGAATGTTAATGATAATAGAATTGTTTAATGTTTAAATCATTAAATAATGATTCAGGTGTTTAAAAATTTATGATAAATTATTATAAATGTTTTAAAATTATTATGAGTCATAATATGACTGATATTTATAGATGTTGAACTTCAAGATAGAGTCTTAGACTCGATTATTACCCGATAAGGTTGTCGGTACGTCGACATATTTCAGAAATTGATCTGAACTTAGATATTTTGATTGTGTTAATGATTGTTTGTGATGTCATGATTGTTGAACATGTGTGATAATGTGATTAGGTTATGTGCTGACTGCGAAATGCAGTACTATTTGTTATGGTATATTAATTGTTCTAATCGAACGAATGATCTGATTAATGATAGGTCGTGATAGAAAAGATAAATCTAAGTTGCATAATTGTAAGCAGTGCATCAGACAAGTATCCTACCTTTGCATTTTCTTTATGCAATGGACAAGTGTAAGAATGTTTCAGAATTATATTATTACTGTACAGATTATTAAACCTATATTATATATGCCCATAAGTTATGACTGTAACAACCCGAAAATTTAGAAGATCTTGAATAATTAAATTAAGGGTTAAAGTTTAAAGCCTAGAATGAAAATAGAGGGTTATTTAAAATCTTTAAGAAAAATCTAAGGAAATGGTACGTTGAAATGATTCAACGATAAGGTTACGAAAAATAATAAGATCTAAACCAATTAAAAATGATTCGGTATTGTGATTCTGGGGACGGAATCCTTATGAAGGGGAAAGAATGTGATAACCCAAATTTTTGGGTAATATTAAAATAAGAATTAAATAAATAAAATTCTTATTAGATAATATGTGGTATGATATTATATTGCATAAGTGAGTATAAACTATACAATATGTGATGCTTATGCTTAATAAATATATTGGTATTATATATTTAGAAATTGTAGGGGCAATTTATTAAAGGAAGAGAAGAATAACATATATTATTAAAATGATTTTTCGATATCAAAATGAAAAGGAAAGCCAACATGGCTTAATTATGAAATACTCTTGGCATGAAACTACCGATGTGTCTAATGAAATAATTATATTATAATATAATTGATTTCATTCAAAAGTAGTATGTGGTAGTAAAGAAGGAGAATGATAAGTACTAAAGTAGGTTAACTAAATTACATGGACCCATTAAATTGGCTAGTTTAAGTGAATGTGGTAGATCAACTCATGAAGCTTATTATGTATTGGGTGTCCAAGTTGTACAATTTGGGCCCTAATAAATTTCCTATGTATGCTCTCAAGCTTACCCCCAAGTGTAATGGGTCATTACTACTTTTGAATTATGTATTAAGCCAAATACCAAACTCAAATCCAGCCCACTCCTTGGTCATTCCAGCAGCCATGTTGGATGAATTATGCTATGTCTTATTAGTTAGCAAATAGTATAACCGTTTCCAAGAAGGAGGAATCAGTTAGTTGATTAGCAGTTAGTTAGAGGCTATGTTATAGAATGGCTGATTAGGGGCCACTGTCAAGGAGCTGTCAGTAGGCTGAGAAGAGGATAAGGTAGCTATCTTAGGGGCCAATTGCTAGGGGATATGGTTGATAGGTTGCGGCTGATAATTGAGGAGAGAGAGAGAGGTCATAATAAGCCAAACTGTTGATTGTAAAAGGGAAGGCTATGTAACCTGCAGTACTATCTCATGCTATCTCCCTCTACTCTCTATCCCCGTTGTACTCTAATTCCTATTACTCTCCTAGAAACTTCAAAATTTCCAGAGAAACTTCACCTTATACTTTACCATTTCGGCTAGAACAAAGAACTTCGCAAGGAACCAAGATGTAATCCTGGTTGGGGCATAGTTTCAGTTAGTAAGACAGCAAGAAGGGGTTGTATAACTGAACCATAAGAGTGGAATTCAGCTCATCAAACCATCATAACGAGGTTAGTACTATGTTATTTTATTCAAAGTTAGAAATTAAATGTTATTCACAATGAGGGCTGCTGTGATTAAACTAGTAGTTTGATTGTGATATCTTTGAATTAGAAAGAAAGAAGTTTGGTAGTCGTTGTGAGGGGTAATAAGGAAGGAAATATCTGGGATTATATATATATAAACATGTATGATCTCTGTCCAAATATAGAATGCATATGCTATGTTTGATAAAAGGTTTCTTAGGAGCTGTTGTATGTAATTAAGGAATTTGGTAAGGTTATAATTTGTAAACTTTTCACATCCGTTTTATGTAATGATTTAAGTGAATTGAACAAATAAAAGTGAGATTAAAATCTATTTTGACAAGAAGAGCAATTTAGTTATGTTTGCAGCAGGGAAACTTTGAACCTTTATTAAACCTGTCAATAATATTTAATTTGGCTGAGATATATTTTCTGTAAATATTATACTATGCCCTTTATATCATGCCAAGGTTTGGTTGCTATTAGTTATGTGAGTTGTAAACTAGAAAATCGTGAAATGAGCACCTTATTATTGGGGCAGCAGGGCATAGCTGCTGCTCGGAGGCAGCAATAGCCGCAGCTACGCGCAAGCGCGCTGCTGGTTGCGCTACACTACAGCAGCTAGCTAGCTTGGTTATGACATTTTGATGATTTTGGTGTTTAGTTCATGAAAAATGAAATCACGTAAATTTATATATATAAATTAATATGTTAGTTATAATTTATATATAAGACTAAAAATCAATTTAATACATGACATAATTATAAATAAATGGCCATAAAGAACAAAATCGGATGAAACTTAGAATTTAATGAAGCTGATACCTTAGACAAGTCTTACTATGCTAATTAAGGCTTAGTCAGGAAGCGATAGGGTTGGATTGCGTCGAGGCGAGTTTTAACCTCTAAACGCGAAGATTGAAAATTTGTGTGAACAGCCTTTTTGAGCACACTGTTTGGGAAGTTTAAAATACCCGAAATTCAATGTTAGTATTTTTTAAAAATACTTTGATATGTCGAGTCAAACATATTCAAATTTGGGATCAATTCAATTAATGAGCAACGCGTGAGAAATTCGCAAAGTAGACCGCTGGAAGTTGAGCAGGCTGCCAGTAGCAGCAGGCAGCACCTACTGGTGACTGTTGTGCTTGCTGCTGGTGCGACTTTGGCGAGCTATTTTGCTTGACTTCCGTGGTTTCTTTTTGTGGGTAGAAATTTAGAAAAAAAAATACTATGACATAAGAACTCAAACATACTAAGAATTCGCTGCAATCCGAGTAAGGGATTGAGAATTAAAAATGGACGAGCATGTCAGAACATGTTAGTCGGGTGACGCCGAACTTGGCCACCGCGGGCTGTTTTGACATTCGTCGTCCTGAATCGCGTTTGGGCAAAATTTTAAGCAACATAAAGCTAATAAAGTCCCAAGAGACAAGTTTTGTGTTAATTGGAATGAACCAAAAAGAAGTTAAAACTAATTTATAGTGAATGGTTTAGTAAAATATGTTAGAAACCGAAAAACATTGTGAACTGCTGACCCTAAGGAAAATTCGGGCCTAGCTAGAGTTTCCAGAAAATTCTGGGATTTTGGGGTATTATAGTACATTGAATAAGATTTCCATGGACTCCGGAACGGACTAATTCCGACTTCGGAGCAAAGAGTTATGACCGTTCAAAGTAGTCGCGTCAAAACTGTCTAATCAACTCGGGGCAGTCACGTTGCACGAATTTTCTGGAATTCTGTGTTTTAAATTTGGAAATGGTCAAAGAATGAAAGTTGTAGCCCCGGAAGTTAGCTTCGCGTGGGCTCAAGAATCGCTCAAAAATGTTTTAAAACGAATTAGTTATGATTGTTTTAGTGAGAGAGGGCAAAGCTGGGAAAAAGTTAAAAACTGTTATGATTGGGCATTTTTAAGTTCTGTTTTGGACTGCCTATGATGTCTAAAATGAGTGGCTTATATTTTCTAAATATATTCTCCTATGGTATCTACAATATATCCAAATTGGGATAGGATCGATTTAGCGAATTAGGAATTAGAAAATCGCAAAATGGACATCGAGTACTTAGGGATGCCCAACCAAGGCCAAGCACGTCGAGCTACGCTGGGCCAAGCTTCTGGATGGGCCTGCTGTTTAGATGTCGTCGTGTTTTGCTTCTATGGTTTTAATAATTTTGCGTATGAAAATGGAATAGAAATGAAATAATACAAATGTGTGAAATGATTTAATATTTATAATTTATAAATTATAAATACATTTGATGTGTAAGCTAAACTATAGTTTACGTATAAAAGTATGAGAATTCATGAGATATGAATGGTTATAAACCAAGCATGTAACGTAATGATATGCTAAAGTCGTGTCGAAGCCTTTTAAAATATAAATTCGTCAATATACAAGAGAAACAATAAAAGTATTATGTAAACGTAAGTTTACATATGCGGAGCCTATGGGTGTAATGAAATATAAAGAGAGTTATATATTAGAATTGAATGTGTTAATATTGAATGTAAAATTTGAAAACAATAGGGTTTTCGAAATGACGATTATGAGAACGGAATCAAGATTTTATTAAAGGACATGTATAAAACTAATATACATATGAAATGAGATTTCAATTTATTCGCGAGAGTAAACATTAAGCTATGGATACGCTATATGAATTAATGATACGAGACGTCCGTGTACGTAATTATATAATGAGTTAGTATATGGACTAACACAATGATATAAAATGCAAAGTTAAGTTATTAATAAAGTAAAGCATTCGCATACGTGGCGATAGAATGATTTAGCACATAAACTATCAAAAAGGCATGGAAATTACGAAAGTTAAGGAAATAATGAGATAAGCTATGTTTACGCTATAAAAGCTATGTATAAACTATACAGTTCCAAGTTTACAAATAGAGGCAAGAAATATTTCTATAAATAGATATAAATGGTTTATGCTTTGAAATGTAAAGTATTTATATACTAAAACCATGAGAGAACCTTTTTGGGCATAAAAAGAAAGGTTACAATGAAAGAAAGTTTCTAAAGAAACGTGAAATAGTTTTATGACGAAACCAAAAAAATTATAGTTAATGTAAATAAATTAGTTTACATTGAGTATGCGAATTTAGTATGTGAAACTAATGTGTGTATGAATATATACTCAATTTGTGTAGGATCATCATCGAGCAGATAAGTTATAACATTAAACAACACTTGAGGCAAGTTTCTCAGTTTATTTATGTGGACTTATAATTGCTATAGATAACTGTTAGCATGATTTATGTTTATAAGTATGTAATACCTATGAACTATATTATTTGATTTGTGAATGATGAATGTCAAATTATGACTAATTATTAAATTGAGTCGGGGAACTCAATATATATGTGCAATGAATGACATGTACAGGACATGTGTTGTATGTTATGGTACGTATGTTGCTACCAGCAGAACATAAATGTGATAATGCATCTGTAATATGCTTGAACCCCAAGAATATAAATGCATGAACTGAATGTGAACATATGTGCTATGTGATGCATGATAGACTGTTAGACTTGCTGGGCCGTCGTGCTCAATCTTGCTTAATTTCCAGGTTAAAGCTATGATGCGATCTATCGTGATTAGGAGCGCATGAAAAGAAGACTAGTGATTTAATTGAGATTGTGTTGAATCATTTGATGGTATTTACATGTGTAAACCTCAAATAAGTAAATCTTTGAATTATTCAATAGATGAAGATCATTTGTTCTGAATTAGGAATATGTTTGAAATAATGAATTGTACATATATTCATATCTATTCAGATTAAATAAATCATGTAATGACTATGATTCTAGTATAAAGAAGAATTGTAAAGGTTGCGATTCAGGGAATGAATGAATGGAAAGAAAGAAAAAAAAATTTATTCCATTTTTTTAGCTATTTTAACATTAAATAATATTTTAAAGTTAGAACAAGATATTATTAACGCACAAGATCGGGAAGGAAAATAGTCCCGATTTTGGGGGCGTTACAATGACGGTTTGCGGATGAAGTTCTGCTAAACCTTTTTGAAAATAAAAGCAATGTTCATAGTATGTCACCTTAACCTTATATATAGTCAATACGTAGTTTCAAAAATTGGAAAGAGGGTTGTTATGTTATTATTATTGGTTCAAATTACTTCACAACTATTGATTTGTTGTAGAAGAGTATTATAAAGAAAACATTTAAATTCCTTCAGCTTATATATATATATATATATATATATATATATATATATATATATATATATATATATACGGTCAGGATCAAGAGCACTCTCCTTAAATAGCACTCTGCCTTAAATAGCACTCTACAATCAAAACGACGTAGTTTTTGGAGGACGCGGTGGCATTTTTGTAAATACAATGCCACCGCATATTTACAAAAATGCCACCGCGTCCTCCAAAAACTACGTCGTTTTAATTGTAGAGTGCTATTTAAGGCGGAGTGCTATTTAAGGAGAGTGTTCTTGATCCTCTATATATATATATATATATATATATTTATAAAATTAATACTTGTTGGGCATACAAATGCATCCTTGCTTAATTTAAATATTTTCAGATAAATGTGAACAATCAGAAGGATCGGACAAGAACAGATGAAAAGAAAAGCAAACAGAATATGTTTATGGTATTTTTTGTAATAGTTAAGTTGTATTATGATAATGATATGTATTATATATCATGTAAAGAATTATAGTAAAGGTTGCGTATTTGGGATTAGACTCTGATAAATGTAAGTTAAGTTTGAAATTCATATTATTGTTATTATTATTAGTATTATTTTCGCTCATAAAAATGGTGTCGTGAAGCACCGAATTCGGGTTTCAAATACCTGAATTTGGGGGCTTTATATCTGTCTTAAATGATGATATTATTGAATATCTTTGGCCTATAGTGCAAAGTTGAATAATTAACTGATGAATATCTTTGGCCCATAGTACAAAGATGAACAGGTGTTGAGATGAACATGACCGACTGGTAATATAAATGAATATCTTTGGCCTGTAGTGCAAAGATGAATATTTGATTAAAGATGTATCTTGATTGATGTTACATGGATAAAATATTGATGATGGACTTTTAAATATTTGAAGATAGTAGAATTCATTATCTACGTGACGCTTCTAATGGATTGTTGTTTCCGCTGCATTTGTTGATCTAAAACTTGTTGTCTATTATATTCTATCAGATTTTTTCCTGTTGAAGACTAATGATAATTTGTTGTATATTATCTTAGTCATAATATTCTTTACTGGGCTAATTGAGCTCACATTTTTTCTTTTTGTTCCATTTTTCTTCTCAGGAGGAGAGAACGTAGCAGGATCGAGTCGGGATATGGAGTGATGGTTCTAGAAAGATGTTTTAGCAGTACTCACTATTTCTATAAAATAGTGTATGAATAATTGTAATGAGAACTTATTTGAGTGTTGATATTGTCTATAAGATAATATGTGTATTTAAACTCACAGTATGTGTTGTCGTATTTTGCACGACAATTATATTATTGAAGTTGTAGTTTGCTTTCTGTATCATGTATTTGGCGATTCAAAATGAGTGTTGTATGAATAATTGTAATGAGAACTTATTTGAGTGTTGATATTGTTTAGAAGATAATATTTGTATTTAAACTCACAGTATGTGTTGTCGTATTTTGCACGACAATTATATTATTGAAGTTGTAGTTTGCTTTCTGTATCATGTATTTGACGACTCAAAATGAGTGTTGTATACCTATTTTGGGGGCGTCACAATTTATATGAGAACAGACTTGTGGAACTATTAAATTTACTTATAAAAATATTAACTTTCAAGAAAAAAAATCAGCAATAAAGCCTTAAAAATCATGTATTGATTCTCACACCGAAAAGTTTTTCCGACACTACGGTCGTTGGGTCACGATGAGCTTCTTATATATAGGTCTTGAAATCCGAGAATATTTTTTTGGCGCAAAATTTGGCATCAACAAATGAAAAGTTTCATTTGTCAATTTTTTTTAAAAAGAATCTCATTAATAAAACATAACATTTAAAAGTTTAGCGTCCCGATCTTATTTATCATGCCATTAATTGGTATTAAACTCAAAACTCGATGAAATATAGAGCTAAATGTGAATTAAAAATATTTTTTAAATTAATAAATATTGTAAATGAAATTTATCTTTTTCTTAAACGAATGAGTAGAGTTAAGAGTATAAGAAAATTTTAAAATAATGGATATTGGATATATAATAGGTGACACTTCAATAGTAAAATAAATGCCATATAGTACGCAAAAATGAGTATCATTTAATGTGTAAATTTGACTTCTTTTTAACCGATAGACTCGAACATGCGTCTTTGCACAGTAAAATGAAAAATATCTACCACTAGACTCCAATAAAATCAAAGTTAAATGGGTTTTTTTTTTAAACTGACGGAGTATTATAAATTATTGGGAACTGATATTTCCACAATCATTCCTCACATGAGAAAAAAAGTTGACCTCGTCTTCATGTAAGAGGATATCATGTAAAAATATTAAAAAAACTCATGTGAAAATAGCGTTTCCTTAAATTCTTTCAGTGCATGTATTGCCTGTTGGATATATATATATATATATATATATATATATATCAGAAAAGATCAAGAGTAGAATTCTTAAATAGCAGAAGGTCTTAAATAATAGAATTTTATCAAAACGACGTAGTTTTGATAAGACGCGGTGGCATTTTTGTAAATACGCGGTGGCATGGTATTTACAAAAATGCCACCGCGTCTGATCAAAACTACGTCGTTTTGACAAAGTTCTATTATTTAAGAGAGTTCTACTACTTAAGAGGTCTACTCTTGATCCTGTCTGTATATATATATATATATATATATATATATATATATATATATATATATATATATATATATATATATATATATATATATATTAATGAGAAATTTATCTTAAATAAAACCACTAGGTGTGACATTTAGAAAGGGTGTGTTTGGTTAATATCTTTTCAAATTGAAAATGTATCTTTTCAAAGAGATGTAATCTTTTCAAATGGATGTAACCTTTTTAAAAGGATTTAATCTTTTTAAAGGGATGTATCTTTTCAAAAGAATGTACATCTTCAAAGGGGTATTTGAAAACCTATAAATAGATTCTAAATCTTACCAAAAACTGTAACTTTTACTTCAATCCTTCTCAAGTTCTTAAGTTCAATTCATTCTTCATTCATTAAAAATTAGAAAGAGTATTCAAATATTATTGGCTCGTGGAACTCTTTCATTAAAGTGCTTCTTAATTGTAGAGTTGAAGACCATTTTATCTTGGAAAGTAGTCATCTGGTATTCAATCCGTAGGCACCAATACGTAGGCACCAATAGCGTGGACGAAATCTGCTTTAAGGAGAGATTGTCCAACAGTTGACTTGATTTTAAAAGTTTATCAATTACATCTAGTAAGTCATTATTATAAATTGTTTATCTTCTACTTTTGTTTTTATAATTAGTATATAATTGTTATTGCATTAACAATTTTCTACTTATTCAACAGTTACAAGGATAACATCCATTCGAATGTTAATTGCAATAGTTGCAATATACAATTTAGAAATACATCAAATGAATGTTAAAACTGTCTTTCTTAATGCTGAATTATTGGAAGAAACTTATATGGAGCAACCAGAAGGTTTTATTGCCCCTAGAAAGAAAAGAAAGTTTGCAAGCTTGTTAAATCATTATATGGTTTGAAACAAGCACCAAATGCAATGGCATAAAAAATTGACAATGTTATGAGATTAAATAATTTTAAAATAAATGAGTGTGACAAATGTGTAAATGTCAAAAGCACTTAAAGGAGATATGTAATAGTTAGTCTATACGTGGATAATTTGTTAATCATTGGTAGTAATAATGATGTCATTAATGCTATCAAACAAATATTAATTAGCAAGTTTGAAATGAAAGACACGGGCTTAGTAAATATTATTTTAGGAATCAAGATCTGCAGAATATCTAATGGACTTATTGTGTCTCAATCTCATTATGTAGAAAATATACTTGAAAAATATAATAAATATGAGAAAATTCCAATAAGAACATCTGTAGACCCAACACTTCATCTCACTACTAATCGTGGTGAAAGTATATATATCCCAATTGGAATATTCTCGTATAATAGGCAGTTTAATGTATTTATCAAACTGCACTAGACCAAACATAATACTCAATCAGTAAGTTAAGTCTATATACGAGTAATCTTAGAAAAGAACATTGGAAGGCCTTAGTAAGGGTACTTAGATATCTAAGATACACTTTAACTTATGGATTGCAGTATACAAGATATCCAGTTGTACTTGAAGGATACAATGATGCAAATTGGATATCTGACTCCCATGATACTAAATCCACAAGTGGATACGTGTTTACTTTGGGAGGTACAGCTGTATCATGAAAATTGTGACGCCCTCAAAACAGGTATACATCACCTATTCTAAGTCTCCAAATACATGGTACAGAATACAAATACAAATTAATTATACAAACGTCGTGTAATATACGACAAAACATAGTTGAGAGTTTAAACAGGAATATTGCCTTTTAGACAATATCCACTCTCAAATAGAGTCCTCATTACATTTATTGTCACACTATTTTATAGAATAGTGAGGACTACTATAACACCATCTCGGATCATCACTTCGTTTCCCGACTAGTCCTGGCTACGTTCTCATTTCTTGAAGAAAATAATGAAAGCAAAAAGGGTGAGCTCAACTAGCACAGTAAGAAATATTATGACTAAGATAATGCGGGATAAATTATCATTAGCCTTCAATAATGTTAAAATGAAAAAATAAAATAGACATCAAGTTTAACTACAGCGGAATAAGCAATCCATTAGAAGAGTCAAGTAGAGCATGATATCTACTATCTTCTATGATTTAAAATATTTTCATTCATCAATTTTATCGCAGAGACTCAACTTAATAAATAAACTACATCATCGAGTCATCCCTGCACTACGGGCCAAGGATATTCATTAATTCATCAATGGTCATGACTATACCGAATAATCCCTGGTCATAATCATACCAAAAACTTTCCATCAATGCAATACAGGCCACTGAGGACTTTTACCACATCATTTATAACATTACAGGTCATGATTATACCGAATAATCCCTGGTCATAATCATACTAAGTCCATCTATGCACGTAAGCTAAAGATAATTTTTATCACAATATAAGCATGAGGATGATGACAATGACATAATAATTTAATAAAACAAGTTCAAGGATAAATTTTAAAGATTTAAAATTTTAGTTTATCCAGAAATCAATAATTCAAGGATGCTCAGAAGAATATTTCCATGAAAAGATACTGGATGAAGCGCAAATATCCAAGATATTCTACTAATTTCATAGAGTATAGAAGCCAAAACTTTAACCCACTAAGTATAATAGAATATATGAAACTGCAAATGGATTTTCGCCCGCTATGCGGTAATCCACGTAGACAGATCATTTCCACAATTTAATAAATAATGAATACGAAGGATCATTCACCATGCATGCGGTAATCCATATAGACAGGTTATTCTAACAGAATAATAAAGAATGGAATAACAGAAGAATTCACCAGGCATGCGATAGACCACACAGACAGGTTATTTCCAACAGAATAATAAAGAATGGAACCAGGTCATGCGTAATCCACACAGACAGGATATTCCAACAAAATAATAAAGAATGAAATAACAACAGAATTCACTATGTATGCGGTACTTCACATAAACAGGTTATTCCAACAGAATAATAAATAATGGAACCAGGTCATGCGTAATACGTACAGACAGGATATTCCAACAGAATAATAAAGAATGAAATAACAACAAAATTCACCATGTATGTGGTACTTCGCATAGACAGGTTATTCCAACGGAATAATAAATAATGGAACCAAGTCATGCGTAATACGCACAGAAAGGATATTCTAATAGAATAATAAAGAATGGAATAACAGAAGAATTTTACCATGTATAAGGTACTTCGCATAGACATGTTATTCCAACATAATAATAAAGAATGGAATAATAGAAGAATTTCACCATGTATGCGGTACTTCGCATAGACAAGTTATTCCAACATAATAATAAATAATGGAATAATAGAAGAATTTCACAATGTATGAGGTACTTTGCATAGACAGGTTATTCCAACATAATAATAAAGAATGGAATAACAGAAGAATTTCACCATGTATGTGGTACTTCGCATAGACAGGTTATTCCAGCATAATAATAAAGAATAGAATAACAGAAGCTCTCTTCATGAATACGAAAGAAATAATACCCCTTACTTTAGAAAGAAGAGTATTCCGACTGGTAGGCCGAGGATATTCTTGAAGAAAACTTATACTATTTTCTACGCTCAAAATTTTCTTAAACTCTAAAGAAATACGCTCAAGATTGTAGAAGAAAAATTCTCTGAATTTCTGGTGTGATTTTCCATTCTAACTAAGCATCCTATTTATAGGAGAATGGAAAAGATATTATGCAATAAAATATAATATATATATATATATATATATATATTTGTATATTTTATTTAAAATCTAATAAAACAAATAACTTTATAAAAGTATTTTATTTTATATAAAATAATTTTACTATGCCAACACTATGCATGCACTATGCAAATACTATGAATAATAAAATATATTATATTCTATTTATAATCTAATAAAATAAATAACTTTATAAAAGTATTTTGTTTCATATAAAAAGATTTTACTATACCAACACTATGCAGGCACTATACAAACACTATACATAATAAAATATATTATATTCTATTTATAATCAAATAAAACAAAACTTTATAAAAAGTATTCTGTTTTATATAAAAAGTTTACTGTTTTATTACATTTATAATAATAATAAAACAAAAATCATCATCATTATTATAATTCACACTATTAATAGACCAAGTCGTTCCCAGGAAAGAGGGGGCTTTCCAATAAGGATTTCTCCCTATTGACGCGCAATTAGTTGACCAAACCTCTCTTTGGCAGAACTTCTAGACATCGTCAATATTGCAAATAATAATATGAATAACTTCGTCGTCTCAATTATTGATTTAAAAATATATAAAATATTGACAATAATTGAATCAAATAACGTGAGATACTATGCAATAATTACTGTAGCAATAATTGAAAAAAACTGAGTGACTTCTTACGTAAGCATCAATAATCAATACCGTGTGCTACTATGCAACCACGCGTATTATTGTACTTTTACTACCGAGTAGTTCAACAGTTTTAACGGTAAAACTTCTGCCGTTATTTACATAAAAATATTTTTGTCGCTTTCTCAATCTAACAATAATTCCGTTGTGGGGTCCACCAATGATTGTACCGTCGTACGGATATTCCCTTACAAAAAGAATATTCCACGACCAATCGAATATTATATAACAACTTGCATACTTTTTAAAATTCCTAAATATTACCCATAACTATAACATTATCTCAAATCCACACCATAATTTTGAAAAAAATATTTCGAGAAAATTAAAATTTTATTCGTAAAATTTGGGATTTTGCAATCTCCCCTCCATATGAAATTTCGCTCTCGAAATTTACGTACGTACCTGGTATTCCGAACAAATGAGGACACTTCGTCAGATTCTAACTCTTGAGGTATAACCTTTGAGTGTTGAATACGATCCTTCTTATCCAATATTTTAACACGTATCTCCTCATACGTTAAATCTTCTGCTAGTCTAGTTTTAATTCAATAATGTGGTTCGAGTCGTCAACATATTTACGTAACATCAATACGTGAAAAACGTTATGAACACGCGACATACTTGGAGATAAAACGAGTCTATAAGCCACAGTTCCTACTTAATCAAGGATTTCAAATGGACAAATTAAATCGAGGGTTGAGATTTCCTCTCTTCATCGATTATTGCTTCTAGAATAACGCCCTCTTGAACCTTCTTCTGCACATTCATCAGCTCTGAGTATGTAGCTTGACCGGCTTTAAATTTATCGATTAAAGTCGATTCTACTCATATATTCAATATCTTCACGTGGGTCTCTAGAGTCTTTAACTCTATCTTCATCATTTGTAAGTTATACGAAATGGGTTTTTGTGTTAACAACATCGCACTCGTAAATAGATACGATCTTCTACTCAACGCATCAGCTACCACGTTCGCTCTTCTATAATGATATTGAATTGTATAGTCGTAATCTTCAACAGCTCGAGCCAACGTCTTTGGCGCATTATACGTTCGTTTTGGTTGAAGAAATATTTAAGGGTTTTAGAAATGGATTTTGTATTGGGGTCAGTACAAAATTCGATTTCACGCTCTGGGGTATGCCAAGAAGTCTTCAGAAATACGTCAAGAAATTTATTAATGATAGAAATATCATTCAAAACTGTGACCTTCATCCAAGACTTGGATAACACGTCACATTGATACCTATCAACTTGCCACCGTCATTCACATCGTCCCCTACGGAAAGTTCGGCTTCGGTGCATTCCACACAAGGAAGTTACTAGCGAAATGTTCGGGGCTCTTTACTTATGGCTTGATATAACAGTTATTAACTTTAGTGGTTTGGTTGCTTGAATTTGTATAACAGGTTGGTTAGGAATATAAAAGCTAACAATCTTACGAAAAGCATGATGAGTAGTTAATCAATCGATTCCTAAAATCACATCAAAGGAAAGTATTTTCAAAGAGATAAGATCGACAGGTAACGTGAAAGTGTCGATTTGAATCAAACAAGATTTATAAACAGTGGAGGTAACGAAGGTTTCTCTTAACGGAGTTTCAACCGATAAGTTAAAGTTTAATTTCTCCGGAAAAAAATTTAAGCGTTGAGCGCAAGCAAGAGAGATAAAAGAATGGATAGAACCGATATCTAACAAGGTATAGACTTCGCAAAAATTTATAATTAACTAACTCGTGCTAACTTTGTTCGGGTTACTCGCTTTTTGAGAAGTCACGAAAAACGCTCTTCCTAAAATCACCGACTTTGTTTTGTCCGTATCCGCCTTTGGTGCTACTGTCCTCAATTGTAACATGCTTTAGACTGCATCGTGTAGTTTGGACTTATGTGTCCTTCCCCTCCACATTTGTAACATACGGTCGATGGTTGTTCTCCTTCCTTAACATGTGCTGATGCTGACATCTTTCCATCATTGTTGAATCTCCTCTTCTTGAAATGTCCATTCTTATTGTTTTAGCCATGATTCCCACCGAAGTGGTTACCATTTCTGGCATGTTGATTCCCTCCACGCTTATTATCACCGCTTCGATGACTGCTATCACTAGTATTATCATTTTGCTGACTGCTCTCATTTGGTTGGGTTGACTCATTATCGCGCTCCAATAACTAAGACCTATTAACAACATCTGAATACAAACACAGTTTATAAGAGATAAGATATTAACGTATCTCGGGTTTCAAACCTCTTAGAAACATTCGCGTAATTCTCTTCTCATTATCAACCAAATGGGACGCAAACCGGGACAACTCGACAAACTTGGCTTCGTACTGCGACACGATCATGTTGTTTTGCTCCAGCTTGATGAACTCTACCTCTTTCATGTGATGAATACTTTCAGGAAAGTACTTGCCATTGAACAATTCTTGGGACTTTTCCCAATTCATCTTCAATGCGACAGGTTGAGTACGCTTTACAGATTCCCACCAGTAATCTGCCTCTGCTCGAAACATGTAGGTGACAAAGGGAACCTTTTGCTCCTTGGAGTATCCCAATACATCAAATATCTTACTGATCTGCTTTATCCACGTCTCCGCCTTAAGTGGTTTTGGCTCTCCAAAAAACTCTGGTGGTCTCAGTTCCTTGAACTGCTTAGCGGTGACCGTCCGAGAGTTTCCAGTGTTTCACCTGCATTTTGGACAGGAGCCACTCTTTCCTGATGTTGCATGAATCGCATAAAGCCTCTGAACATTTCATCGTTCATCATTTGGTCAGTGTTGTTGTTTGCATGAGGATTGTCGCCTTCCTGATGCACATTATCCTGATTATTGATCTGTGGAGACTCAACGATCTCCTGTGCTCCACTGCTTATCTCAACATTTTCGGATGCCATTTTCAAATACTGCCACAAAATAAGGGTTAATTATCATATCACATATTATCCCGATACTCTGACCGACCAATTAAATACCAAATAAAGTTAGGTAGGTCATACTAGCGAAGGAATTCTCTGTCTCTCCCCTCCTAGTTCTTGTCTCACATCTCAGCCATGGATCATATCCCTAAGCTTTGATACCAACTGTGACGCCCCAAAAATAGGTACACATCACCCATCTTGGGTCGTCAGATACAAGGTACTGAATACAAATACAAACTAATTATACAACAGTCGTATAAAATACGAAAAAATATAAATTGAGAGTTTTAATAAGAAAATTGTCATCTAGACAATATCCACACTCAAAGAAGTCCTCAATACATTTATTGTCACACTATTTAACAGAATAGTGAGGACTACTAATACTATCATCTGGACCGTCACTCCATTTCCCGACTAGTCCCGGCTACGTTCTCATTTCCTAAAGAGAACAGTGACAAAAGGGGTGAGCTCAACTAGCCCAGTAAGAAATATTGTGACTAAGATAATGCAGAATAAATTATCATAAGTCTTCAACAAAGTTAAACTGATAAAATACAATAGACATCAAGTTTAACTGCAGCGGAATAAGCAATCCATTAGAAGAGTCAAGTAGAGCATGATATCTACTATCTTCTATGATTTAAAATATTTTCATCAATTTTATCGCTGAGACTCAGCTTAATAAATAAACCACATCATCGAGTCATCCTTGCACTACGGGCCAAGGATATTCATTAATTCATCAATGGTCATAACTATATCGAATAATCCCTGGTCATAACATACCAAAAACTGTCCATCAATGCACTACAGGCCACTGAGGACTTTTACCACATCATTTATAACATTACAGGTCATGATTATACCGAATAATCCCTGGTCATAATAATACCAAGTCCATCTATGTACGTAAGTCAAAGATGACTTTCATCATAATATAAGTATGTGAATGATGACAATGACATAATAATTCAATAAAATAAGTTCAAGAATAAATTTTAAAGATTTAAAATTTTAGTTTATCCAGAAATCAATAATATCCAAATTGTCAACATGATACTTCTTTGTGGGGTAAAATTC
Source organism: Panax japonicus (assembly GCA_020205505.1). Taxonomy (NCBI): domain Eukaryota; kingdom Viridiplantae; phylum Streptophyta; class Magnoliopsida; order Apiales; family Araliaceae; genus Panax; species Panax japonicus. The sequence goes on along the minus strand of CM035106.1, from coordinate 5,460,523 downwards.
AAGAATGCTCAGAAAAATATTTCCATGAAAAGATACTAGATGAAGCGCAAATATCCAGGATATACTACTAATTTCAAAGTGTATAGAAGCCAAAACTTTAATCCACTGAGTGTAATAGAATATATGAAACTGCAAATGGATTTTCGCCCGCCATGCGGTAATCCATGTAGACAGATCATTTTCACAATTTAATAAGAAATGAATACGAAGGATCATTCACCATGCATGCGGTAATCCACATAGACAGGTTATTCCAACAGAATAATAAAGAATGGAATAGCAGAAGAATTCACCAGGCATGCGATAGACCACACAGACAGGTTATTCCTAACAGAATAATAAAGAATGGAACCAGGTCATGCGTAATCCGCACAGACAGGATATTCCAACAGAATAATGAAGAATGTAATAACAACATAATTCACCATGTATGCGGTACTTCGCATAGATAGGTTATTCCAACAGAATAATAAATAATGGAATCAGGTCATGCGTAATACGCACATACAGGATATTCCAACAGAATAATAAAGAATGGAATTACAACAGAATTCACCATGTATGCGGTACTTCACATAGATAGGTTATTCCAATGGAATAATAAATAATGGAACCAGGTCATGCGTAATACGCACAGACAGGATATTCCAATAGAATAATAAAGAATGGAATAACAACAGAATTCACCATGTATGCGGTACTTCGCATAGACAGGTTATTCCAACAGAATAATAAATAATGGAACCAGGTCATGCGTAATACGCATAGACAGGTTATTCCAACATAATAATAAAGAATGGAATAACAGAAGAATTTTACCATGTATGCGGTACTTCGCATAGACATGTTATTCCAACATAATAATAAAGAATGGAATAATAGAAGAATTTCACCATGTATGCGGTACTTCGCATAGAAAGGTTATTCCAACGTAATAATAAAGAATGGAATAACAGAAGCTCTTTTCATGAATACGAAAGAAATAATACCCCTTACCTTTGAAAGAAGAGTATTCTGACTTGTAGGGCGAGGGTATTTTTGAAGAAAACTTGTACTATTTCTACGCTCAAAGCTTTTTTAAACTATAAAAAAATACGCTCAAGATTATAGAAGAAGAATTCTCTAAATTTCTGGTGTGATTTTCATTCTAACTAAGCGTCCTATTTATAGGAGAATGGAAAGGATATTATGCAATAAAATATAATATATATATATATATATATATTTATATATTTTACTTAAAATCTAATAAAACAAATGTCTTTATAAAATTATTCTGTTTTATATAAATAGATTTTACTATGCCAACACTATGCAGGCACTATGCAAACTCTATACATAATAAAATATATTATATTCTATTTATAATATAATAAAATAAATAATTTTATAAAAGTATTCTATTTTATATAAAAAGATTTTACTATGCGAACACTATGGTGGCACTATGCATAATAAAATATATTATATTCTATTTATAATCAAATAAAACAAAACTTTATAAAAAGTATTCTATTTTATATAAAAAGTTTTCTGTTTTATTGCATTTATAATAATAATAAAATAAAAATCATTATCATTATTATAATTCACACTATTAATCGACTAGGTCGTTCCCAAGAAAGAGGGGGCTTTCCAATAAGGATTTCTCTCTATTGACGTGCAATTAGGTGACCAAACCTCTCCTTGGCAGAACTTCTAGACATCGTCAATATTGCAAATAATAATATGAATAACTTCGTCGTCTCAATTATTGATTTAATAATATATAGAATATTGACAATAATTGAATCAAATAACTTGAGATACTATGCAACAATTACTGTAGCAATAATTGAACAAAACTGAGTGACTTCTTATGTAAGCATCAATAATCAATACTGTGTGCTACTATGCAACCACGCGTATTACTTTACTTTTACTACCGAGTAGTTCAACAGTTTTAACGGTAAAACTTTCGCCGTTATTTTCATAAAAATATTTTTGTCGCTTTCTCAATCCAACAATAATTCTATTGTGGGGTCCACCAATGATTGTACTATCGTACGAATATTTCCCGACAAAAAAAATATTTCCCGACCAATCGAATATTATATTACAACTTGCATACTTTTCAAAATTTCTAAATATTACCCATAATTATAACATTATCTCAAATCCACACCATAATTTTGAAAAAAATATTTCAAGAAAATTAAATCTTTATTCGTAAAATTTGAGATTTTACAGAAATCCTCTAAACAAACATGTATTGCAAGATCCACTATGGAATCTGAATTTATTGCTTTAGATAAAGCAAGAGAAGAAGCATAATGACTTTGTAGTTTTTTGGAGGATTTTCCAATTTGGCCTAAAACAGTGCCACAAATCATTATTTATTGTGATAATTAATCAGCTATTGGTAAGTCACAAAATAGTAATTATTACGGTAAGTCTAAACATATTATACGTCGACGACATGAAACTGTTAAATAATTACTCTTAAATGGTATAATATCTATTAACTATGTGAAGTCAAAGGATAATATTGCGGATCCACTAACGAAAGGTATATATACCTAGATAGCAAGTGAGAAGTTCATCAAGGGGAATGAGTTTATAAAATCCTAAAGAGTCGCCATAATGGAAATCCAACCTAAATGATTGGAGATCCCAAGAAATAGGTTTAAAGGGACAACTTAATTATGTGTGATCTAATAAGCACTGAGAAGATAAATATTTCTTTCTATTCCTATGATGATACAATGCACAAACTACCGAGTGAAACATGATAAACTTTGTTTTTAATAATTTTTATAGCTTGAATATAAAAAGGTGAAGTGAGGTATTAGCAGAACACTCTTTATAGAAATTATCTATGTGAGTGAGAAGGGGGCAACTTCTATGAGAATGACGAAGACTAAATTCTCTAGCACACTCATTAAACCAGAAGGTGTCCAAGGCCAAAATGGACACACCAATGAGAACCAATAAAATAAATTAAAAAAATACTATGTGAATTTTATTTTCTGGATTTACACTAAAAGGTTGAACAGTTCAAGACATCACGTTCACTGATCGACCAGTAAATTCGATAGTTGTTCACTAAGAAAGGTTCAAGGCCACAAACTACCTTCACCAATTCAGTATTTTTTAACATTGATACTCTCTCTAAGTCTGCCTGCATATTCATTTGCATTAATTTACCCAAATTTTATTCATGTGGTGGATTGTTGGATATATATATATATATATAAATGAATTGAGAAATTTATCTTAAATAAAATCATTGGGTGTGACCTTTAGAAATAGTGTATTTGGTTCATATCATTTCAAATTGAAAAGGTACATTTTCAAAGGGATGTAACCTTTTCAAAGTGATGTAACCTTTTTAAATGAATGTATCTTTTTAAAGGGATATATCTTTTCAAATGGATGTATCTTTTCAAAGAGATGTACATCTTTAAAGAGGTATTTGGAAACCTATAAATAAGTTTCAAATCTACCCAAAAACTATAACTTCAACTTCAATCATTTTCAAGTTCTTAAGTTCAATTCATTCTACATTCATTAAAAATTAGAAAGAGTATTCAAATATTATTGGTTCACGAAACTCTTTCATTGAAGTACTTCTTGTGAGAGTTGAAGACCATTTTATCCTAGGAAGTAGACATCCAATGTTCCATCTGTAAGCACCAATAGCGGGGACGAAATCTGCTTTAAGGTGAAACTGTCCAACAGTTGATTTAGTTTTAAAAGTTTGTCAATTATATTTAGTAAGTCATTATTATAAAATTATTTATCTTTTACTTCTATTTTTTATAATTATATAATTATTACTGGATTAACATTGTGGGCACGAGAGAAATCAAAATTATCATGCCACGCCAGAAACGTGCCGAAATGAATGACCAGGCAGTGGCGAACGTCCATTGTCGAAGATGGATTCTTGTCTTGTTCGACTAATGAATGAAAATGATATCTTAGTGTAGTGTAAGTATGGATTAGAATCAAGAAGAAAATGAATTAAGCTGTGTTTAGATCGAAGCAATGAAATGGAGGACTGATGCAAGATGGTTTTGGGCCGAAGATCCTGGAAGGTCGGGAAGGACGATGACGATGCTAAAGGACCAAAAGTTAAGGGATCGGCGCCAAGGTATCGGTTGACTTCGGGGTTAGAACGTTTGGTCTATGTCTTCGGGGTCGGGGTTCGGCTTCAGATATCGTCATGACTTTGATCAGGTGTGACAAACTTCTTCCGAAGAGGCGTCATAACTGCAGAAGTCGATGGACCTTATTATTATTATTATTTAGTTCTTTATAGTAATAGTATTATATTAGGCAGTAAATCTTTTATAATAAGTTGTTATTTTTGTTAGGATATCTTTCCGTATCTCTAGGAAGTTTGTTAGAATCTTTTTCACATCTCTAGGAGGATTATATTTCTATTTCTTATTTCCCTATCTCTAGGAAGATTCTAGACTGACTTGGAGAAAAAGTTTTGTTAGTTATATAAATACCCGGCTTGTGGGTTGAATGGGAGAGACTTTTGATTTTATAAATATATTATACACGTTAGAGAGAGATTTCTCTGTGTTTTTCGGTAAACCTCTTGTTCCTTTATTTGTGAATTCATTTGTTTACCAGCCCGCAGGATAATCGCTATCCCGTTCGGCATCAAGGACTGGATAAAATAATTTTAAAATATTTTAAGTGTATGTTTGGTTGTCGATGATAGTGAGTGTTATCATATAATGACAAAAATATCACATATATTTATTCAATTAGAATAAATTTTATTCCACGTACCTACTCCACATACAATAAAAAAAACAACGGATAGAATGAATTTTGGCAAAAAGCACCTTTTGCCCACTGTGGTTATAGTGATTTAACGAATTAGCCACTAGGCTTTTAAAATATTCAATTAGCCCACTGAGCTTTTTAAAAATTAACAATCAACTCATTCCGTCCAAAAAATTGGACGGACGTTAACAGCTGGCTTTTAAAAAAAAAAAATTATGCAGTAATTACGTGGCAACAGATTTTAAAAAAATTAATGCTGACGTGGCAAAAAAATACATAATATTCATTTTAAAGTTTTAAAAATAACAAAAATATAATAAAATAAAACAGATTTATTTTAAAAATAATATTTTTAATAAAAACATATTTTTTTTTTTTAAAAACAGCTTTTTTTTAAAAAAAACATAATTTTTTAAAAAACATAATTTTTTTAAAAAATATATTTTTTTTAAAAAAACGGAACTTTTGTAAAAAAACAGTTTTTTTAAAAAAATTTAAAAAACAGATTTTTTTTAAAAAAAATAATTTAAAAACAGATTTTTTTTAAAAACAGTTTTTTTTAAAAAACAATTTTTTTTAAAAGCAAATTTTATTTTATTTTTTTAAAAACAGTTTTTTTTTAAAAAAAATCAATTTTTTTTAAAAACAGATTTTTTTTAAAAAAAAACATTTTTTTAAAAAAACAGATTTAAATTTTTAAATTACAATTTTTTAAAAAGCGTACTTTTTTTGAAAAACACAATTTTTTAAAAAAACATAATTTTTTTTAAAAAATAGATTTTTTTAAAAAAAAATTTAAAAAACAGATTTTTTTAAAACAGTTTTTTTTAAAAAAAAAAAAATTTTAAAACATTTTTTTTAAAAACATATTTTTTTTTTAAAAAAAATTAAAAAACAGATTTTACAAATTTTTTAAAAAACAGATTTGAAAAAATCTGTTTTTATAATTTTTAATATTTTTAAAAAAATCTGTTTTTTTAAAAAAGTATTTTTTTTAAAAAAAATTATGTTTTTTTTAAAAAATCTGTTTTTTTAAAAATTGTGTTTTTCAAAAAAAGTACGTTTTTTAAAAAATTCAGTTTTTTTTTAAAAATTATTTTTTTTAAAAAAAAATTATGCTTTTTAAAAAATCTGTACTTTAAAAAAATTTATGTTTTTTAAAAATCTGTTTTTTAAAATTTTTTTTAAAAAAAATTGTTTGAAAAAAACAGATTTTAAAAAACATAATTTTTTTTTTAAAAAAAGACTTTTTTAAAAAAACAGATTTTTTTAAAAAAAAAAAGTAAAAGCAAATTTTTTAAAATCTGTTTTTTAAAATCTGTTTTTTAAAAAAATCTGTTTTTTAAAATTTTTGTAAAATCTGTTTATAAAAAAAATGTTTTTTAAAAAAAAAAATCTGTTTTTAAAAAAAATTGTTTTCTTAAAATAATCTGTTTTTAAAAAAATTTGTAAAATCTGTTTTTAAAAAAAAATTGTTTTTTTTAAAAAATCTGTTTTTTAAATTTTTTTTTAAAAAAATCTGTTTTCTACAAAATTTTCGTTTTTTAAAAAAATTATGTTTTTTAAAAAAATCTGTTTTTATTAAAAATAATATTTTTTTTAAAAAAATCTGTTTTATTTTATTATATTTTTGTTATTTTTAAAACTTTAAAATGAATATTATGTATTTTTTTTGCCACGTCAGCATTAATTTTTTTAAAATTTGTTGCCACGTAATTGCCACATAATTTTTTTTTTTTAAAGCCAGCTGTTAACGTCCGTCCAATTTTTTGGACGGAATGAGTTGATTGCTAATTTTTAAAAAGCTCAGTGGGCTAATTGAATATTTTAAAAGCACAGTGGCTAATTCGTTAAATCACTATAACCACAATGGCCAAAAGGTGCTTTTTGCCAATGAATTTTTATCCATTAAAATAATTTATCCTCTAAAATGATTATCAAATACAATACTTTTATTTTATTAATTTTTCTATTTCATTCTCTCAATCCAAACATAGCATTACTTCTTTGGCTAAAAGGGAAAGAAAAAAAATTGCTTCCATGCAAGAGAAACTCGTGAAATTATCAAATTTCTTTGTTTTAATATCGATTCCTTTTTATTTATTTTTATTCTTCTTTATCTTCTCTCTCTAAATATAAGAGAGGGTTTGTTAGGCAGGGGTTTTCTTAAATGAATTTCTTAAAAATAAAACTATTAAATAATTTTGGTGACGGTAGAAAGAGAAAGAGGAGAGAGAGACAGGAAAAGATATGGTTCAACACTATGAAAAATATCACCAGACATTAGCTTGGATGGTATCATTATGGTTGTAATGAATTAACGGTAGTAAAAAAAGATAATGAGAGAAGTGGAGAATTAAATAATTAGTGGTAGATTATCATATTCTTTGTGGAAAAGAAAGGTGTAACTTGAGAATCTGTAGCAATGTTAATTTCTACAAATTATCATAGAATATAGATGAAACTAGCAACAGTCCCGTACCTCCGGTACTATGAACGTTGGGATTTATTCTAAATTTTGGACGACTCATATGATTTATTGAGTGAGTCAGAAATTCAAAATCATTTGTATTTTATTAGATGTATGAACGGTGGGATTTATCTCAAACTTTGGACGGCCCAGATGATTTATTGAGTGAGCGGAAAATTCAAAATCATTTGTATTTTATTAGATAGATTGATATTTTTATAAAAAAATATCGTTATAGATGTATAGCGACGGTAAAATTTGTCATTATATGATCTATAGCAACGGATTTCATGTGAAAATATTAAAAAATCACGTGAAATTATCAAAGTTCCGTATCATATATATGACGTTTTAGATATGACGTTTTAGAGTTGTGCACAAGAATTAAGAAAATGATTGTATAACATTAAATATAATATCAATTGTCTATAATACTCTTAAATTCTCATAATTATCATATTTATCTCATACTCTCTCATCTGTAATATTTTTTATAAAAGATAATTTTAAAAAAATTATAGTTAATTCTTCTAAATTATATAAAACAATAAATAATTTTAAAAATATAAAATTAGGGAGGGAGAGAGTTTATTGAATAATTCAAAATGATTGAGTTAAAGGGTGTTTGATAAAAATTGAATAAAACTGAATCTGAATCTGAATGAGTTGAATTTGAATCTGAATGAAAAATGCTGTTTGATAATTGACATGTCTGAAACATCTGAATGACAAAACATTATTATTTTACCCTTCTGAAAAAATTTAAAATTGTTGTAAATTTATTTAATATTACTTAATATAATAGTTAATATATTTTTTTTAATTTTTTTTTAGTTCATTCAGCTACTCATTCAATAAACGCACTGACTAATTCAGTCATTTAAATTTATCTCTATTTAACTCTATTCAACTCTAAACAAATAACCCGTAGTTGAATTGAAGAGGGGATGATTAGATTCGGTATTAGACGGCTTAACTAGACAATGTGGACCTTTCTTGTCGCTATGTTGGTAGTATCAACACCAACACCACCACTTGGTATCAAATCAATTATTCAATTGGAGTAATAACCAATTTTTTTAAAATTATATTTATAGTGCACCTAATTGAATATTTATATTATGCTGCCGATTTAATTGTAGATTGCTCCACTACCCAGTAAATTACAATTATTTCAACAAAAAAATCAGCAAAATAATAATAACAATTCCATTATGGTCACATTGAACCCACCATGGATATTACAGTATAATGTCAAAGTTATGGTCACATTGAACCCACCATGCATATTTTAAAGTCATAACTGTTGTATATATATATATATATACACGAGTTTAATATTAAACTCTCTAATTCAAAATTAATTAACAATAAAAAGAATAAACCCTAGCTAGTCATTATATATTACACTTAAGTTTTGATCAAGAATCCGTAACGTGTTGCGCCATGCGTGTGCGATAATAGGAGAAAGGAGATAAACAGTTAAAATCAATGTTTTAAAATTCGGACCGGACCGACAGTCGGACCGGTAAAAATCTGAACCGGTTCGCCTTTCGGCTCGATTTGGACCAATGGCTCGATTTTTGTCAAACTCGGGTTAGCCGTTGATCACCGGTCCAACTGGTAAACCTGGTTAATTGACTTAGTTGACTCTGTTTTTAAATTTAATTTTTTACCAAAAAAATTAATATTAAAATTAATTATTTTTATTAATATTGTAACTCATCTTTATTATGTTTTAGTTCATAAAAAATGAGATTTTTAAATTTTTTATTAATTATTAATAATATATATTTTTATGTATTAATGACGTCACTAGGTCAATAAATCGAATCTGATTGAACTAATAATCTACCCACCCGATATTTTTTAAATTCGATAAACGGTCCGATTCTGATAACGTTAAAATGATAACTCCAGACGTGAGCAAGGCAAGGGACTAAGATAACTCCTAATAATGGGAATAATTTAAAATTTTAAAAATTTAAAAATATTTTATTTATTGTCTCCCCAATTTAATCTTCTTGTTTTTTACCATAGAGGTGTTACAAAGCTTCCACCAAAATAACTGCTCACCACCCCTTTTCCCATTATAATATACTAGTGCACACATGCAAGTTAAATACTGCAAAGTAATTAATAGGAATTACTATGTACCTGGCACACAAAGTGTGTTAAAAGTGAGAAAATAATATGTTAAAAAATAGGGGCAAAAAATAGTGGAAGAGACAAAAGTGAAAAAAGAGTTAGGGTAAAACATGAAAGTAAAAAAAATTCAGTTCCTATTTACACTAAATTAACTGTCAATTTTTTTGTATATACATATAATTATAGCATATGCCAAATTTGTAATTAAAACAAAAAATAATAGCGCAGAGTTTACGACCCATACTTATATGTATTTTCTCTATATAAATACTACCCTGTCATCTTCATTTCATTGACACCTTTACTTCATTGTTACAAACACAAAAACAAGAAAAAATGCAGGCCAAATCCTGCCATATAATTCCAGCAAAGTTTCCGTCGCCGATAAATCCACCACCGGTAAACAAGCTTCCGGTTATAAAAAAAGTACCTAGCGCGGTGTCCATCGCCGCGCCAAGTCAGCGGCGACAGGTTTTGTCCCTAGAGGTGGATGAAACCGTGACAGCATTTTGGGACTACCAATTTTTATTCGTGTCACAACGTTTAGAAACAATTGATCCGATCACTTTACGTGTCGTCGAGGGTGCAATTCCGCCGGATTTTCCCTCAGGAACGTATTATCTCACCGGACCGGGACTTTTTGCCGATGACCACGGCTCCACGGTGCACCCACTAGACGGCCATGGTTACCTTAGAGCATTTAAAATTGATGGAGTCAAAGGGGAGGTCAAGTTCATGGCTCGGTACATTAAGACCGAGGCTCAAGTGGAGGAACACGATTCGGCGACGGACCGGTGGCGGTTCACGCACCGTGGCCCGTTCTCGGTTTTAAAAGGTGGTAAAAGAGTTGGTAACACTAAGGTGATGAAAAATGTTGCAAATACTAGTGTATTAAGGTGGAGTAAAAGGTTGTTTTGTTTGTGGGAAGGTGGGGAACCTTATGAGATCGAATCTAGGACGTTGGATACGGTTGGGAGGTTTGATTTGATCGACGGTTGTGATTTGTTGCCTAAGGGGGAGGAGATTAAGGTTAGTGATTTGTGGGATATGGCAGCACAAATGTTGAAACCAATACTATATGGTAAGCATGCATGAAGTTTAATTAATGAACTTTTTTGAGTTTATTATAAAATCTACAATATTATTGTTTTAGTTTCGTATTTCATATTATCTTGTCATAAAAAAAATGAGAGTTTTATCTGACTTTCAACTTCTTTTTTTCATGGCATATTTGTTATACAAGAGTGTTTAATATGTTTTTTTATATTATCTTGTCGTAAAAAATGAGAGTTTTATCTTACTTTCAACTTTTTTTCTGGCATATTTGCTATACAGGAGTGTTTAACATGCCTCCGAAGAGATTATTATCTCATTATAAGATCGATTCTCGAAGAAATAGACTTCTAATCATGTCATGCAATGCTGAGGATATGTTGCTCCCCCGCAGTAATTTTACATTTTATGGTAAGTGATCAGTAATTATGTTTATGTAATATACACTTTATAAGTTGTAAATTAACAAGGTTAACATAAGGGAACTGATATTTCTACATAAAAAAATGATATTTTCACGTGATTTTTAGTGAGTGGGTTCCACCTCAATGTGAGAGATACTCATTTAAAATATTATTTTAACACGTGGAAATATCAATTTTCTAAAATAAAGGAGAATAATAATTTCTGAGTCATAGAATTTCCCAGCAGAAAAATACTTCTTTTTTCCTTGTTCTTGTCTTTTTTCTCATCTTGATCTGATCAGTGATCATCATGACTCATGAAATGACAAAAGGGAATATAAGTTTTTTCTGTATCTTTTTGTTTCATTTATATACTGCTTATAGCTAGTGATGTCACAAGAACATGAGGTGCTAATCATTAATTAATTTACTATGATAAATTGACTAGATCTCTCTTTTTTTTAATTGATTATTCTGCAGAATTTGATTCAAATTTCAAGCTGCTGCAGAAGAAAGAGTTCAGCATTTCCGATCATCTAATGATACATGACTGGGCCTTCACAGAGAATCACTACATATTATTTGGAAATCGCATTAAACTTGATATTGCTGGTAAAATTTCTTATTCGAAGTGTGTTATTAGTTTCTCCTTAGCCCCAAAAGGACGACTAAATGTATAAATGTTTTTGTTAGTGCGGTCCTTAGCATAACAAAATAAAATTACTCATCACTTTATATAATCTTATAGGGTCATTAAGGATAATTTGGATATTTTATACTCTCTCCATTCTGCAAAAATAGTCGATCTCTTTTCTTTTTTTCTTTTTAATTTTATTTTGTAAATGTTAAATATGTATTTTTGTTATATATTTTTAACTATTTTTGGGGAAAAAAAGTAAATTATAAATAAGACTATTTTGTGAAACCGGAGAATATCTAAAGCTAGACTTAATCACTTTTCACAAGCAAACCAGGTTACTTTTATGTTAAAGGGATTTTTTTTAGGGGAGTGGTTAGCATGAAGTTAAGTTTGGTTAATTGACCAATACAATGTCCACACGCAAGCCGAGAGGTGATCTCTCCCTCTGTGTATCAATACTGTATTAGTTAATTCACCAACTTACAATCAAATATGGTAACCGAATCCCTTTAAAAATTTGGGATACTTGTTTTGGTATGCACGAAAAAGGCTGTGACTTATTTTGGGATGAACATAGAAGAAAAGTGAGACACTTATTTTGGGACGAGAAAAATAGAATCAGGCGAACAAAAAGAATATAATGGGACTTTTATTTTGGGATGGTGAGTACATTTTGTTGTGTTTGATATATGCATGTAGCAAATAAGTTGAAAGAATTATTTGCAGGATCACTGACAGCAGTATGTGGGTTATCTCCAATGATATCAGCATTGTCAGTGAACCCAAACAAGCCCACATCTCCTATCTATTTGCTTCCTCGTTTTCCTAATGAATCCAGTGGGCAGAGAGATTGGAAAATACCCATTGAAGCTCCTTCACAGATGTGGGTATTACATTGTGGAAATGCATTTGAGGAGAGAGATAAGAATGGGAATGTGGAGATTCAGATACAAGCTAGTGGTTGCTCTTACCAGTGGTTCAATTTCCAGAAATTGTTTGGTATAATTACCTTTTAATTTTTTTGTGTAGTTCACATTCTTCTCTACCAAGTGCTTTTTTGCTGTTGTAGCCTTTAGTCCGTTTGAGAGTTCCGAACGCAGTTGAAATGATGCGGCACATATAAACCTCCAAACGCTAGTAACCGAACAAACCCTAATTATTAATTAGTCTGGAATAAATTAATGTCAACTAACTTGAAACAAACTCGATTTGTTTGTGTTAGCTCAGCACTGGCCTTTTTTCAAGAACTTCTTAGTTAGGAGGCATAAGTTCCAATCGTTTGTTTACTAAGCGAGCCCATTTTACTTTACTCATAGCGGTCATAATAACTAACTAATTCTTTTATGTCTGAACAGGATATGATTGGCAAACCGGCAAATTAGACCCTTCCATGATGAATGTGAAAGAAGATGAAGGAAAATTAGTGCCACACCTTGTTAAGGTCCTCTCTTTCTGTCAACAACTGATCTTATTCTTCATTGTTATTCATTCCCTAAACATATATAAAATTCTTGTTCAATGCAGGTGTCAATTAACTTGGATACCAATGGAACTTGCCAAAACTGCAATGTCAACCCTTTAAATCAATGGGACAAAGCATCAGATTTTCCAATAATCAACCAAAATTATTCGGGGACCAAAAACACGTACGTTTATGCAGCAACTACCTCAGGTTTACGCCAATCGCTACAACATTTTCCGTTTGATACAGTTGTGAAGATGAACACTGCAGACGAGTCGGTCCATACTTGGTCTGTTGGCAGCAGAAGATTTATCGGTGAGCCTATTTTTGTGCCTAAAGGAACTAAAGAAGATGAGGGGTACCTTCTTGTTGTAGAGGTAAAAAAAAATTAAACACTTCTTTTTATGTAGTTTCTGTTTGTTCTATAATTAGGTTAGGCCATTATGCATGTTTTAAAAACTTCAATCTGCATGGATTTACATGGTCATGGTCGTGCTCACTTTAGAGTTCCATTTTATATTTTTATGTTTGGAAATATATATATTCTAATGCGATTGTTGTCCTTTGAACTTTGCAGTATGCAGTATCAACACAGAGATGTTATTTAGTCGTTTTGGATCCGAAATGGATAGGAGAGAGCAATGCACTTGTTGCAAGACTTGAAGTCCCAAGACATTTGAATTTTCCTCTTGGTTTTCATGGGTTCTGGGCAGATAGATAGTAATCATGAATACTCATTTAGGGGGTGTATTTAATTAAGATTTTTAAAGATTTTAAAAATTTGGTTATATTCAATCAAGACATTTAAAGAGTTTATAAAAGTTTAGTGGTATTCAATTACAACTTTTTTAATGTCTTTAAAAGTTAAGTGATATTGAATTAAGATTTTTACAAAGTCTATAAAAGTATTTTGGTATTCAAAAAGTCATAGACTTTTCAGATTTTTATTAAATGGTAGAGTTTGACAGACTTTAGAAAGAAGAATTATAACTATCAACTCATATCCAAAGTTTGACATCATCTTTAAAGATTTTTAAAGACTTCATATCTCATCTTAATAAATTAAATAAATTTAAAATACAATTCACATGAATCCAATATTTCTAACGACTTTATAATCTAGAATAATTAATACTTCTGCTGTACCCACAAAAATAAAACATTTATTTTGTTTTTGTTGTCAACGTACAAAATTCAAAATTTTTAAATTTTGAATTTATTTGTTATTTAATAATAAACACACGTTATTATTTCAAAAATAAAAATAAATACACAATATTTTATAATTTTATAATTTCGTAAATTAACTTAGAATCAGAGTTAAATGAAGAAAAAAAGTGAGAGAGAGGGAAAGTAATTTATATAGGAGTACGTACTTTATAGTGATATATAGTTGTATAAAATATATAAGTTCTTCAAGCTTTTTATAATAATTTTATTATATGTTACATTACTAAACTAAAATTTTATTAAAAGGAATATAAATAAAAATAATAATTTGCTATTTTAAAATATACATGAAACAAGTATATATTATTTTTATTTACAAATTTTGATACTAAGACGAGGTAATATTCAAATATTTAAATGGAAATCGATATATATTGCAAATGTTTATATTAATTTTTTAATTGTTAGTTACGTAAATAAGTATTGATTACAATTTTTGTAGATTGGAATGAGAAACAATAATTCCAAATAAGCGTACGCATATGCATAAAGTATATATAGCTCAACGAAAAGTGAGCTTAATTTTTATATTGCGTCAATAGTTTTTAAAGTTTTATTGGTATCCGAGTATCCAACTGTATTATGAAATGAGTAGAATAATATGAACGCTTTCAACATATATAAAATCTCATGCCACAATAATATAATGAGATTTACTCTAGTTTATGAAAAAAGAGGGAGATGTTGTACACATGGGATAATTAACAATTAATATAAGTTGCAATATATATTAGAAGTATACAAAAGTCTATCACAGTCTTGATAAAAAATTTATAAAAGTCTGTTACTTATTTCATAGAGTATAAAAGTCATTTTAAAAAAGTTTTTAAAGTCTTTGAAAGTCATTAAAATCTCATAAATTCTACAAAAGTATGTCACTTAAAAAGTCTTTAAAAATATTAATTGAATACACCCTCTTAGTATATCAAATACAAAAGAAAAAAAGAAGGTTGAATTAGCAGTTTCTTAGTTAGAAAAATAGTGAAAAATGTAAATTTATTTGTGCAGTGTAGAAAATTCCACTAATTTGATGCAATTAATGTGATATATGATTGTCCCGGAAAAAATTGAACTTTTAATAGACTTGGGGGTTAGTTTGACAAAATCTGAATAAAATTATCTGTATAATTAAGGACATTTGAATGGTCCAATGAAATAGAGACTCTAATTACTCCTATTAGCTAAGTGACTCGTGCGAAGCGAGTTTATTTTTTAAATAAATTGTTTTTAATTTCTTATTTATTCTATATATATATATATATATATATATATATATATATATATATATATATATATACACACACGGGAAGGATCAAGAGCATAATTCTTAAATAGCATAATGCCTTAAGTAGCATAATTTCATCAAAACGACGTCGTTTTAATGGAACGCGGTGGCATTTTTGTAAATACGAGGTGGCATGGTATTTACAAAAATGTCACCGCGTCCCATTAAAACGACGTCGTTTTGATGAAATTATGCTACTTAAGGCATTATGCTATTTAAGAATTATGCACTTGATCCTTTCTGTATATATATATATATAATGATTATAAAATATTTTTATGAATTTTAATTTAACATATTATTGAATGATTACAAATTTTGCTCATACAAACCATTGTCAAACACTTGCAATTGAATTTTAGTGCTATGTTTATTTTTTTTCTAGTTTTTAATTTAATATTCAATTTATATAGTTTTTAAATTTAATATTTAGTTTTTATTTTTAATCTTTCTAATTTATACATAGTTATTTAGAGTTAAAAAATGATCAGAGAAACCTGAAAGCCTAAACTTGGTGCTTAAAGAATTCTATGTCACATAAAATTGTTGTAAATTAATAAGTTACCATCATGGATTTTTAATGGTAGTCTAAATCTATTATATATACTAAATCACAGTACATGACACAATAAATTGACATATGTCGTTCAATAAAATTGACACATGTCCATCCTAATTAATGCTTTTTATTGCCCTTGACAAAAATACCCTTAACAATCATTTGAAATATATACTGATCACCTTATTTTATGAATATTATCAACAACTACGTTATTTTAGGATCCATTAATTAGATAACTCTCTTAGGCAACAACCAGATTGGATCAATTTAAACACGATAGGGCCAACTTGCTTTTTATGAAAAATTAGTTTTAATTATTTGAAAAGTAAATTTCCTTTAATATTAGACTTTTATTTATTTTACCTACTTTTCATAGTTCCATGCAATTAAAAATTATTTTCATATTCATTTTAAAACTTCAATCTATTAGCTTCCAAAAATTCTTCCAAACTATATTTTATTATCTATTATATATATTAAATCACAGTACATGGCACAATAAATTGACATATGTCGTTCTATAAAATTGACACATGTCCATCCTAATTAATGTTTCTTATTGCCCTTGACAAAAATACCCTTAACAATTACTTTGATATATATATTGATCACCTTATTTTATGGATATTATCAACAACGACGTTATTTTAGGATCCATTAATATTATACCATACGTTATATCATACATGTATGGTATAATATTATAATACACGTATATAACAAAATAACTACCTATTTAAACTGTGCGGATATTGTCATTACTAATTTAATTATATTACAGCATAATATTATATCATTTATAATTATATTACAACATAATATTATACAGTTTAAAATATTTAAAAAAATATTAAAATAACAAATAATATGAATCATAACTTACTATGTTTATTTTATAATCTCATAAATCACTATTTTCTCAATCTAAACCATTTTTATATTATTATTATTTTGATTTTATAATCCCCTAAATCACTACAAAATCTAAACTGTTTCTGATAATGTTAACTGTTCTAATATAATAATTATTAAATTAATTATTAACTTTTAAAATCATTACTTTTTTAATTTCAAAATAATATTTTAAATTTATAATCCACTAAATCACTACAAATCTAAATTATTTTGGTAATGCCAACTGTTCTGATATTATCATTTCTAATTTAATGTCAACTTTTTAATCCTACATTATTATTTTGATTTTATAATCCCCTCAATCACTATACATCTAAATTGTTCTAATAATGTTAACTGTTCTAATATTATCATTACTAAATTAATTATTATCTACTAAAATCACAACTTTTTTAATCCCAAATTAATATTTTAAATAGGTTCATTACATCCAACCCATTCTGAGTCGCCAAATACATGGTACAGAAAGCAAACTACAACTTCAATAATACAATTGTCGTGCAAAATACGACAACACATACTGTGAGTTTAAATATAAATATTGTCTTTTAGACAATATCAACACTCAAATAAGTCCTCATTAAAATTATTCATACACTATTTTATAGAAATAATGAGGATTGCTAACACATCTTTCTAGAACCATCACTCCATACCCCGACTTGATCCTACTATGTTCTCACCTCCTGAGAAGAAAAATAAAACAAAAAGGAAAAGAATGAGCTCAACTAGGCCAGTAAAAAATATTATGACTAAGATAATATACAAGAAATTATCATTAGTCTTCAACAGGAAAAAAATCTGATAGAATATAATATACAACAAGTTTTAGATCAACAAATGCAGCGAAAATAGCAATCCATTAGAAGAGTCACGTAGAGAATAAATTCTACTATCTTCTAAGATTTAAAAGTTCATCATCAATATTTTATCCTTGTAACATCAATCAATATACATCTTTAATCAAATATTCATCTTTGCACTACAGACCAAAGATATTCATTTATATCACCAGTCAGTCATGTTCATCTCAACACCTGTTCATCTTTGCACTACGGGTCAAAGATATTTATCAGTTAATCATTCATCTTTGTACTACAGGCCAAAGATATTCAATAATATCATCATTTAAAACTGAGGATGATGAAAAATATTTTAAAGAAAAGAATCCAGTGAGACAGAAGGACAAATATTAGGGATTCGTATAACAGTTTAATTATTCAAGATCAATAATACTTCATAATAACCAATTGTGAAGCAGAATTCAAAAATAAAGATCAAAACATTGATACAATCAAAGATAGTAGCCACAATAGACATCTTAGACAAAAACAAAAAATTTTATTTTTCGGTAAATAGTGTCGTATTAGTGAATAGTGTTGTATACGTGAATAGTGTCGTATACGTGAATAGTAACCTCGACACAAAAAGTTGTAAATTTGATTAAAAAGTTCAAACCAATATTTTGGCATAATGATATTGAAGAAAATAATATCATTTAAGACAAAAATAACATTCCTTATCATTTAATATCTATCATAACTTAGATTCATGGCCTCCTATGTACGAAGGTTTCCTTGAACACTTCCCAAAGAATTTAATTTCTAAAACAGTTTTTGACTGTACTTTTATGTAAAGTACCATTGTAAGGTTGTGATCAAGTCACCATGAGAGTTATATACATTTGTATTAAAACTCACAGTATACCTGTCGTCGTATTTTGTACGACAGTTCAATAGTTGTATAAATGAAGTTTGTATTTGATTTTTATAATGTGATATCTGGCGACTCAAGATGTGTGATGTATACCTATTTTGGGGGCGTCATATCTTCATTTAGGACTGAGGATGATGAAAAATATTTTAAAGAAAATGAATCCAGTGAAACAAAAGAATAAATATTAAGGATTCGTACTTTAAACAATTCGAGTTCAAAAAATATTTCATAAATAATCATAGTGAAGTAAAATTCAAGAATGATCAAAATATGGATACAATCAAAGTTAGTATCCGTAATAGATATCTGGGACAAAAACGAAAAATATAGTTCTTCTGTTAATAGTGCCGTATTCGTGAATAGTGTCGTATACGTGAATAGTGCCGTATACGTGAATAGTAACCCCGACACTAAAAGACAAGAATTTTATAAGAAAAATTTTACCAATATTTCGGCATAATAATATTAGAAGAAATAATATCATTTAAAAAATAATAATATCCCTTACCTCGAAAAGATAGTACTTCTATCTGGAATACTGGATATAGTGCTGAAGGAAATTTGCAGCGTATAGCAACATTCAAGGTATCAAAATACTCACAAGAATACGCTCGATAATATAGAGAGAGAAAACTTTAGTTTCTGGTGTGATTTTCAATTCTAACCTAATCACCTTATTTATAGAAAAATGCTTAGAACACCAAAGCAGAAAATTTAATAAAATAATATTATTTATAAACTAAATTCCTACGCACACCACCAGCTGATTTCAACCACTTAACACATGTCCCACAAATGAAAAAAACATTTTTCTTAATTAAAATATTTTAAACTTCAAAAATTAATTATTCTGGAACTTCGGAACTTCAATAATTTATAAAAAATAGACCTTTTATCAGAAAAATTCAAACCTTATGTCCTTTCCATAGGAAATTCCATTCTCTACAACTTTGCAAAAGAAAGTTTTTCCAAATTCCAAACAAAAATTGACCGAAATTGACAAACGGGCGATTTTACAAGCTATGATCAAATTTCAGTCAAGAAATAGGGTCCACAAACATGTTTAACATGTTTTAAACAATTTTTGTAACAAAAATACTCTTCTTCCTCATTTATTCATATATCCCACATTCATTGTTAAAATATCACCATTATTATATTAATAAAATATAATAATATATTTAAATGAATTATTTTATCAGAAAAGACAAAATATCAATTTTCAACAATTGTCACATTTAAAATTTTCTCCATCTATATCAACATAAAATGAATATTTTTCTTATCATAATAATCAATAATTAATTATTCACAAATAATATTACAGAATCACAATACCGACAACCAGGCCGTTCCCAGGAAAGAAGGGGCTTTCCAATAAGGATTTCTCCTTACTGGCGCGCAATTAGGTGACCAAATATCTTCCTAGACAGAACTTTCTAGACATTGCCAATAATGTTATCTAATAATATTATTCAAATAATATAAATTATTAATCTGATAATGAAAATACTGTGCAGTGACAATTATTGAAACAACAATAATATAAAATATCAACGTAACAATTATTGAATTAATAAAATAAAATATTGAACAGTAACTACTGTAACAATTATTGAGTAGTGTCTTCTTACGTAAGAATCAATAATTGGTGCAATACCGTGTGCTACTGTGTTTTAACCACCTGGTATTTCAACAGTATTAACGGTAAAAACTACGCTGTTATTTATATACAACTTATACTTGTCATTTTCCTCATCAATCACTTTCTGTTATGGGGCCCACACAAGGTTGCGACGTCGTACGAATATTCCCCGACAGTAAGAATATTCTACGACCAAACGAATATTCCCCGACAACAATGAATATTTTATAACCACTTGCTTATTTAAGATATTTGCGCATTTTACCCATAACTAACCACATTAATCAAATCAACCCTTACTATTTCAAAATAATAAATAGAGAAAATTCAATTTCATTTAATAATAAGTTGGGGTCTTACAACCTCCCCTCCTTATAAAATTTCATCCTAAAAATTGACGTTCATACCTGGTGTTTCGAAAAGGTGAGGATACCTCGCTTTCATTTCTGTTTCCAACTCCCAGGTCATTTCCTCTATAGCATGGTTCCTCCACAAAACTTTTGTGACAACCCCAAAATAGGTCCATTCCATCCAACCCATTCTGAGTCGCCAAATACATGGTACAGAAAATAACTACAACTTTATTACAACAATTGTCGTGCAAAATACAACAACACATATGCTGTGAGTTTGTATACAAATATATATCAACTGTGACTCATGTCCCAACCGTGGACAGCATGACACCTTACATAAAGGTATAGTCGAAAACTGTTTTAGAAATTAGAATCTTTGGGAAGTGCTCAAGGAAACCTTCGTACATGGGAGGCCATGCGTCTAGGTTATTATAGATATCATATGGCCACAGAATTATCCTTGGTTGACCCAATAGACCCCAAAGAAAAATAAGAAGATTACTATCATATTCTTCCCAATGGCAAGTCTTCTCCTGACATATCATTATCTCCACTGTCTCTAATTGAGAGTTATATTTCAAATAGACTCCAAGATCATATAGATAGTGCTGGTAGATATACTCAGCAAGTGGATGAGCACATCCATGTCTTATGATGACACGAGGTGGTATGTCATTAGACATCTTGTATGACAGTGGCAAAACACCCTTCCAACGTTGGGTTCGCTTCACCCTAGTGGATTCGCCAAATATAACTACTAAATGATGACCACCGTTCTATTCCCCTGTTATCCCCCGCTCGACCCAGCTACACTTGTATTACCTGAAAGGAATTGTGAAGCAACAGGGTGAGCACAACTAGCTCAGTAAAGAATGTCATGACTAAAGATAAATAAATTATCAATAGCCTTCAACAATAATAAATCAGAGATTTAGAACATATGATATATGATAAAAAAAATTCAACCATAGTTGCAGCGGAACGAGCAATCCATTAGAAGAGTCAAATAGACTATAAAGTCTATTATCTTCTTCATGTTAAAAGTCCATCAACAATGTTTTATCCCTATAACATCAATCAACAATTCCTGTCCACAATCACATGTATAACTCATAATCGTAATTGTTGTTCTAAATTCCTTTTCTCATCCAGGACAAAGATAATTTTTATCACCTGAAACATCAAAGATCATGGTTATACCAAATCACAGTTCATGTTCATAATCATACTAATAAATTCATCTTTGTACTACGGCCAAAGATATACATCAATAAGTCATCTTTGCACTACAGGCCAAAGATATTCATCAACAAGTCATCTTTGCACTACAGGCCAAAGATATTCATCAACAAGTCATCTTTGCACTACAGGCCAAAGATATTCATCAGTTGATCATGTTCATCTAAACACCTGTTCATCTTTGCACTACGGTCCAAAGATATTCATCAGAAATCATTCATCTTTGTACTACAGGCCAAAGATATTCAATTATATCATCATTTAGGACTGAGGATGATGAAAAAATATTTTTAAAGAAACGAATCCAGTAAAACAAAATGACAAGGATTAAGGATTAATGATTCGTACTTTATTTTATCCATGTCCAAAAATACCTCAAAAATAATCATAGTGGTGTAAAATTCAAGAATGATCAAAACATGGATACAATCAAAGCTAGTATCCACAATAGATATTTTAGACGAAAAGGGAAAATTTTCATTTTTCGATGAATAGTGCCGTATTCGTGAATAGTGTCGTATACGTGAATAGTGTCGTATACGTGAATAATAACTCTGACACCAAAAGATAGTAATTTCACAAAAAAAAACATCTTCACGCTTCGTGAATAGTACTCGTGAATAGTAACTCATGAATAGTAACTCGTGAATAGTAACTCGTGAATAGTAATCCCGACATAAAAAAATTCCAAATTTGATAAAAAGTTCCGACCAATATTTCGGCATAATGATATTGAAGAAATAATATCATTTTAGAAGAAAATAACCTCCCTTACTATCCCTTACCTCAAAATAGCCGTACTTCTGACTGAATTTCGGTATAGTGCTGACAGAAACTCGCACCGTATAGCAACACTTAAAGTATACTCACAAGGATAGGCTCGATAATATAGAGAGAGAAAGAGAGAAAACTTTATTTCTGGTATGATTTTTAATTCTAACTTAGCCCTCTATTTATAGGAAAATGTTAGAACGCCAAAGGAGACTAAATTAATAAAATATATTATTATTTATTCAAAATTCTTATCCACATGTTTTGAAAACTCTAGCATGCCTTCTTTGGTCAAAAACATCAGCCACCCATCTGCCAACAACCACAAAAACGTTTTTCTTATATAAAATAATTAAAACTTCCAAAAATCAATTATTTCGGAACTCCGAAACTTCAATAATTCATGATAAATAGCCCTTTTGTCAGAAAATTCAAATCTCGCGACTTTTTATAGGAAATTCAATTCTCTACAACTTTGCAGAAGGAAGTTTTTCCAAATTCCAAACAGAAATTGACCGAAATCCACAAACGAGTGATTTTACAGTCTATAATAAATTTTCGGTCAAGAATTATGTCCACCGACACACAAAACATATGCTAAACATTTAATGCCACAAAAAAACTCTTCCTTCTCATATTCTCATATATCCCACATTCATTGTAAAATATCACCGTTAATATATTATTAAAATAATATATTTAAATGAATTATTTTATCAGAAAAAGATAAAATATTAATTTTCAATAATTGTTACATTAAAAATTTTCTCCATCTATATCCACATAAAATAAATATTTTATTTATCATAATAATCAATAATTAATTATTAAAAATAATATTACAGAATCACAGTACTGACAACCAGGCCGTTCCAAGGATAGAGGGGGCTTTCCAATAAGGATTTCTCCTTACTGGCGCGCAATTAGATGACCAAACCTCTCCTTGACAGAACTTTCTAGACATTGCCAATAATGTTATATGATAATATTATTCAAATAATATGAATTATTGATCTGATAATGGAAAATATTGTGTAATGACAATTATTGAAACAATAATAATATAAATATCAACGAAGCAATTATTGAATCAATAAAGTAATGAACAGTAACTCCTGTAGCAATTATTGAGTAGTGCCTTCTTACGTAAGGATCAATAATTGGTGCAATACCGTGTCCTACTGTGCAACAACGCATATTATTTTACCTTACCCACCTTGTATTCCAACAGTGTTAACGGTAACCACTACGCCGTTATTTATAAAAACTTTAATTTGTCTTTTTCTTCATCCGACAGTTATTCTGTTATGGGGCCCACAAATGGCTGCGTCGTCGTACGAATATTCCCCGACAGAAAGAATATTCCACGACCAAACGAATATTCCCCGACAACAATGAGTATTTTATAACCACTTGCTTATTTTGAAAAAAAAAATCATATATCACCCTTAACTTTAACCTTCTATCAATTTAACCATTTACTGAATTGTAATTATAAGAAAAACTGAATACTTTTATTTCATAAAATTCGGGGTCTTACAACTTTTACTTATGGTATGACCTTTGTACGTAAGACATGCTCCTTCCTATCCAAAATTTTGACAGGTACCTCCTCGTATGTTAAGTCTTCGGCTATCTCGTCTGGTTCTAACTCAATAACGTGGTTCGGGTCTTTCACATATTTTCGAAGCATAGATATGTGAAAAACATTATGAACACAAGACATGCTTGGAGGTAACGCGAGTCTATAAGCCACATTTCCTATTCGGTCAAGAATCTGAAATGGACCAATAAATCGTGGATTGAGTTTTCCTCTCTTCCAAAATCTTGTAACTCCCTTCCATGGAGCCTCACGCAAAAATACATGATCCCCAATACTAAATTCCACGTCCTTTCGATGAAGATCCGCATAACTCTTTGGTCGATCCTGTGCCATTTGTATATGTTGTCGAATCATTTGGATCTTTTCTGTAGTCATACGTACCAACTCTGGTCCCAACAATGTTGCTTCACCCACCTCGTCCCAACATACTGGAGAGCGACACTTTCATCCATATAATGCTTCGAATGGAGCCACACCTATATTTGCCTGATAACTGTTGTTGTAGGAGAATTCCACCAATGGTAAATACTTATCCCAACTCCCTTTGAAGTCTAGGACACAGAGTCTTAATAGATCTTCAAGAGTTTGAATAGTCCTCTCTGATTGTCCGTCCGTTTGAGGATGGTATGCCGAACTAAATCATAAATCTGTGCCCATAGCTTTTTGCAAGCTAACCCAAAATCGTGAAGTGAATCTTGGGTCACGATCTGAAACTATGGATACTGGTATGCCATGCAATCTCACAATCTCATTTACATACATATGAGCAAGACGTTCAAGGGAATAAGTCTCACGTATCGGCTAGAAATGAGCAGACTTGGTTAATCTATCAACAATAATCCAAATCGTATCTATACCTTGAGAAACCTTGGGAAGACCCATAATGAAATCTATAGTAATGTGTTCCCACTTCCATTTCAGAATCTCAAGTGGTTGCAATGGACCCTTAGGCACTTGATGTTCCGCCTTTACACGTTGACAAGTTAAACATCTCGATATAAACTTTGCAATCTCTCTCTTCATATTGTTCCACCAAAATGTATGTCAAAGATCACGATACATTTTGGTACTTCTAGGATGGATTACAAACGGTGTATTGTGTGCTTCCATCATGATCTTGTACTTCAAATCAGGGTCGTTAGGAACACAAAGTCTGAAGTGGACTCGAAGTATTCCTTCTTCATCATTTCTTGCTTCTGGAATAGCACCTTCTTGCACTTTCTTCTTCATACGCATTAGCTCCGGGTTTGTGGCTTGAGCAAATTTAGCTTTATCGATTAAAGTTGGTTCTATGCGTATACTTGATATCATCGCACTCGTTTCTGCATATGATCTTCTACTCAATGTGTCAGCTACCACATTTGCTTTTCCAGGATGGTATTGAATGGCGTGGTCATAATCTTTTAACAGCTCAAGCCAATGTTCCTTTTGGGTGAAGAAATATTTGAGACTTTTATGGTCTGAATATATCTCAACTTTCTCCCCATATAGATAGTGCCTCCAGATCTTTAGCGCGAAAACGACTGCTGCCAACTCTAGATCATGAGTAGGATAATTCCTCTCATATTCTTTAAGTTGTCGCGAGGCATAGGCTATGACTTTCCCATGTTGCATGAGAACACATCCTAACCCTTTGCCTGAAGCATCGCTGTAGATAACAAATCCATCCGAACCAGATAGTATTGTCAGAAAAGGTGCCGAAATGAGTCTCCTCTTAAGCTCTTGAAAACTCTTCTCGCATTCCTCACTCCATATGAATTTTGTATCCTTTTGAGTCAACTGAGTTAACGGAGTAGCGATTCGAGAAAATCCTTCCATGAATCTCTGATAATAATCAGCTAAGCCCTGAAAGCTACGTACTTCGGTCACCGACTTCGGTTGCTCCCAACATTTTATTGCTTCAATCTTCACCGGGTCAACAGATACTCCATGTTTTGACACCACGTGCCCAAGGAATGCTACTTCCTCAAGCCAGAACTCCCATTTCTTCAACTTAGCATAAAGCTTGTTTTCACGAAGCTTTTGGAGTATCAGCTTCAAATGGTGCTCATGATTTTCATGACTTTTGGAATATATGAGGATGTCATCAATAAAGACAACCAAGAACTGATCCAAATATTCCTTGAATATTCGGTTCATCATATCCATAAAAGCCGCAGGAGCATTAGTCATTCCAAAAGACATGACTAAAAATTCATAATGCCCGTACCAAGTTCTGAAGGCAGTCTTTGGAATATCCTCAGTTCTAATCTTCAGCTGATGATATCCAGAACGAAGATCGATCTTTGAAAAGAATTGTGCTCCTTGCAACTGGTCAAACAGGTCATCAATACGAGGTAGCGGATACCTATTCTTGACGGTGACATGGTTCAATTCCCGATAGTCAATACAAAGTCGCATACTCCCGTCTTTCTTCTTTACAAATAAAACAGGAGCACCCCAAGGAGATGTACTAGGATGAATGAAACCGATGTCCAACAACTCTTGTAGTTGGACCTTTAACTCCTGAAGTTCAATAGAAGTCATTCGATATGGGGTTTTAGAAATTGGCTTTATACCAGGTTCAAGATCAATAAAGAATTCAACTTCACGTTCTGGGGGTAGACCGGAAAGTTCTTCAGGAAATACGTCCGGAAATTTACTAACAATAGGAATATTATTAAAATTCGACGTGTCTTTATTCAAATCCATAACATGGGCTAAGAAAGATTGACATCCATTTTTAATAAACGAATAACTTTATGACTTGATATGACAGTGATTGATTTTAGTGGTTTAGTTGCTTGAATTCGTACAACAGGTAGGTTAGGAATATGAAAACTAACAACCTTACGAAAACAATCAATTTTGGCATGATGAGTAGTTAACCAATCAATCCCTAAAATCACATCAAAAGCAAGTATCTTTAAAGAGATAAGATCAACAGGTAATGTGATGGTGCCAACTTGGATCAAATAATATTTATAAACAGTGGATGTAATGAAAGTTTCTCCTAATAGAGTCTCCACAGATAAATCAAAGTCTAATTTCTCCGAAGTCAAGTTTAAACGTTGAGCACAAGCAGTAGAGATAAATGAATGGGTACCACCGGTATCTAATAAGGTATAAACTTCGCAAGAATTTATGATTAGCTTACCCGTGATCACCTCGTTTGGGTTCCTCAAATTTTGACCAGTCACGACAAACGCTCTTCCAGGAACCATTGACTTTGCCTTTTTTGGGACAGCCTTTTGAGTCACAATCCCCGCTGGACTTGGTTTTGCTACCGTATAATCTCAAGCGATATGTCTTTCCATTTCACAATTATAACATACCTTGAACTGTTGTGGATAGTTTGGACTGATATGTCCCTCTTTCCCGCATTTATAGCATACGACCGATGGTCGTTCTCCTCCTTTAGAACCAGTTGCTGCTGGTGCTGACGTCTTCGCATTGTCATTGTTGAATCTCCTCTTTTTAAAATCTCCCCCCTGACTCGCTTCTTCTATTTTCATGGCCATTATTACCACCAGAGTGGTTACCGCTTTTATCCGTATTTTTCTTTCTCCCATGGTTATCGTTGTTCTGATGACTGTTGTCACCGGTATGATCCTGGTTGTGGTCCCTCGGTTGAACGTACTCATTATCTCGCTGTAATAATTGAGCCCTGTTGACAACATCTGAATAGAGAGAAAATTTATGAGAAATGATATATTGACGTATGTCGGGTTTCAAACCTCTCAGAAACATCCGCGTCATACGTTCCTCATTCTCCACCAAATGAGGTGAAAACCTAGATAAATCTGCAAACTTCGCATCATACCGGGACACCGTCATGTTGTTTTGTTCCAATCTAATAAACTTCACTTTCTTCATATGACGAATATTTTCGGGAAAGTACTTGTCATTGAATAGTTTCTGTCACTCTGGATGGGTACGCTTCACAGATTCCCACCAGTAATCTGTCTCGTTACGAAACATAAAGGTGACGAATGGAACCTTTTGTTCCTCCATGCATCCCAAGACGTTGAATATCTTGGTAATTTGTTTTACCCACGTTTCTGCCTTAATCGGATCAGGCTTTCCCAAGAATTCTGGTGGTCCCAACTCTTTGAACTGCTTGGCTGTGACAAACCGTACGTTGTTATCATTTCCACCTGTATTTTGAACACGAGACTCCCTCGACTGATTTTGCATGAACTACAAAAAGCTTCTAAACATCCCATCGTTCATTGTCTAATCAGTGGTGTTGTTTACAGGAAGAACATTGCTAGCCTGTTGCACGTTCTCCTCGTTGGTGAGTAAAGGTGTCTCCACGGTCTCATTTGTTCCACTGTTAACATTCTCAGTTTCCATTCTCAAATACAGCCATAAAACAAGGGTTAATTAAAGAAATCAATATATCGCATAATATACTATATACTGACCAACTAACAAATAAGCTTAGGTAGGACACACTAGCGAAGGATTTACTCGTTTCTCCCTTCCTAGTTCTATTCCCCGATCTCCGTCAGAGATCATATCCCTAAGCTCTGATACCAACTGTGACGCCCCCAAAATAGGTATACAACACCCATTCTGAGTCGCCAAAATACATGGTACAGAAATAACTACAACTTTATTAATACAATTGTTGTGCAAAATACGACAACACTTAAACTGTGAATTAAAATACAAATATTGTCATCTAGACAATATCCACACTCAAATAAGTCCTCATTACAATTATTGGTATATTATTTTATAAAAATGGTGAGGACTACTAAAACAACTTTTTAGAACCATCATTCCACACCCCGACTAGAACTCGCTACATTCTCGCCTCCTAAGAAGAAAAATGGAACAAAAAGGATAAGGGTGAGCTCAACTAGCCCAATAAAGAATATAATGACTAAGATAATATAGAACAAACTATTGTTAGTTTTCAACAGGGAAAAATCTGATAAAATACAATAGACAACAAATTTCATATCAATATTCGCTGCGAAAATAATAATTCATAGATGAGTTACATAGAGAATGAAATCTACTATAATATATGAATTTAAAAGTCCATTATCAATATTTTATCCCTGTAACATCAATCAATATTCATCTTGAATCAAATATTCATCTTTGCACTACAAGCCAAAGATATTCATTAGTTGGTCAAATTCATCTCAACACCTGTTCATTTTTGCACTACGGGCCAAAGATATTCATAACAAAATCATTAATCTTTGCACTATAGGCCAAAGATATTCGGTAATATCATCATTTAGGACTGAGGATGATGAAAAATATTTTAAAGAAAACGAATCCAGTGAAACAAAAAAACAAATATTAAGGATTCGTATTTTAAACAATCCGAGTTCAAAAAATACTTCATAAATAATCATAGTGAAGCAAAATTCAAGAATGATCAAAACATGGATACAATCAAAGCTAGTATCCATAATAGATATCTTGGACAAAAACGAAAATTTAGTTTTTCTGTGAATAGTGTCGTATTCGTGAATAGTGTCGTATACGTGAATAGTAGCCCTGACACTAAAAGAAAAGAATTTCACAAGAAAAATCTTACCAATATTCCGACATAATGATATTAGAAGAAATAATATCATTTTAAAAAAAATATATCCCTTAACTTGAAAAGACAGTACTTCTAGATGGAATACCGGATATAGTGCTGAAGGGAATTTGTACCGTATAACAATACTCAAGGTATCAAAATACTCACAAGAATACGCTCGATAATATATAGAGAGAAAACTTTAGTTTCTGGTGTGATTTTCAATTCTAACCTAAGCACCCTATTTATAGAAAAATGCTTAAAACACCAAAACAGAAAATCTAATAAAATAATATTATTTATAAACTAAATTTCTATGCACACCACTAGCTAATTTCAACCATTTAACACATGTCCCACAAATGAAAAAAACATTTTTCTTAATTAAAATATTTTAAACTTCAAAAATTAATTATTCTAGAACTTCGGAACTTCAATAATTCATAAAATAATAGCCCTTTTATCAAAAAAATTCAAACCTTATGTCCTTTTCATAGGAAATTCCATTCTCTACAACTTAGCAGAAGAAAGTTTTTGCAAATTCCAAACAGAAATTGACCGAAATCCACAAACGGACGATTTTACATGCTATAATCAAATTTCAGTCAAGAAATAGGGTCCACAAACATATTTTAAACAATTTTTATAATAAAAATATTCTTCCTCCTCATTTATTCATATATTCCGCATTCATTGTAAAATATATATTAATAAAATATAATAATATATTTAAATGAACTATTTTATCAGAAAAGATAAAATATCAATTTTCAACAATTGTCACATTAAAAAATTTCTCCATTTATATCAACATAAAATGAATATTTTCCTTATCATAATAATTTATAATTAATTATTCACAAATAATATTACAGAATCACAATACCGACAACCAGGCCGTTCTTAGGAAAGAAGGGACTTTTCAATAAGGATTTCTCCTTACTGGCGCGCAATTAGGTGATCAAACCTCTCATTAGACAGAACTTTTTAGACATTGCCAACAATGTTATCTAATAATATTATTCAAATAATATGAATTATTGATCTGATAATGAAAATACTGTGCAGTGACAATTATTGAAACAACAATAATATAAAATATCAACGTAGCAATTATTGAATTAATAAAATAAAATATTAAACAGTAACTACTGGAACAATTATTGAGTAGTGTCTTAACAGTATTAACAGTAACAATTATTGAACAGTACCGGGTATTTCAACAGTATTAACAGTAACAACTACGCTGTTATTTATAAATAACTTATACTTATCGTTTTTCTCATCAATCACTTTCTGTTATGGGGCCCACACAAGGTGCACCGTCGTACGAATATTCCCCGACACTAAGAATATTCCACGACCAAACGAATATTCCCCGACAACAATGAATATTTTATAACCACTTGCTTATTTAAGATATTTGCGCATTTTACCCATAACTAACCACATTAATCAAATCAACCCTTACTATTTTAAAATAATAAATAGAGAAAATTCAATTTCATTTAATAATAAGTTGGGGTCTTACATTCTATTTATAGTCTAATAAAACAAATAACTTTATAAAAGTATTCTGTTTTATATAAAAAGATTTCTGTTTTATTACATTTATAATAATAAAAAAACAAACTTCATCATCATTATTATAATTCACACTATTAATCGACCAGGTCGTTCCCAGGAAAGATGGGATTTTTCAATAAGGATTTCTCCCTATTGGCGCTCAATTAGATGACCAAACCTCTCCTTGGCAGAACTTCTAGATATCGTTAATATTGCAAATAATAATATTAATAACTTTGTTACCTCAATTGTTGATTTAATAATATATAAAATACCAACAATAATTGAATCAAATAACGTGAGATACTATACAACAATTACTGTGACAATAATTAAACAAAACTGAGTGACTTCTCACGTAAGCATCAATAATCAATACCGTGTGCTACTATGCAACCACGCGTATTACTGTACTTTTATTACCAACCAAACAATAAAAATAACTTTTGTTATGAAAAGAATGAAGAAATGCAACAGAATGCTACAAAAAAATTAAAGAGTTTATATCCATCCATATAGAGAGTGATTAGCATGAAATGAATTTTATGATAAATTTATTTCATGCCTAATACAATATTAACAAGCAAGGAGAGAGATCACCCTCATTCTTGTATATCAACTCTGAATTAAATATGAAGTGAACCAGATCCCTCCCATCCATATATGAGGTTAACTTATATATGAGTTTATATCCCCATCCATGTATGAGGTTAACTTATACGAGAAGAAACCAATCGTGTCACATGATTCAAACTTCTCCTCACAAATCACAATCCACCATCATTTCTTCAAAAGAGAAAATAAAGAGAAAAAAGTGGACCAAAAAGATAGCAGCAATTAAAAAAGAAAAAATAAAGGCAAAAAGTAAAAGAGGGAAGCAACAATAACGTCACTTTCACGCTTCTTCTTTTGCTTCTTCATCTTCATCTTCATCTTCACCTTCACCTTTTTTTTCTTCTGTTTTTCTTTTTTTCATTGGTGTTTCTTCCGTCTATAATTTTTCCGATCGGAAGAATTCCGACTTCTATCTTAGCTTAAATTAAGGTTTATTTGTTTATTTGCGGTTGAATCCCTGAAATATCCTCCTTTTCCCCATAGCTTAATTTTATTTTATTTAAAAAAAATCATTTTCAGAATTTAGCATTAGAACCGCGTATTTCGGGTCGGGTCCAACCCACTTTTGGTCTCCACGGCTCAAATATATAAACCCATAACACCAAACGAGATCCTCAAAACCCCCCAAAATATCAGAACCCTCGCACAAAACCAGTCAAATTCAGACACGGTGAGAACGAGAAGCAAACCACAAAAATGGCAGGCTTCTCGTTTTCTCCCTCCCCAAACCCTAATTCATCAGCTTCAACACAGCCTTCCTCCCTTTTCGGCTCCTCTTCCCCTTCCCCATTCGCCTCCTCCTCATCTTCTCTATTCTCAAGCCCTAACCCATTCGGATTTGGTGCTTCTTCAACTCCGACAAGTTCGTCTCTGTTTGGTAATCCCGCCGCTTCATCGGCTTCCACTCCGTCATTCGGATTTGGTGCTTCTTCAACTCCGACAAGTTCGTCTCTGTTTGGTACCCCCGCCGCTTCATCGGCTTCCGCTCCGTCATTCGGATTTGGTGCTTCTTCAACTCCGACAAGTTCGTCTCTGTTTGGTAACCCCGCCGCTTCATTGGCTTCCGTTCCGTCATTCGGATTTGGTGCTTCTTCAACTACGAGAAGTTCGTCTCTTTTTGGTACCCCCGCCGCTTCATCGGCTTCCGCTCCGTCATTCGGATTTGGTGCTTCTTCAACTCCGACAAGTTCGTCTCTGTTTGGTACCCCTGCCGCTTTCTCAACTCCGGCGAGTTCGACTCTGTTTGGCACCCCCGCAGCTTCTTCCACTCCGGCGAGTTCGTCTCTGTTTGGTACTCCCGCCGCTTCTTCAACTCCGGCAAGTTCGTCTCCGTTTGGTGCCCCAGCCGCTTCTTCGTCTCCGTTTGGTGCTTCTTCGGTATTTGGATCCAGCTCTGGTTCAGTGTTTTCTTCGAATTTTTTTGGATCCTCTAGTTCTGGTGCTGCTTCTACTACTTCATCCATCTCTTCAACCATTTTTGGTTCATCTTCTTCGAATTCGGCAACTCCATCTCCGGCTTTTGCTTCACCATTTGGTGCTTCTTCCTCATCTTCTGCTTCAAGTACGCATTCTTCTTCATCTTCTGCTGCACCTGGGTTTTCATTTCCCACTGGTTCCAGCTCAAGTTCACCTTCTTCTTCATTATTTGCATCTTCTGAAGCACCGGGATTTTCATTCCCTACTGGGTCTAGCTCAACTTTAGCTTCATCTTCAGCACCGGCGTTTTCATTCCCTACTGGTTCCAGTCCAGCATTTTCAATATCAAAGGGGACAGGAAGTTCTGCATCAGTTACTGTTTCTTCTCCTACGCCTTTTGCTACATCAAGCTCTTCATCTTTTGGCGCAAGTTCTTCATCGACTAATACAACTACTGCATCGTCTACAACTGCTACAGCTGTTTCATCAGCTGCTCCTACCGTCTCTTTTCCAAGTTTTGGTACTCCAAGCACAGCTTCTTCTTCGGGAACAACTGGGTTGAGTTTTTCTTTGTCCACGAAAACACCTACAACTGCCTCAGCTTCCCAACCCCAACCAGCAGCTCTGTTTGGTGAGTGTT
Source organism: Panax japonicus (assembly GCA_020205505.1). Lineage (NCBI taxonomy): Eukaryota > Viridiplantae > Streptophyta > Magnoliopsida > Apiales > Araliaceae > Panax > Panax japonicus. Next base: position 5,426,472 of record CM035106.1, on the reverse strand, counting down.
CTAATCTATCTATGTTTTCAGTCTCTTTTCTCTTCTGTATAAATCATAATTATAGTTTTGTCCTACAGTAGCAAGATTTGATTTTTGTTTGGATTCTACACTGTGATTTGGTTTTGTGTTTTCCTGAATGACTATCAAAGTATGTGCATTGTAAACGTTGATGGTAAGTGCTAGTTTAACGAATCACTGAATCTTGGGGAATTTTATAAATTGAGTTGAAGCCCTACCTCAATTTATTTCAGGAACCCATTTTCCCTTGGGAGTAGGCATAGGTGATGAAGTAAGAGTTTGGATTAAGGTGAACATGTGAGGGATAGGTTTATTGAGCTGCCAGTTTACCAAATTCGCTAATGTAAGGGTAAGGAGGTTGAATGGTTGAGGCGAGATTATATGATAGGAAGAGGTATGTTATGAAAATGGAAGTGATTGGAGTGCAGCAGAGTGTAGAATGTGAACTAACACCTAGTAACAGTATTGTCACTAAAGTGGTAAGGGCTGGTGTAGATGCTCCTGGCGTGAAGTTTTGCTGCAATAGATTTGGGGGTGACCCCATGTAGCAATGAGCTCAAAGGAGGCCTATAGGAGCCATGTGATAGTTCATGTGCTTCGTCTGAAGGTTTTTTTGGAGCTAAAATAGGAGTTTGTGTGGATGCAAGTCAGACTTCATCTATTTCCATATCTCTAGACATGAATGATTTACACTGTTTCACGATTAGCAGTTTGATAGTTAAATAAATTTGAGCCAAGTACGATGACATCACTATGGGGAGAATAGACTCTCAAGTCCATGTTATTGTAGTTGGTGGCTGATGTTGTGTATTAATTTGCAATCATGAACGATAATGCTTTGATCCTGCTGAAATGCAATTTTACTGAGACGAACGGGTGATGTAGTTGCTGTTGGGTTTCACGTGGACTGGTTGCTGCGGAGGGTTAACAAAGTCATGGCAAGCAGACACCAAGTTTGTACGATTTAGGCGGACATGTTAGACCAGCAAATAGATGCTGCAAAGAAATCTCTAATGGATATGGAGCTGCGACAATTGGTCTGCCCTGGAAGGAGGTCGCTTTTATGAAGGCTGAGATGGAAGCAAACGTCACTAATGAATCTAATTTAGGTGACGAGCTACTGTGATGGATGCATACAAGATAGGATAGGATGTTTTATTTTGTTTAGTCCTTGATGTTCCCACCACCTCTCTTAGTCTCTTTCACTCGCTCTGTTTGTTGTGTAGCAATAACGTTCTTGATTGAATTATTTTCAAGTTTATCTGTCTATGGAAATTAATATTCTGCACCTAGTATTGTTTTGGACCCCTTCCTCCGTTTAACATTATGTTGGGAGATTTTAATACTCCATCTGGGAATGTCCCAGGCTAGGAAGCAGGGGTGCGCCTATCCCCTGCCGCACTGCGCATGGGGTGCGTACGGGATATGGCATGAGTCGTATCCCTGGATTTTACTTTGGGGGTGCGGCTGTGGCATGTTTTGTAATTATGAAAAAGAAATTAAGAGGGGAAGATAATATACAGATCATGATGACTTCGCAACAGAGAGAAAGACTCCTGCGGCTGCTCGACTTGGGCAGTGACGCGACTTCACTGGCAGTCTTCTCTCTTCCTTTTTTCTATCTTCTTTTAGTCACTTATACGCTGCCTTTTCTTCATTTTGTTTTTTGGTTGCTGGTTATCTTTTTGTTGAAATTATCTTTGCTGCCTTTTTTTCTTTTTAAAATTAGCTTTGTTGCTTTTTGGGTTAACTTTTTTGTTTTTGTTTTTGGCTCATGGAATTATCTTTTTGTTGTTGTTGTTTAGATTATAATAGTAATCTTTTGCTGGGTTATCTTTTGTTGATTATTTCTGCTTTGCAGGTTGGATTATATTTGTTAAATGTTCAATAAACTTCTTTTTGACTTTAAAGATTTTTGGTTTTGTGTGACTTTATGGTTTCATGTTTTGCTATTGTGATGTAGGATGATGCAATTATATATTTTGTTGGAACAGCATGAAGTATGTAGTTTTGTTGATGTTTTTTTATCATATATATACATAACATATGTGTCGTATTCCCGCTGCACCCGAATCCCCATTTTTTAAATTTGGCGAATCCCCGTATCCTCGCATTGCGCACTTGTATATCTTTGCTTCTTAGGTCCCAAGATAAAAGTTCTTTATTGACTTTTATAGTCAAATTGACCATTTTTCTGATAAGTAAATCTTATTATTCTCTTAAATATATAGAAAAAGCCTATAAAAATTATAAGCTACATACAATTTAGTACTAATCTCAATGTTTGCCTTTTTGAAAATCTAAATATATATGTTTAATATTAATTTTAAAAACGGTCAGTTTGACCACAAAAGTCAATAGAAGATTTTAATCGTGGGCGGAGGGAGTATTTACATTATGGTAGCACTTAGAATCTGAGATATTTAACATTACGCGTGTATATTTCTTGTTACACATTTGTGAGGAGATTGGACTTGATCTTCAAAATTTGTCTCAGTTGCACATTTCCTGCATTATTTTTGTTGTACAGTTTCTCACCTGGATTTCTAAATATTTGTTAATTTGCAAATTCAAATAAACATTACATTTCTGAATGTAAGGGCTTATATCTGATATAATACCTATATCCCATGTCTGATATGGCATTTACTTTTTGTAGGCCCTGCTTCAACTTCTACAACTGGAACAACTTCAAGTACCAGTTCTGCTGCTCAGTCAACATCGGCCCTCGCTGTAGTTTCCAGTAGTGGGTTAGTATACATCTTGATAACTTAACTTGGTTTTAATTTTGATTCATTTTTTTTATGATCACCTCTATGTTGGCATACTTCTAAAACAAGTGGAGGCATGTGTCTCACTTATCTTTTTGTGTTGTAGGACAACTTCAACTGTCAGTGCAGTTGTAGCCTCTGCACCAAAACTACCATCTGAAATCACTGGAAAAACTGTCGAGGAGGTAATTTATATGTACAAAAGTTACGTATAAAAAATTGGCATGTACAATCGTATCTTGCAAAGACACAAAAGTGTAGTTACTTCTAGTTGATGAATGATCGTGGCATTCTGCTGGCTAAAGGGAATCGTACAACCTTCGACATATTATGTTTTCTGCTTTTCTGAATTCCTAGTGTGTGGGGTTTGCATTTGGAGTTCTTTATGTCTTATTATGTGATCTTATAAACACATTAACATTGTTAGCTTTTGTTTCTTTCCTATATTTGCTGATCCTTCTACTTTTGTTGAATTCTTATGTGCTGTTTCATATTTTCCCCTTTTTTCCTCCCCTTTCCCTTTCTATTCTATAAAGATCATCGAAGAGTGGAATGCTGAGCTACAAGGGCGTAACGGAAAATTGCGGAAGCAGGTTATTGCGATAGCTAAGTGGGACAGGAGGATTTTGCAGAACTGTGATGTTCTTATCAGGCTTGAGGTCATTCATTCTTCTCTATGAAAAAATTGCCGTTATTAAAGTTGAATGTTTGGGATATTCATGAAGCCTTATAAGTGTATACTATTTTTTAAAATGTAATGATGTTCAATAGATTTGTGCATGGGAATCCTATAGTTAAGGTTTTGAAAAGAGATTATTGAGCGCTGTCTCTGGACTCGATTTTTTTAATTTTTTAATGTGAACCAATGTATGTAGTGTTGCTGTAAAAGTTACTATAATACAAAAAAAATAGGAACACGCAACCCCCCATAATCTTTTTTTAACTCTAAAATTCTTTTTGGCAAGTCTTATGTGTCATTTTGCTAACTTCAAACTGGTTACCAAATTGCCACAAAGATTACCAGCCAAAGGTGGTTCCTATGATTCTATCATATCAGAAGCATACATAGGCAGCATGCCTGCATCCATTTAAATGCTGATAGGTCAGTTAAAATTAGATCTGTTTTTTGTTCTATTTTTAGGTTGGTAAGGGTTTGCAAAGTATGGAAGATGAAGCCGAGCGTATGTACAAAGATGAGCGTGGACTACTTCTTGACGATGAGGCTGCATCCACGAGAGATGCAATGTAAGTGCAAAGTTCCAATTTTGATTGATGGTTGACATTCCCTTGTTAACAAATCTTTTTCTGATGATTTGTCTTTGTCTTCCACTCATGCTTCAAATATAGTTTTGCACGTCGCTTATATATTGCAAAAATTCGTGTTTTTAGATATATAGGACACTTGAGATAGACATGTTATGGAGTGAGCATTTGATTGTCATCTTTTTTGGGGATGTAATTTCCAGGTATGAGCAGGCTGAATTTATTGAAAGGGAACTAGAACAGATGACGGAGCAAATTAAATCGATTATTCAGGGAGTTAACGCCAACCAGGTGACCGGCCCTCTTTGCTTTGTAGTTACTCTTTGCAACTAATGTGATGACTCCACTGGATGTTGTAGTTCGAATCTTAAACAATCAACTAATTTCATTGATGTGGATTGATGAAAAGGTTAGATTCGTACTCATCATTTCTTCAGACGCACAACCAAAGCTCTGTGCTTGCTAGTTTCCTAATTGGATATGTGAGGGGAGTATTAAGAAATTATTATTTCCGTTAATTTGGCACGCCGTGGCTTTATTGTTGTGATTATTATAATTTATTTATTTATTTCCAATTTCTTGTTGTCACATGGTATTAGTGTGAAAATATTATTTTTTCTTGAAAGCTTTATCATTACTTCCCAACTTAGTCTCTTCTATTCATGTTGTCAACTTGCTTCTGTGGACTGTTTACCTAATGTTAAATGGTCAATTTCTTTGGCGGATATGGATTGTTGCATGTTGTTGGATTTCTTGCCTATTGCTAAATGTCTTTCAAATCAGACTGAAGTTGCCAATGTGGTTAAGACCCAAACTAACTTGGAGCGACAACTGGAGCTAATTGAGACTCATCAGGAAGAGATACTGATCTGCGCTCTGTCTATATGAACATTAGTGCACAATCTGCTCTGCAGATAGAATCAACATTGTTTGAACTTCTCAATATGCTTCCAGGTTATTATTCTTCATGAAGGTTGTTTGGTTATTGAGTGCTGTTTCCGGAGACAATTTGTTTTATTAATTTTTTTTTCATGTGCACCAATGTAAGTAGTGTTACTGAAAAAGTTACCATTATACAAAATTATATGAATGCACAGTGCCCCATAATCTTATTCCACTGTATAAATTTCTTTTTGGCAAGTCTTATTTGTCATTGCTAACTTAAAACTGGTTACCAAATTGGCACAAAGATGACAAGCTAAAGGTGGTTCTATCATATCAGATGCATACATAAACATCATGCATTCTTAGGATATTAATTTCTTCTTATGTCTATCAGGTTGATGATGACGAGGATGATATTCCCTTGGTTGCCAAGAGTCGGACACTACAGGCAAAGTCATGCACAGTTACTTTACCTGTATCCCGTCTTGTTGATCACCCTACCACGATTGTTGATGAGGTAGAGGAGTCCGCCACCCTTAAGCCGACCAATTTGACTCTGCCCATTCGCGAACCTACGTCCCCTCATGATGATTGTGTCCGCCTTAATGTCGATGATTCCTTATCTGATGTAGGCATGGAGCCGAACGTAGGCATTGCTGAGGCTCCCTTCCACTCTACAACATATTCTGGCGGTCTTAATGCACATGCTGATGTTCTCAAGGTTCATGGTTCTCCTCGAGTAGAGATGGAAGGCAAAAGCATATCTTCTGCAGCACATGCAGATCATGGTGGCTCTGGTAGTGCACCTGTTGATTGTAATGTTGCTTTGGACCCTCCTTCCCCGAGGGGGAATCTTTCGGATCCTTGTGTCTATTTTCATCTTTCCCGAAAGGATTCCGCCAAGCCGTCTTCTGCAAGGGAGGATATATCTGCCGAGCCTTCGAGTGGGGCGATTCATGATGGTCAAGTTGGCATTACTTCTGAGGATATTTTAGTTGTTTTTTCATTCTACAATATTGTCTTTTGTCTTGTTAAGTTTTTTCTTTTCTCTTACCCTTAGACTGATAATATTGGAAATCTAACTGTCTTCCGGTGGGATTGTACTTTTTGATACACTATTCGCCGCCTCTGTTGCCATGTCTCATCCCACTGATATGGCTAATCACCCTAATACCCCTACCTTTGTGCAGCCACATGCAGCGGTTCAGACAGCTAGGATTGCAGCTTCCACTACTATAGGGACTTCTCAGGAGATGCCTCATGGAAGTACATCTGGTTCTGCCACCCCTATCTGTACATCTCTCCCTGCAGCCTCCACAGGTCCTCAAGTGAGCCCCCTTATTGCTTCAAAGGTGGCTCCCTCCAGGCCTTCTTTTAGCCTTTCTGAAGGGCTTGCCTCTTGGAGAGGCTTTCAGGTTTCACCATCTAGCCGAGAGAGCCTTGAGCGTCTTTCTACTCGGTTCCCTCAGATGCTTGATCAATTCCAGCTTCAAACAAGACATTTTCAGACTTTTATATTGGATCTCCTTGCAGGTCTTGGGGATGAGATGCACGATATGCTGGTTAGCGAAGTGCAAGAAACAGACTTGGATAGGCTCAAGTGCATCATCGCTGACCTTTCTAGTGTGGGCATAGACGTAACCATTTTTCGGGATAGACTGGATGTTGTTGCTTCTGCTCGTCGTGCTGCTGACTTGAGCTCGGCCATTGCTATGCGTTGTCATGAGCATGCCATGTACACACGGGAACTCTTGAGGGTGGAGTCTGCAGCTAAGGATTTGAGGATTGAGCTTGAGAAGACTGAGTCTGCTGCCAAGGACTTGAGAGCCATATTGAAAGAGAATGAGCAGGCTCGAGATGTCGCTATCGCTGACTTGGAGGTTCTAGATACTTATTCTGCTGAGCTTGATCCTTGTTTGTCTTTAGATCAGGGTCTTTTGTAGTTTTCATTCCCTGTTTTTGTTTCTTTGATGGTATGATAATATATGTTGATCTTCCTGTTTTCTATTCATTCGTTTTTCTTAATTGTGCATGGATATTCGTTTTGCTTTTGACTTGAACAGTGTTCTTTACTCATGACTAAATATCAATTATTAAGTCATTTTCACTTTTGGAGGTGAATAAGTGTAACTGTTCGTTAACCATCTTAGATGTAATATTTCTTTACCCATTTTATATTCAATGGACCTTAGATATTATCTGATTCTACAAGAGATATTTTGTAATATTTGTTTTCGGAGATTTTTCGGAGTTTTTAAAAAAATAAGTACTTATTTTTTTGACTTAAAAGTCAATTTGTAAGTCAAAAAAAGTGATTGTTAAACACCATAAATAGTATAAATTGGTTTGACCAATTATAAGTTGTTCCCGAAACGGACCAATATTATTTGATCCCTCCTAATTAACCAAACTCCAAACAGTGCAAGTTAAAAAAATTTCTTACCTTAGTTATACTCCCTCCGATATAAGATTTTTTAGAGTTATGCACAAGTATTAAGTAAATGATTATATAATATTAAATATAATATTAAATATTTATATTGTCCTTGTATTAGAAAAAAAATTATTATTTATTGGACAAAAAATAGTAAGAGAAGAGAACAAAAGTTATATTTAATACTTGGGGTAATATTGGAAATTAACCAATTAATATTTACTTGTAATTCTAAAACATCATATATTAATAAATTAAGGCATACAAATGACATATTATGTCAAATACTTAATATTATAGATTTTTGTATTAGATTTAAGATCAAATAATCAGAGAAATTAGATTAAAAACAGAAAAATAATAACACACGATATACTCAAGTCTACCGAAATTCTAGCTAGTCTTGTTTGTTTGATATATTCTCTAACGCTTTATAATGATCTATACACCAAGTAATTTTTATATAATAATTAAAAAACCCTAACTCTTAATATACTGGTCATGCCCAAAACATTAATCAAAACCAAGATCGGATTACTAATAAATCTCTAAACCCAAATACACATTATGGTCGGACTATCCTTTTGCGGTTGGACCCTAAAATATGAGTCAATCTAACATTTTGTTTGGCACAGAAATTTGAGAATAAAACAAGCAGCAACTAAGTTTTATCTTTATTTTTGTGAAGAAAATATCCAAGCAAAAATACATTAAACCCATAGATCCTCCTTTTCCCCAGAGCTTAATTTTATTTAAAAAAAAAAATCATTTTCAGAATTTAGCATTAGAACCGCTCTATAAAGGTGTTTCGGGTCGGGTCCATCCCACTTTCGCTCTCCACGGCTCAAATAGATAAACCCCATAACACATTAACACCAAACGAGATCCTCAAAACCCCCCAAAATTTCAAAACCCTCGCACAAAACCAGTCAAATTCAGACACAGTGAGAACGAGAAGCAAACAACAAAAATGGCAGGCTTCTCGATTCCAAACAACTCGTCTACGTCCTCATCTTCATCCCAATTTTCGTTTTCTCCCTCCCCAAACCCTAATTCATCAGCTTCAACACAGCCTTCCTCCCTTTTCGGCTCCTCTTCCCCCTCCCCATTCGCCTCCTCCTCCTCATCTTCTCTCTTCTCAAGCCCTAACCCTAGCTTTGGCGCACCTGCATTCTCGACTACATCGTTCTCACTCTCCGCTAACGCCGCTTCATCGGCTTCCGCTCCGTCATTCGGATTTGGCGCTTCTTCAACTCCGACAAGTTCGTCACTGTTTGGTACCCCCGCCGCTTTCTCAACTCCGGCGAGTTCGACTCTGTTTGGCACCCCCGCAGCTTCTTCAACTCCGGCGAGTTCGTCTCTGTTTGGTACTCCCGCCGCTTCTTCAACTCCGGCAAGTTCGTCTCCGTTTGGTGCCCCAGCCGCTTCTTCGTCTCCGTTTGGTGCTTCTTCGGTATTTGGATCCAGCTCTGGTTCGGTGTTTTCTTCGAATTTGTTTGGATCCTCTAGTTTTGGTGCTGCTTCTACTACTTCATCCATCCCTTCAACCATTTTTGGTTCATCTTCTTCGAATTCGGCAACTCCATCTCCGGCTTTTGCTTCTTCACCATTCGGTGCTTCTTCCTCATCTTCTGCTTCAAGTACGCCTTCATTCTCCAATTTGTTTGGATCTTCTTCCGCCTCTAGCACAAGTTCAAGTTCAGCTTCCCCATTTTCAAGCTCAGCATCACCGTTTTCAGTTTCACCTTCTCCATTTTCGGGATCTGCTTCACCGTTTTCGACTCAATCAGCACCAGCATTCTCATTCCCAAGCACTGCAGCGTCGACTGCAGATTCAACTTCACCATTCTATCTTTCTTCTTCTGCATCGGCACCGACATTTTCAACTTCCAGTACCACTTCATCTTCTGCTGCACCTGGGTTTTCATTTCCCACTGGTTCCAGCTCAAGTTCACCTTCTTCATTATTTGCTGCTTCATCATCTTCTGCAGCACCGGGATTTTCATTCCCTACTGGGTCTAGCTCAACTTTAGCTTCATCTTCAGCACCTGGTTTCTCATTCCCTACTGGTTCCAGTCCAGCATTTTCAATATCAAAGGGGACAGGAAGTTCTGCATCAGTTGCTGTTTCTTCTCCTACTCCTTTTGCTACATCAAGCTCTTCATCCGGTGGGTTTTCCTTTGGCACCTCATCCTTGTCTGGTTTCCCATCCTCTATTGGGTTTGGAAATGTGGCTTCAACTACGTCCACTGTCACTGCTTCCGTGTCTAGTCCAGCAGTAACTGTTGCTTCATCTCTCTTTTCAGCAGTCACTACCACTACTGCATCAACTCCAGCAGTTTCAACCCTCGCAACATCTACTGTGACTTCTGGTATTACTTTTCCATCTTTTGACGCAAGTTCTTCATCAACTACTACAACTACTGCATCGTCTACAACTGCTGCAGCTGTTTCATCAGCTGCTCCTACCGTCTCTTTTCCAAGTTTTGGTACTCCAAGCACAGCTTCTTCTTCGGGCACAACTGGGTTGAGTTTTTCTTTGTCCACGAAAACACCTACAACTGCCTCAGCATCACAACCCCAACCAGCAGCTCTGTTTGGTGGGTGTTCTAATCTATCTATGTTTTCAGTCACTTTTCTCTTCTGTATAAATCATAATTATAGTTTCGTCCTGCAATAGCAAGATTTGATTTTTGTTTGGATTCTACACTGTGATTTGGTTTTGTGTCTTCCTGAATGACTATCAAAGTATGTGCATTGTAAACGTAGATGGTAAGTGCTAGTTTAAAGAATCACTGAATCTTGGGAATTTTATAAATTGAGTTGAAGCCCTACCTCAATTCATTTCAGGAACCCATTTTCCCTTGGGAGTAAGCATAGGTGATGAAGTAAGAGTTTGGATTAAGGTGAACATGTGAGGGATAGGTTTATTGAGCTGCCAGTTTATCAAATTGGCTTATGTAAGGGTAAGGAGGTTGAATGGTTGAGGTGAGATCATATGATACGAAGAGGTATGTTACGAAAATGGAAGTGATTGGAGTGCAGCAGAGTGTAGAATGTGAACTAACACCTAGTACCAGTATTGTCACTAAAGTGGTAAGGGCTGGTGTAGATGCTCCTGATATGAAGTTTTGCTGCAACAGATTTGGGGGTGACCCCATGTAACAATGAGTTCAAAGTAGGCCTATAGGAGCCATGTGATAGTTCATGTGCTGCTTCTGAAGGTTTTTTTGGAGATGAAATAGGAGTTTGTGTGGATGCAAGTCAGACTTCCTCTATTTCTATATCTCTAGACATGAATGATTTACACTGTTTCACCATTAGCAGTTTGATAGTTAAATGAATTCGAGCCAAGTACGATGACATCACTATGGGGAGAATACGACTGTCAAGTCCATGTTATTGCAGTTGGTGGCTGATGTTGTGTTTCCACTTTGCAATCATGAACTATAATGCTTAGATCCTGCTGAGATGCAACTTTATTGAGACGAACGGGTGACACAGTTGCTGTTGGGTTTAATGTGGACTGGTTGCTGCGGAGGGTTAACAAAGTCATGGCAAGCAGATACCAAGTTTGTACGATTTAGGTGGACATGTTAGAGCGGCAAATAGATGCTGCAAAGAAATCTCTAATGGAGATGGAGCTGCGACAATTGGTCTGCCCTAGAAGGAGGTCGCTTTTATGAAGGCCAATGTTCTAAAAGGCGCTAGACGGGTGGCCGAGGGGGGCCTAGCGCCTAGGGGGCCTGGGCGGGATTTATTATTTTAAGTCAATTTTAATATTTTATCTCACATTTATCCAAACAAAACAATAATATAAAGCAAAACAATCTATAATAAAGATAATAAAGGTCTTTGCTTAAAGTTCAAACACATATCCATATTGTTAATGTCAAAGGTCAAACACAAACATGCAATTGTTCAAAGTTCAAACATATTTTTAACGTATTTGTTTTATTCATAAACATGATTGCTATCAAATAATAAAATTTAAAATTTCAAGAATTTAATTCAATATTAAAACTTAAGAAACTAATCATAAATTTAAGAATTATATTTAATTAAACTAAATATTACAAATGTATCATCATTTATATAATTTGAAGTGGGCACAAATTTAAAAAATTACAACTATAATAAAATTGTCCATTTTGACTTGATATTGTTCATTTCTTGTTGTGATTTGATATACTATAACTTGTATTGTGAATATGGTAAATCATTAGAAAAATAAATATATTAAGATCTGGTTTGGGTAGTTATTAAAATAAAAAAAACTCTCCGTCTAGGCTCCTGAATGGATTTTTTGCCGCCTTGGGCCTAGGTGAGGCACCAGGGGGGCCTAGCGCCTAGGCGGGAATTTTTAGAACAGTGATGAAGGCTGAGATGGTTGCAAACGTCACTAATGGATCTAATTTAGGTGACGAGCTACTGTGATGGATGCATACAAGATAGGATAGGATAGGATGTTTTATTTTGTTTATTCTTTAATGTTCCCACCACCTCTCTTAGTATCTTTTGCTCGCTCTGTTTGTTGTGTATCAATAACGTTCTTGATTGAATTATTTTCATGTTTATCTGTATTGAAATTAATATTCTGCACCTAGTGTTGTTTTGGACCCCTTCTCCGTTTAACATTATGTTGGGGGATTTTAATACTCCATCTGGGAATGTCCCAGGCTAGGAAGCAGGGGTGCGCCTATCCCCTGACGCACTGCGCATGGGGTGCGCGGGGGTGCATACGGGATATGGCACAAGTCGTATCCCCGGATTTTACTTTGGGGGTGCACCTATTGGGGGTGCCGCGGTGGCATGTTTTGTAATTATGAAAAAGAAATTAAGAGGGGAAGATAATAGATCGATCATGATGACTTCACAACGGAGAGAAAGACTCCAGTGGCTGCTCGACTTTTGCAGTGACGCGACTTCACTGACACTCTTCTCTACCTTTTTTCTCTCTTCTTTTAGTCACTTATACGTTGCTTCATTTTGTTTTTTGGTTGTTGGTCATCTTTTTGTTGAAATTATCTTTGGTGCCTTCTTTTTTTTAAAAAATTAGCTTTGTTGCTTGGTGGGTTATCTTTATTTTTGTTTTTGGCCTCATTGAATTATCTTTTCTTTGTTGTTGTTTAGATTATGATAATAATCTTTTGATGGGTCATCTTTTTGTTGATTATTGCTGCCTTGCGAGTTGGGTTATATTTGTTAAATGTTTAATAAATGTCTTTTTGACTTTAAAGACTTTGGGTTTTGTGTGACTTTATGGTTTCATATTTTGCTATTGTGATGTAGGATGATGAAATTATATATTTTGTTGGAATAACATGAAGTATTTAGTTTTGTTAATGTTTTTTTAATCATATATATACATAACATATGTGTTTTATTCCCGCCGCACCCGAATTCCCATTTTTTTAATTTGGCGAATCCACTTATCCTCGCATTGCGCACTTGTATATCATTGCTTCTTAGGTCTCAAGATAAAAGTTCTTTATTGATTTTTATAGTCAAATTGACCGTTTTTCTGATAAGTAGATCTTATTATTCTCTTAAATATATAGAAAAAGCCTATAAAAATTATAAACTACATACAGTACTAATCTCAATGTTTTCCTTTTTAAAAATCTAAATATATATATGTTTAATATTAATTTTAAAAACGGTCAGTTTGACCATAAAAGTGAATAGAAGATTTTTATCCTGGGACGGACTGGGACGGAGGGAGTATTTACATTAGGGGTGTAAACGGTAGTAAACGGATACGGATACAGGTATATCCGTATCCGTATCCGGAAAACTAATTCGCTATCCGTATCCGTATCCGGTATCCGGCGGATTTTAAAAATATTATCCGTATCCGGTATTCGGAAAAATATTCGAATACGGATAATATCCGTTACCGTTTATTTTATCCGAATAGACAAATTATTCGGATATCCGAATATCCGAATTCGTTTATCAGTAACCTAATATAAAATTCATTCAAATATTTACGAAAAAAAAATTAAAGTTTAAATCATACATATTAATTAAACACAATTTAATATTTAAATCATACATATTAATTAAACATCCTATTCATAAAGGGAGGAACATGTTAATTGATGTTTTGGGTGAAAATAAAAAGATTCAATAATGTAACCGATACTTTGTTTGATGGATCAAATTGAAATTAAAATCTCAATATTATTCTTTCAAATTTTATTAAATAATAAAAAAGAGAAATAAATTAATATTTAATAAATGAATAATAATATTTATGGGAGATTTATTTATTATTTATCCTCAATAAATAAATTACATGGTTATAAGAAATTATTCGATTTCATTATATTTATGGAGAGTGCGAGTTATAATGTATGTGTGACAACTAGTTAATCTAACTTGATTCAAAATTGACATTGAACTTATTTTACATATTTGGACTTCTAGTTTCTAAATAATTAGGCAAATGAAAGTGATAAATACTCTCTCCACCCAAAAATTCATAAACGTGAATTAATTTATTTAACTCTCACTTCTAGATTAATTTTAAATTAATTCAGACCTAATACATTTTAATAATAAAATTATATTGTCCATTGCTCCCGCCTCTCGACCGTTGTCCTTAAACGTGTGTGTATATATATATAAATATATATTAATAGCTTATATAAATGAATGTAAGTGATTAATTAATGAATGTAAATTATTAATATATATATGTGTGTATATTGTATATATATATATATATATATATATATATACACCACGGATCCAGTCCGGTCTCCCAGACTGGACCTAAAATACGGACCCCGTATTTTTTTATTTTTTTTTGCTTTTTTTTTTTTGAAACAACTAAAAAAAAAAAAAAAAAAAATTTATGGAACTGAAATTTTTCAATAATACAGTGTTTTGGGTGTGTTTTTAATACCTATACCAACCAATGTATGTACAGTCTGCCCAGACTGTACAGAAATGTTTTGTTATAGGCATCCAAATCACGCCCAAAACACTGTATTATGGAAAAATTTCAGTTCCATAAATTTTTTTTTTTTTTTAGTTGTTTCAAAAAAAAAAAGCAAAAAAAAAAAAAAAAAAAAGGTCCGGATTTTATAAATTAATTAATGCAAGTTATTAATATATATGTGTGTATATATATAATAACTTTTATATATAAATGTATATGTAAGTTATTAATTAATGAATATAAGTTAAAGTGATTAATTAATGAATCTAAGTTATGATTTATTAATATATATATATATACACACACACACACACACACACACACCTATATATTAATAACTTATATAAATAAATGTAAGTAATTAATCAATAAATTTAAGTTATTAATAAATACATATATTATATATATTAAATTATTAACAACTTATATAGGTAAATTATTAATTAATAATTTACATTAATTAATAACTTAATTAATGTAAATATTAAGTGTGTGTGTGTATATATATATATATAAGTTATTCGGATACGGATTCTAGATATCGGAATCCGGATATCCGTATCCGTCGGATATATTTACGAACGGATGTTAATCGAATACGAATACGCCTATATCCGTATTCGTATCCGTTTATTTACGGATACCTTTAAACCGAATACGGATATATCCGTTTTTTTTCGAATACGAATAATATCCGCTTTTTTTCGAATACGGATGCGGACGAATACGAATTTTCCGGTTACCATTTACAGCCCTAATTTACATTATGGTAGCACTTAGAATCAGAGATATTTAACATTACGCATGTATATTTCTTGTTACACATCTGTAAGGAGATTGGACTTGATCTTCAAAATTTGTCTCAGTTACACATTTCCTGCATTATTGTTGTTGTACAGTTTCTCACCTGGATTTCTAAATATTTGTTAATTTGCAAATTCATGTAAACATTACATTTCCGAATGTAAGGGCTTATATCTATTATAATACCTATATCCCATGTCTGATCTGGCATTTACTTTTTGTAGGCCCTGCTTCAACTTTTACAGCTGGAACAACTTCAAGTACCAGTTCTGCTGCTCAGTCAACATCGGCCCTCGCTGTAGTTTCCAGTAGTGGGTTAGTATACATCTTGATAACTTAACTTTGTTTTAATTTTGATTCAACTTTTTTTTATTATCACCTCTATGTTGGCATACTTCTAAAACAAGTGGAGGCATGGATCTCACTAATCTTTTTGTGTTCTAGGACTTCTTCAACCGTCAGTGCAGTTGTAGCCTCTGCGCCAAAACTACCATCTGAAATCACTGGAAAAACTGTCGAGGAGGTAATTTATATGTTTTAAAGTTACTTGTAAAAAATTGACATATGCAATCTATCTTTCAAAGACTTAAAAGTGCTAGTTAGTTCTACTTGATGAATGATCATGGCATTCTGCTGGCTAAAGGGAAACATACAACCTTCAACATATTATTTTTTTTGCTTTTCTGAATTCCTAGTTTGTGGGGGTTTGCATTTGGAGTTATTTACTGGTCTTAGTATGTCACCTTATAAATAAGGGGGTAAACGATTCGAATTTGACTCGTAATGTTAAATTCATACTAAATCTCGAATTCGAATTATACTTGAAAAAATCTATTCAGACTCGACTCGAATATTTATTACTTAAATTCGATCTGATTCAGATCGAATTAGATTCAAAATACTCGCGAGCTTCAAATTGAAACTCGAATTCCAGTCTCCACATAATAACTAGTTTTGTAATAAATATAATTATAAATTGAATTTGTTATTTTACTTTGAAATAAGAAAATATATTTACTATTACACTTTACAAATATAAAATCACAATTAGAATTAAAAACAAAATAAAATAATAATAATTAATTATCCTAATTTGATTTAGTTTTGTATATATTATAAGATAATGTATCGAATATTTAATCGAATCTGTATCAATCGAGTATGTATCGAATCAGAATTCGAATAGTTTGAATATTAAACGAGACGAGTATAACCTTACTCAGATTCTACTCATATTTTTATTTGAACTATTTTTTATGATCAGATTTGGAACATATTATTAACGAATTCGAGTCTCGCTCTTATTTTTTCGAGTCGAGCCTGAATCGAGTCTGAACTGTTTCGTTTACAGCCTTACTTATAAACACATTAACATTGTTAGCTTTTGTTACTTTTCTATATTTGCCTATCCTTCTACTCTTGTTGAATTTTCATGTCCCGTTTCATATTTTCCCCTTTTTTTTTTCTCCCCTTTCCCTTTCTATTATATAAAGATCATCAAAGAGTGGAATGCTGAGCTACAAGAGCGTACTGGAAAATTTCGAAAGCAGGCTACTGCGATAGCTGAGTGGGACAGGAGGATTTTGCAGAACCGTGATGTTCTTCTCAGGCTTGAGGTCATTCATTCTTCTCTATGAAAAATTACTGTTATAAAGTTGAATGTTTAGGATATTCATGAAGCCTTATACTTGTATACTATTTTTAAAATGTAATGAATTTTAATAGATTTGTGCATGGGAGTCCTATAGTTATGATTTTTTGAATATTCTTGGATATTCATAAATTAGATCACATTTCTATTGTTGCTGGGTTGCATTGGGAGACTATTGTTCCCCACCCCCCCACCCCAAAAAAAAAAAAAACTTTTGATAGGCTTTTGTTTCTTGTTTTCTGTACTATTATCTGTATGCTTATGCAATTTCTGACGGTTATTCAATATTATGATATGTACTTCTGCTTTCACTTTTAAGTTAATGCGCTTTTTTGGGCTGTTTACCTAATGTTAAAGGCTCAATTTCTTTGGCGAATATGGATTTTTGCATGTTGTTGGATTGCTTGCCTATTGCTAAATGCCTTCTAAATCAGACTGAAGTTGCCAATGTGGTTGAGACACAAACTAACTTGGAGCGACAACTGGAGCTAATTGAGACTCATCAGGAAGAGGTACTGATCAGCACTCTTTGTCTATATGAACATTAGTGCACTCTTTGTTTTATTTTTATTTTTTTTTATTTTTTCATGTGCACCAATATGAGTAGTGTTGCTGAAAAAGCTACCATAATACAAAATTATAAGAATATGCAACCCCCATAATCTTATGTCACACTATAAATCTCTTTTTGGTTAGTGTGATTTGTCATTGCTAACTTAAAAGTGGTTTTCCAAATTGCTACAAAGATGTCCAGCCAAAGGTGGTTCTATGATTCTATCATATCAGAAGCATGCTGCATTAATTTAAATGGTGATAGGTCAATTATATTAGATCTCTTTTTCAGATTCGGATTTTGAATGAAATCATTTAATTAAATTTATTTTATTTATTAATAAGCCATGCCTGAATTAATTACTTTCTAGAAACTTGTTTAATTGGATTAAACTAGATTCTCCGAAAAGCTTATAGCCTAGCTGGCAGGAAGGCGTTTCAAGTTTTCCCTGCTTGTTTGCTAGTAGATAGTAATTGATTCCTATCAAGGTTCAACTTGTACCCAGTTGGCACATGATGTTTTATTTTGGTCCATATCGAAATCCTCCTGAGGTTGGTCCCAACCATTGACAACTGCTTTTTATTTGATGAAGAGAAGTTATATATAGAAAGAAGAAATTAGAAGAGAGGTACTGGGAGTCCTGTACAGAAAAAGAAGAGGGAAAGAAAACCTCAATTGAGAACTGCCTTTCAATACATCTGAACCTTGGAGATTGCAATGCCTTTAACACTTGTTGCTTGGATTGAAGCAAGACTTTAAATTTGCATTCCTCTCCTACCACATCCTGAATGATAACAAGCATGCTGGAGTGCAACAAAATCCTTCCATTCTTAGAGTTGGACTGAATTTCATGAGCCTAGTTGCATTAAATGCAAATATCCTTGACAAAGGTTATAAGGTCAACCATACTGTAACAATCTAATGGTATTAAACCTATCTGGACTTTGTAAGTAACCTCAGTCTTCCAGATTAGTTTATATATTGAATGAAGGAGTCTTGAGAGCTAACAAAATAAGCATGAAGGATCCATAATGAAACACACCAACATAATACAATATCACATATAGAAGGCTCAATTATAAGCTATGTCATCAAACAAGATGTATGTGCTGTCACATTTACACGCATGAAAGTTGTGCATATTTTATATCTGTTCTTTTCTTCAATTATTAGGTTGATAAGGCTCTGCAAAGTATGGAAGATGAAGCTGAACGTATATACAAAGATGAGCGTGGACCACTTCTTGATGACGAGGCTGCATCCACGAGAGATGCAATGTAAGTGCAAAGTTCACAATTTTGATTGACGGTTGACATTACCCTTGTTAAAAAATCTTCTTCATTTCTGATTATTTATCTTTGTATGCCCCTTATCCTTTAAGTATTATTTTACACGGCGCTTATATAGAACTCCAAAATGTTGATGGTAGATATATAGGACACTTAAGCTAGACATGTTATGGAGTGAGCATTTGATTATTATATTTTTTTGGGATGTAATTTTCAGGTATGAGCAGGCTGAATTTATTGAAAGGGAACTGGAACAGATGACAGAGCAAATTAAATTCATTATTCAGGCTGTTAATGCCAACCAGGTTACTGCCCCTATTTGCTTTGTGGTTACTCCTTGAAAAGCTTTTTTGGTGAACTTACTATTCTTTTTTGTTTCATTTAGGCTGGAGAACTCGAGGCAACTGATGGGATGACTCCACTGGATGTTGTAGTTCGAATCTTAAACAATCAATTAAGTTCATTGATGTGGATTGATGAAAAGGTTAGATTCTGACTCATCATTTCTTCAGACGCACAACCAAAGCTCTGTGCTTGCTAGTTTCATAATGGGATATGCGAGGGAAGTATAAAAATTTATCATTTCCGTTAACTAGGCACACCGAGGTTTTATTGTTGTGATTAGTATAAAAATATGTTTTTCCCAATTTCTTGTAGTCTCATGGTATTACTGTGAAAATATTATTTTTTCTTGGAAGCTTACTCCCGCTTCCCAACTTAGTCTCTTCTATTCATTTTTTGATTGTCGCAAAACCTTGTGACTTTGTTTTTAATAATTAAATGAATCCTAGAGGCGCTAAAGGTGGTGTTCCCAAGTACAAGCACACTAATTTAAAGCATATAGTTTAAATAAAAGTCGCACTATCTATAAAAGTTCCTTGAGTGAACTCTCCCATAGAAACCACAAAAGGCACAATGGATCCTGAAAACTTCTTATGAAACTAAACCACAAGGGGCCTCACTCTTCCTTCAAAATAGCAGTTCTGTTCCTTCAAAATTGTCCACCGAAGGTAGCCATCTCCATTCATTTTCACCTCATGCTAGTCCTGCAACCTCTCACTTACTGATCTTGGCATGACCAACAAGATGCAACGGAGTGCAAAAACAAGTCCATAAACTCCATTCTGCCTATACTGAAGCAAATGGTCAACCGCGTGAATACTTGTGAATCGATGTCCTCTCTTCTGCAAATTATTTTTAGCAAGAATTATACTCATATTGTCCCAAAATGAGATTCAGGGTTCACTTTTTAGGGCGTCTCAAAGTACCTACTTTCAAAACCAGTCTTTATTTTGAGTAAGAATTATGCTCCTAATGTTACTACTTTGCCCTTGTTTTGGAAAAGAAAAATATAGGGTGTAGTCTTGAAAAGGTAAGTTTGCAAGTGTATAACTTTTACACCTTCCACAAGCTTTTTCAAAAAAGTGCTTGAAGTCCCAATGGAGACATCTTGACTAGGATGGGCAGATTACTTGTATATATTTCAAATTGCTTGAAAATCAATTTCTTCTTCCCTTTATTGAAATTGCTCTTCAAATGTCTTTTACTTGATTCTCAGTTTTGTTGGAAAGACATTTTGAAGATGTTATTATTCTTTTTTTTTAAAAATTTAATTGGAGGATGAATATCCATTTGTTTCTTCAATAAATTGTTTCACATATCATATTTATGTGTGTTTTTCTGTTTTAATATACTCGTCTTTGAGCATGGGTATGGAGTATAAATGTTCCTCTCTTCCTGAGCACCTAGGTTCTTAATTTTTTTTTCTGGGTGGGAGGGAGGGAGGGAGAGGGGAGGGGGAATATTTATAGTTCATTTTCTTCAAATGGTGCTGTTTGTAAATAGAATTTTATTTTTCAAACTGAATGTAAATTAATCAATCTTTGTGAAAATATTAATTTTGCAAATCTATTGCTAAAACACTGATCTGTCTCGCATCATTAGGCCGAAGAATTCTCATCACGTATTCAGAAGCTCGCTAACCAAGGCTCTGCTGCAGATCGTGAATTGATGGGCCAGAAATACTGGTTGACTTAATTTTTACACAGTTTCTGAAGTCAGATGCTACTAACAGGAGCAAGCAGACCTTTTGTTGCATCAAATTTCTTGTTCAACACATTGTCATGTTGTGTTTCAATATTAGTGCCATTTGTTGGATATAAAACATTTTTGTACCTGGCAAGATTATTTTTTTAGTCCTAGGTGTAGTTATGTATGCTCTTTTGTACTCATGATTCCAAATTATAATCAGCAAATATTTAGATACCAAATTGTGTGCAAATGTTTGCTCCTGTCAAATTCTTGTCGGTATATTTTTTATTTATGATGAAAGTTATTTAAACTTTTATAATTTGTGCTAAAAATCATTTATTCTAAAATAGGTGCACAAACTCATAACAGTTATTTCAACTCTTATACTCTGAACTAATATTTACATCTGCTTATTTGAGAAGTATAAGTCTTAAAAGGAAAACTGATATTTTCATATGACTTTTTGATAGTTCTACATGAAGATCGTCGCTATTAATCCTATAATGACCGTAAAAACCGTCGGTATACATTTATAGCGATACTTTTCATGTAGAAATATCAATTTTCATCTCAAAATTACATGAATTATATCTGCTTATGTAAATAAGCATATTTCAATAACATTTTTTACTAAAAGGTATTTGATGTTAGTTTATTTTATATATCTGTGAAGGGAAAAAAAGGTGATCTTAAGATCAAGACCAAAGTAGTAAAGAGGTCAAATGTTTCAAAATCAGGTTATAAAATAAAATTGAACTCATAAATTAGGTACAACTAAATTTAAGAAAGTATGAGAAAGTAGGATAAGTTGAAAATTTGTCTTTAAAAAGTTGTAAATATTTCTCTACCTGTAGAAAGAGTAAAGTTATTACCTGAAGAGAAACTTGAAATTAGACGTAACAACATATTCGAAATGTATATTGTGAATCAAACAAATCATTATATTTTGTACAATTAATATCTGTCTCGTTATTTTTTCCATGCATTAATTAATCACGCACAATTTAATTGAATTTAATTAATAAAAAGGTCCAAAAAAATTTAAATTGATAATAATCTATTCAACCCCTTCTAATTATTATTGACCCTTCACAACCTTTATTTTACATACATAATCAAAAGTTCAATCCATCTCTCCCACAAAGTGAGAATAAGATCCTGATGCTTGAAATCAAAACCACTCACATAATTTATCTACAGAATTTACTATCCAACTTTGTTTCATATTCATAACCAAATGTTCTGTCCAACCTACTCAACCAGTTTGTGGGGATACAAGGTGTCGAGTTGAGAATTGAGCATTGTTGCTAAATATTAATGCCAGTTAATGGGGATCAAACCCCCTGCCCCCGAGTGACGACCACAATCAAGAGAACCACTACAGAGAGGAGCATTGAAGATCTAACATTTTCTTCAAAGATATCAGGGAAGTCAGAAGTGGGAATTTTGTTCTCAGCAGGTTTAAACATCTCACTCACAAGCAATCCAAATTTCGAGATCACTTCACCAAATTTTGACATAGTTATCCCCAATATCCACTTCATGATGACAGCTGCAAGGTCTGGTTTTTCTTCAGAGATTTGAGGTCCGCCACGTCTGTTCTCTTTAGCTGCATGTATTAATGTGCAACAACAATAAGGAGGCACATATCAACAATGGCAAATGAAGAATTTATAGCGTATCAAAATGAAAAGAGAAATAAAGACGTATAACAGTTCTTTTCTGAACTTGACAAGACGATGAGAAGAATGAAGAATTTTTAACCACTTACTCCCTAGTCTTCAAGGCTACAACTTGTTTCGCTAGCCATATTGTCTTTCATATATTTGGTGCTAGTAAACATTCTTATTCTGAGCGGCAGGTGTATCTTAATTGGTTAGAGAATCCCCCAACCATGCACATTAACAACCCTTTTCATTTTTGTTAGGTTAGAGTAGAGTAGTCTGGTTTCTTAATTGGTTAAAAAAATCCTTTTGCTACTTGGGTCTCCTGTTGTTGACTTTGCATACATCCATTGTTCTCTGTATGGAAATGAGAGTCCTATTTCTTTTGTTGAGTTTTTTTTTAGAATATTAGACTTTGCATTTGACAAATTTCGACATAATTTTCCCTGATCAATAAATATTTCATGACAATAAATTTACTCTTTAAAGTTTAATATTAGAAAGAAAAATAATCCAAATTTTTTTCTCCGAGTGTTGTGTCCAATAAAAACCTAGTATTTCGAATAAAAATCAACAAAAGAACTCTCATTTCCATAAGGAGAGAGTAGATTGGAACAACGAATGTATGCAAAATCAGTTACATCTGAGCTAAGTAGCAAAAAGATTTTGCTGATAGATCAGAGATGAAATATTTTAGCCATAAAGCAACTTCATCAGTACTCTATATCCTTGGAATTGGATTAAGAAATGTTGAAAGAAGAACCCAATAGTTTTTACATTAGTGGATCATCAGTTTTGTGTAAACCTGTGCGCAGTGAGCCCCCGAGATCCTGAACTGCCTTGTTGCTCAAAATGGCATCCCACACAGCTTTATCCGATGATATTGAAGCCACCATTTTCTACATAAAAATTCAGAAACAGACATTGAAATGGTTGGCTTTATAATCGTACAATTTCATTCGTTATGCTGAAGCTGTTCATAAAACTCCCTTTATTTCACAAAAAGAGTCTCATTTGCCAAACTCTTTTCCCCACAAAAGAAGTCCTCTTTTATTATAGAATTATAATAGTTTAGAAAATGATGCATTGTCCTCAAGTTTTAACATTATAATTTCATTATCATGCCACCACCACTGATAAACTAGCAATCAACTTTTTCAAGAATAAACATGGAATAATATACATCCCTAATATTTGCAAATGAGACTTTTTTTGTGGAATGCAAAAGAGTAGTAATTGTCTTGGGGAAAATGACAAAATTTTAAATAAATATAACTTTGATCACCATAATCTCAAAGTAAAAGGACACCAACTTTATTCTTCGCTCACCTTAACACATAGTACAAGACAGTTACCTGAACTGATGGCTCAGTTTTCAGCAAATGATAAGCTTCTTGAACTCGTTTGTATCCAGAGGATTGAGTAATTCTTGTATCATGGTTTAACATTTCATTAAGCTGGTTGAATTCCGACGATTTTGATGTAGTACTTGTACTCCCATCCATGAAACTGTGTAAGATTAATCCAAAAGGAACACTCTTAAGCACATTTTAATGCAATAGCATTGTTCTAAAAATCCCCGCCTAAGCGCTAGGCACCCCCTTGGTGCCCGCCTAGGCGCTTGGCCCCCTTGGCGCCTCTAAGCCTCCCAGGCGCCTCACCTAGGCCCAAGGTGGTAAAATAATTCCTCCAGGAAATTAGGTGGTTTCTAGGCGGAGAGATTTTTTTTATTTTAATAACTACCCAAACCAAATCTTGATATATTTATTTTTCTAATGATTTATTATATTCATAATACAGGTTGTAGCATATCAAATCACAATAAGAAGTGAACAATATCAAGTCAAAATGGATAATTTTATTATAGTTATAATTTTTTAAACTTGTACCAACTTCAAATTATATAAATGATGATACATTTGTAATATTTAGTTAAATTCAATTTTATAATTCTTAAATTTATGTTTGGTTTCTTAAGTTTTAATATTGAATTAAATTCTTAAAATTTAAAATTTTATTATTTAATAGCAATCAAGTTTATAAATAAAACTAATACGTTAAAAATATGTTTAAACTTTGAACAATTGCATGTTTGTGTTTGAACTTTAACAGTAGCAATATGGATGTGTGAACTTTAAGAAAGGCCTTTATTATCTTTATTATAGATTGTTTTGCTTTATATTATTATTTTGTTTGGATAAATGTAAGATAAAATATTAAAATTGACTTAAAATAAAAAATCCCACCTAGGCCCCCTAGGAGCTAGGCCCCCCTCGGCCGCCCGCCTCCCTCCTAGCGCCTTTTAGAACATTGTGTCATAGCAGAACTAAAGAACCAATTTTAAGCGATCATTAAAGCAGACAACCTTGTATGTCTAGAGTATTTAATTTCTACTAATTCATTAACATACCACTCCCTCTCTTCCAAAATTAGATATACATTTCTAAAACGACTATTTTTAAGAAAAAACTTTACTTTTTCAAACTTATCCCCAGCATTTATTAAAGATGTAGTAATGGTGTCACGATAATACTCAAATCATAAAATAAGTAATGACACGTTAGGATTTAGGAACTTTACGTCACTTGATAGTGTATAATTAGAAATGTATCTCTAATTTTGGAACATACTAAAACAAAATTTGTATCTCTAATCTTGAAAACTCCGAAGGGCCGACGAGACTTGTGCATGGACTCCCAACCTCTAAAACCCCAGCAACCTAATGCTAATGGGTGATCTTTGGGCATCTCTCTCTGGCACACACCTATTCTTTTTATTTATTAAAAATTACAGAGGAAACTTGTAAAAAGAGATTTTTTTTTTGCCACTACATATAAATCTCCTCACTCACACACAAACCTTTGGATTCCAAATAAAATGTGACATAAATTTGGAAAATGGGAAATATAAAGTTAACATGATTTTTTTTAGACCTCCTTTCCATTTGCACAATTAAAGAATAGCAACATACCCACCTAAATTCCATAACATTAAACAAAATTGAGAAATAAGTATTGCACTTTAAAAATCATGACTACTAAAATTATTCTACTACATGCATACTGTAAATTAAAAAAAAAAAACCTTTTAAGAAATTAGTTAAACCTTTGAAGATCAGACATGGCTTTTTGGACTTCAATCCGAGAAGGAACAGGGCCAAAAACAGTGTCATGAGGAGCCCCAGTTGGTCTTTTACCTTCTTTTCCATCTAAAAAACCCATCTTTATCTTAAAGGTTGCAGTTGAATCAGTGAGAATTTGAGATGATAAGAAGAAAAAGGATGATATTGAGAAAGAGTAGAGAGAACTGGTGGTGGTGCTTCTTTCTTATTGGATTAATGTTGATAAATTGGAGGCCTGGACCCACCACTAATTTTTTAACCTGCAAATGGTGGGAACATGGCTTGGCTGATGGCTCCTCCTACCTGCATATTTCCAATGGATTCTCACTCTCTACTTACCCTCTTTTTTCTTCTTTTTTTATGTTAGTGGATAAAATGATCAAATACTGATCATGCTTTGATTGGTACACTGTTAGGGTATGGTGGGTGGGTGGGGGGGAGAGTGGGCGGAAATTAGTAAAAAAAAAAAAGAAACTGTTTTTACTTTAAAAAAATTAAAAATAAAATTTAATAAAAAGTAAAAAATATAACAAAGTTAATTATTTAATTTTAGCAACACAATGAGTCATTTTAAGTTCAATGAAGTTAATATATCGACTCTTGTCAACAACAATATCAAACTTTACCTCTTAAATATTACATCACACAATGTTGTCTGTTTTTTTTGTTCCCACTAGTGAAAGTAAAATAAAAAAAACATATATAAATAGAAATAGAAATAGAAATCAAAAGTATAAAAATAAATACAGTTACCAAACGAATATAAATTTTTATAAAAACAATTACCAAATTGTTTACACTAAAATCCTAAAAATTTAGTTTCAGGTTAAATGATTTTTGACAAAGTATTTGCATCAGTTAGCTAAACATAGAAGATTAGAGTTAATGCAGACAAAGACATTCAGCTAAATAAAAAAATAAATAAATATAAAGAAACACTGAATTAAAATTTGGATCAGACTCCACCAATAACAACCCTCACATAAAATTATTATTTAGGCACAACACAAACTAACACCTACTTGATAACCCCAGCCGTCGGTACAGTAGTTTAAGGTCGTCTTGAGAATGTTCTAAATCCGAACATTTTAGGTTCGACTCCCACCAGCAATAATTTGTCAAGGTCAGAAATGGTTCATGGGACCACGGGGACGCGGACGTAAGCCCGTATAAAAAAGCTGACCCAAGTTGAGATTAGTCTGACTGCAATTAAAAAACCACACATTATCAAAATAACACACCTACTTGATCATCACTAACTAGTTTCTCTCATAAAAAATATATAAAAAAATTATATGAAAGTGTGACTCACTTAGTATTCATGTAAAAAGAATTCTATGAAAATATCAATTTTTTATATAAAAATATCAGTTCTTTTTATCAATAGTCAACTATACTGGGAAGTGGTTGGTCTTGGTGTAAACTAAGGAAAGCCATTCGACGTCGTTTTCCCTCCCCCCTTAAAATCGTCATATTTCAATTTTCACCCGGGAGTTTCAAAATAAGGGTCATGAAATGAACGATGGAGCGTTTTCATATGGTTTCCCCGTTTTAGCGGTTTCTCTCTCCACATCTCTCTTCTCCATTCCATAAACATTCTTTAATTATTTTATCTTTCCCTATCTTTTTTCTGTTCATAAATTTTCACACAAATTTCTGGGTCTTAATTTGTTCGGTGATTTATCAGTTTTAATTGAAAGAAATGGCGGAGGGGACTTATGTTAAGCTCACCAAGGACCAAGTTTCATTGCAGGATATTAATCCTGGTGAACTCAATCAACCCATTGATGTTGCCCGGGTAATTTCCCCTTTATCACTCTCTCTCTCTTTTCAATCTAATTAATTCTTTGATTTGTTAGTTTTGGGTTTTTATATGTTCATGTGTTTGCAAAATCTAGATTCTTTTAAATTTAAGTTGATTTCACTTTTTAAGAAAATTATGGATTGCGAATGGGGGGAAAAAGACTTTTTTTTTCTTTCTGGGTCTTAATGGTGATGTGTAAGTCAGTAAGTGTAAATATGTAACAATGTGTGTGTTTGTGAAGTGGGAATTTTTGAAATTGAAAAGTTAATATTGGGTGATGAGTAATTATTTGTTTTAGGAATTCATGGTTATTTTAATTGAGGTATATAATGGAGCAATATGCGAACCAAAGGGAAACATAAGAGAAAAATTTGTAACATTCTAAACTTTGTGGTCTGTTTATGGATTTTCGCGTGGTACATCTATTTAAATTCTTGGCATATAAACCAATTTTGGGTTTTTCGCTACACCTATAGGAACTGTTTTCCTGCATTCCATTTTAGAAGCTGGATTATTGTATGTTCCTGCCATCTAATTGACAGTTGACATGCATGATTCCCCTTTTTATTGTGATTGAGTTGTAGAGAAAGAAGCTGAAATGCTGGTCAGAAATTCGAAATTGTAGAAAGTAGTGAATGTGGATAAAAGTCTAGCTTTTGTTTCGACATTTTTAGCTCTGCATTCCATCTCATAAGAGCGTCCTTCTCACTGTTACTTTTGGTATAATGTGTATGTGTTGTATTTTTAAATACAGTACTTCCTGTATTCTTTTTTTTTAATTTTTAATTTATTTATTCTTCTGTGAAACTGTATGCTTTCCATGCCTAGGATGCTAGTGTTCCTTTATTATTTGCAATGTAAACAATTATTTTTGTATTTGCTGATGGTTTCATTTGGCAGTTGAATGCTCGTAAATGCCCAGAATGTGGGCAAACCTTGCCTATAACCTACCAACCCCCTGCAGATGAAGATTGGTCTACTGGAATTTGTGGCTGTGCTGAAGATCCTGAAAGCTGTAAGGGTTTAATATTTAGTATCATTTCTTAGCAATTTGACATTTAAATCCTCTCACTTCACTCCCAATACCTCTAAAAAGAATCAATTATTATTTCTCTCACACCTTCCTCATTTTTTTTTGTTTAAGATGCTAGTGGAAGGCACACATGATGCTGTCTTACGAAATTATGTTTTAAAGAAAAAATTGGTCATAGCAGAAGCATTTGATATAATAGTAAATTTGGCTGTTTTGTATATAGCTTATTTTGGATGGAAAACTAACTAAGTGGGGTTTGTTTCAAATTTTTGTATAAACTTAAAGCTGAAAATGGAATAAATTGAGAAGCTGGGTGAGGCCAGTTTGTAGCTTTATGTTCTTTAACGTCTTAAGTCTTTTCCTTAATTTGCTTCGGAGTTTCAAACAGTTTCAACAAGTAGTTTCAGCTATTTAAGTTCAAGCTTCAGTTATTAAAATGTTCCAGGGATTTATTTATACTTGCACGAGTTGTATCTTCAATTACCTATATATATGGTGCAATAATGAACGACTAAGGATTTGGAGGAATACCAAATTGCTAGATTTGCCTTATTTTTCTTTGATGCTTACAAGTCACTATATTTAATATGAAATTAAATGTGTAGACAGTTGTTATGAATTTGTACTTAACAACTTATAAACACTTGTTGCTTCCTTTCCGTTGTGAATCTTGGCATGAATGATCCTTGTTCTCGTAATAATGAGGTTAATTTTCCAGGCTTGACCGGACTGTTTTGCCCATGTGTGTTGTTTGGGCGTAATGTTGAGACTTTGAAAGAAGAAATCTCCCAGAACGGCGCCTGTATTTGTCATGTGATATTTGTTGAAGGTGGCATGGCTCTTGCTGCAATTACGGCACTTTTTAATGGAATTGATCCAGATACAACATTACTCATTATTGAGGGTTTGTTATTTGCTTGGTGGGGCTGTGGTATATATACCAGCATGGCTAGGCAATCATTGCAGAGGAAATATCATCTAAAGGTAATTTTGGTTTCTTGGTAACTACAGGCTGACTGCTCAGAAAAAAAAAACATCCATGAACGAAATATTAAATCATATATAGGAATTCCTTGGAAAAAACATGGAAATTAAGCAATTTATACACATTTTCAACTGGAATGGCATCTGTATGTAATAAGGGGATCATAATCTCTCTATTGCACTAACATTATTTCATGTCTTGCTTCTTCCAAATGTTAGTAAAAACTTTTTCTTAATTTGTTTGGCTGCTATATTGAGAGGTAAAAAAACCCATCAACTTTTGTTTCATAGAAAATGACTCCATCAAGACTCGAACTTATTCTTTTGACATGAATATTCCAGATCACTAAGCAAATTAGTTTGTCCCTTGTAACAGCTGTAGCAGGGCTTTAATCATTTTTGCTGCATTGTTGCTTGCTAACTTAATCAATGCTGCTATTTCACAGGACGCACCATGCGATCCCTGCATGGTGCATTGCTGCATGCACTGGTGTGCTTTGTGTCAGGAGCATAGGGAGATGAAGGGCCGTCTAGTTGATAATGCTGTAGAGACGACTATCGTGGACCCCCCACCGGTTCAAGAAATGAACGCTAGAGATAAACAGGATTCTGCATCTTCTTCTGGGAAAGATGCCGACGACCATAGCTTGGCCATACAGCCTGTTTAAAATTTCCTATATGTTATGTGCAGAGGGTCAAAGAATTTCAGTCCTTTTTTGTATGTATAGCTTTGATAACCCTGAATTGGATCATCTGATTCAGAGGTTAACAGCCACACTTTTTTGTATAAAAATTTCTTTTATTAGTCAGATTTGCATTTTAGGGGAAGCAGCAAGTTCAGTATGGTGATCACTAAAACTGTTTTTTGTAATAGTGCAATGGTGACAAAAATATGGATATAAAATATATTGGTTATAGTTTATAAGTATTAAGGTGACACCACTAAAAATAAATTATCATTTATCAATTTATATTTACTTTTTATTTAAAGTAATTGAACTCGATTAACAAACAATTAGTATGTTGTTCGAGTTTATTCAATACTCACTTAAAAGTTGAAATGAATTGTTGTAGAATTTAGTAAGGGAAATGAAATTTTTGCAGGTAATTTTGATATTTTACATAAAAGTGGGACCTACCCTTCTGAGAGATAATGTGGAAATATTAAAATTACATTTAGAAAGAGAAATGATATTTCTACATGTAATTTTGATATTTTACATAAAGGTGAGACTCACTGTAAGACTCCAACTTTTATGAGTAAAAGTGAATTTTTTATAATTATCATTTTTGAATATTATAAAATGAATTTGATATTATATTATAGTTGTATGTAATATTTATAAATTTTACAAAGTACGCAAGTTGTTATATAATATTCGATTGGTCGGAGAATATTCGTACGACGACGCAATCATTGGTGGACCCCACAACAGAATTATTGTCTAATTGAGAAAACGACAAAAATATTTTATTGAAAATAACGACGGAAGTTTTACCGTTAATTCTGTTGAACTACTCGGTAGTAAAAGTACAGTAATACGCGTGGTTGCATAGTAGCACACGGTATTGATTATGGATGCTTACGTGAGAAGTCACTCAATTTTGTTCAATTATTGCTACAGTAATTGTTGCATAGTATCTCAAGTTAATTGATTCAATTATTGTCGATATTTTATATATTATTAAATTAATAATTGAGACGACGAAGTTATTAATATTATTATTTGCAATATTAATGATATCTAGAAGTTCTGCCAAGGAGAGGTTTGGTCATCTAATTGCGCGTCAATAGGGAGAAATCCTTATTGGAAAGCCCCCTCTTTCCTGTGAACGACCTGGTCGATTAATATTGTGAATTATAATAATGATGATAAATGTTGTTAAAAATATTGAGGAGATTTTTATGACTTATTTGATGTAATTTTTGTTTATTTTATGGACCCCCATTTTCTTATTTTTCAAAATAATCGGTAGAAAATTTTTAATATAATAAAGGTGGGGCCACATGTGGGGCCCACGTATGTTGAAAGAAAGGAACAATTGAAAATGGCGGAAGATGGAGGTTACGTGTGACGCCCCCAAAATAGGTCCATTCCATCCAACCCATTTTGAGTCGCCAAATACATGGTACAGAAACAACCACAACTTTTACAACCCATAAACTGTGAGTTTGAATACAAACATTGTCATCTAGACAACATACATACCCAACTATGTCCTCAATACAATTATTGATATATTATTTTACAAAAATGGTGAGGACTACTAAACAACTCTCTCAAGGACCATCAATTCATACCCCGACTCGTACTCGCTATATTCTCGTCTCCTGAGAAGAAAAATGGAACAAAAAGGAAAAGGGTGAGCTCAACTAGCTCAGTAAAGAATATTATGACCAAGATAATATACAACAAATTATCGTTAGCCTTCAACAGGGAAAAATCTAATAGAATACAATAGACAACAAGTTTTAAATCAATATTCGCAGCGGAAAATATTAATTCATAGAAGAGTTACGTAGAGGATGAAATCTACTAATGTCTATGAATTTAACAGTCCATCAACAGTATTTTTATCCCTGTAACATCAATCAATGCACATCCTGAATCATATATTCATCCTTGCACTACAGGCCAAGGATATTCATCTGTTGGTCATGTTCATCTAAACACCTGTTCATCTTTGCACTACGGGCCAAAGATATTCATCAGAAATCATTTATCTTTGCACTACAGGCCAAAGATATTCAATAATAACATCTTTTAAGACTGAAGATGATAAAAAATATTTTTAAAGAAGCGAATCCAGTGAAACAAAATGACAAGGATTAAGGATTAAGGATTCGTACTTTGTTTTATCCATGTCCAACCATATCTCAAAAATAATCATAGTGGTGTAAAATTCAAGAATGATCAAAACATGGATACAATCAAAGCTAGTATCCACAATAGATATTTTTGGACGAAAAGAAAAAATAATAATTTTTCTGTGAATAGTGCCGTATTCGTGAATAGTGCCGTATACGTGAATAGTGCCGTATACGTGAATAGTAACTCCGGCACAAAAAGTTCCAAATTTGATAAAAACGTTCACCAATATTTCAGCATAATGATATTGAAGAAAATAATATCATTTAAGAAGAAAATAACATCCCTTACCTCAAAATAGCCGTACTTCTGACTTAATTTCGGTATAGTGCTGACAGAAACTCGCACCGTATAGCAACACTCAAAGTATACTCACAAGAATACGCTCGATAATATAGAGAGAGAAAGAGAGAAAACTTTGTTTCTGGTGTGATTTTCAATTCTAACTTAGCCCTCTATTTATAGGAAAATGTTAGAACGCCAAAGGAGACTAAATAATAAAATAATATTATTTACTTAAAAAATTTCTCTACGCATGCTTTGAAAAAGTCTAGCATGCCTCTTTGGAAAAAAAAATCAGCAGCCCATGTTTTATTTTACCAACCAAAAAGTGGGCCCCCCATAAATTTAATAAAAATTATTTTATTCTCCGAAACTTCAACAATTCATAGAAAATAGCCTGTTTATCAGAAAAATTCAAAACTCGCGAATTTCCATGGGAAATTCCATTCTCTACAACTTTGCAGAAGAAAATTTTTCCAAATTCCAAACAGAAATTGACCAAAATCCATAAACGGACGATTTTACAGTCTATACTCAATTTTCGGTCAAAAATTATGTCCACCGACACACAAAACATGTTTTAAATATTTAATGCCACAAAAATACTCTACCTCCTTATATACTCATATATCCCACATTCATTGTAAAAATATCATCGTTAATATATTATTAAAATAATATATCAGAAAAAGATAAAATATTAATTTTCAACAATTGTCACATTAGAAATTTTCTCCATCTATATCCACATAAAATAAATATTTTCTTTATCATAATAATCAATAATTAATTATTAAAAATAATATTACCGAATCACAGTACCGACAACCAGGCCGTTCCCAGGATAGAGGGGGCTTTTCAATAAGGATTTCTCCTTACTGGCGCGCAATTAGATGACCAAACCTCTCCTTGACAGAACTTTCTAGACATTGCCAATAATGTTATCTGATAATATTATTCAAATAATATGAATTATTGATCTGATAATTGAAAATACTGTGTAATGACAATTATTGAAACAATAATAATATAAATATCAACGCAGCAATTATTGAATCAATAAAGTAATGAACAGTAACTCCTGTAGCAATTATTGAGTAGTGCCTTCTTACGTAAGGATCAATAATTCAAAATACTGTGCAATACCGTGTGCTACTGTGCAACAACGCGTATTACTGTATTTTAACCACCGGGTATTCCAACAGTGTAAACGGTAACAACTACGCCGTTATTTATAAACAGCTTATATTTGTCGTTTTCTTCCTCCAATCGCTTTCCGTTATGGGGCCCACACATGGCTGCGCCGTCGTACGAATATTCCCCGACAGTACGAATATTCCACGACCAAACGAATATTCCCCGACAACAATGAATATTTTATAACCACTTGCTTATTTTGAAACATTTGCGTATTTTACCCATAACTATCCACATTAATCAAATCAACCCTTACTATTCAAAATAATAATTAAAGGAAATTAAATTTCATTTATTAATTATTTGGGGTCTTACAACCTCCCCTCCTTATGAAATTTCGTCCTCGAAATTGACATACGTACCTGGTGTTTCGAAAAGGTGAGGATACCTCGCTTTCATTTCCGTTTCCAACTCCCAGGTCATTTCCTCTATAGCATGATTCCTCCACAAAACTTTAACTTGTGGTATTACCTTCGTGCGTAGGACATGCTCCTTCCTATCCAAGATCTTGACAGGTACCTCCTCATACGTTAAATCTTCGGCTATCTCGTCCGGTTCTAACTCAATGACGTGGTTCGGGTCTTTCACATATTTACGAAGCACCGATATATGAAAAACATTATGAACACGAGACATACTTGGAGGTAACGCGAGTCTATAGGCTACATTACCTACTCGATCAAGAATTTGAAACGGACCAATAAATCGTGGATTAAGCTTTCCTCTCTTCCCGAATCTTGTAACTCCCTTCCATGGGGCAACACGCAACAATACATGATCCCCAACACTAAATTCTACGTCCTTTCGATGAAGATCCGCATAACTCTTTTGTCGATCTTGTGCCGTTTGTATACGTTGTCGAATCGTTTGGATCTTCTCTGTAGTCATACGTACTAACTCGGGTCCCAACAATGTTGCTTCACCCACCTCGTCCCAACATACTGGAGAGCGACACTTTCGTCCATACAATGCTTCAAATGGGGCCACACCAATGCTTGCCTGATAACTGTTGTTGTAGGAGAATTCCACCAATGGTAAATATTTATCCCAACTGCCCTTGAAGTCTAGGACACAGAGTCTTAATAAATCTTCAAGAGTTTGAATAGTCCTCTCTGATTGTCCGTCCGTTTGAGGATGGTATGCCGAACTGAATCGTAACTCCGTACCCATAGCTTTTTGCAAGCTAACCCAAAATCTTGAAGTAAATCTTGGGTCACGATCCGAAACTATGGATACTGGCATGCCATGCAATCTTACAATCTCATTTACGTACATTTGAGCAAGACGTTCAAGGGAATAAGTCTCCCGTATCGGCAAGAAATGAGCAGACTTGGTTAATCTATCAACAATAACCCAAATAGCATTGATGCCTTGAGAAACCGTAGGAAGACCCGTAACGAAATCCATAGTAATGTGTTCCCACTTCCATTTCGGAATCTCAAGTGGTTGTAATGGACCCTTTGGCACTTGATGCTCCGCCTTTACACGTTGACAAGTTAAACATGTTGAAATAAACTTTGCAATCTCTCTTTTCATATTGTTCCACCAAAATGTATGTCGAAGGTCACGATACATTTTGGTACTTCCAGGATGAATTGCAAACGGTGTATTGTGTGCCTCCATCATGATCTTGTACTTCAAATCAGGATCGTTAGGAACACAAAGTCTGGAGTGGACTCGAAGTATTCCTTCTTCATCAATTCTCGCTTCTGGAATGGCACCTTCTTGTACTTTCGTCTTTATATACATCAGCTCCGGATCGGTGGCTTGAGCAACCTTAACTTTTTCTATTAAAGTTGGCTCTATGCGTATACTTGACATCATTGCACTCATTCCTGCATATGATCTTCTACTCAATGCGTCAGCTACCACGTTCGCTTTTCCAGGATGGTATTGAATAGTGTGGTCGTAATCTTTCAACAACTCGAGCCAACATCGTTGCCGCATGTTGAGTTCTTTCTGCGTGAAGAAATATTTGAGGCTTTTATGATTTGAATATATCTCCACTTTCTCCCCGTATAGATAGTGCCTCCAGATCTTTAGCGCGAAAACGACTGCTGCCAACTCTAGATCATGAGTAGGATAATTCCTCTCATACTCTTTAAGTTGTCGCGAGGCATAGGCTATGACTTTCCCACGTTGCATGAGAACACATCCTAACCCTTTGCCCGAAGCATCGCTGTAGATAACAAATCCATCCGAACCAGATGGTATTGTTAGAACAGGTGCCGAAATAAGTCTCCTCTTAAGCTCTTGGAAACTCTTCTCGCATTCCTCGCTCCATACGAATTTTGTATCCTTCCGAGTTAGCTGAGTTAATGGAGTAGCAATTCGAGAAAACCCTTCCACGAATCTCCGATAATAACCAGCTAAGCCCAAAAAGCTACGTACTTCAGTGACCGACTTCGGTTGCTCCCAACTTTGTATTGCTTCAATCTTCGTCGGGTCAACAGATACTCCATTTTTTGACACCACGTGCCCAAGGAATGCTACTTCCTCAAGCCAGAACTCGCATTTCTTCAACTTAGCATATAACTTGTTTTCACGAAGCCTTTGGAGTACCAGCTTCAAATGGTGCTCATGATCTTCACGGCT
Source organism: Panax japonicus (assembly GCA_020205505.1). Lineage (NCBI taxonomy): Eukaryota > Viridiplantae > Streptophyta > Magnoliopsida > Apiales > Araliaceae > Panax > Panax japonicus. Next base: position 5,390,283 of record CM035106.1, on the reverse strand, counting down.
TTTGGAATATATGAGGATGTCATCAATAAAGACAACAACGAATTGATCCAAATAATCCTTGAATACTCGGTTCATCATATCCATGAAAGCAGCAGGAGCATTAGTCAATCCAAAAGACATGACTAAGAATTCATAATGCCCATACCGAGTTCTGAAGGCAGTCTTTGGAATATCCTCAGTTCTAATTTTAAGCTGATGATATCCAGAACGAAGATCGATTTTTGAAAAGAATTGTGCTCCTTGCAACTGGTCAAACAAGTCATCAATACGAGGTAGAGGATACCTATTCTTGATGGTGACATGGTTCAATTCCCGATAGTCAATACAAAGTCGCATACTCCCGTCTTTCTTCTTTACGAATAAAACAGGAGCACCCCAAGGAGATGTACTAGGACGAATGAAACCGATGTCCAATAACTCCTGTAGTTGGACTTTTAACTCCTGAAGTTCAATAGGAGCCATTCGATATGGGGTTTTAGAAATGGGCTTTGTACCAGGTTCAAGATCAATAAAGAATTCAACTTCACATTCTGGGGGTAGACCGGGAAGTTCTTCAGGAAATACGTCAGGAAAGTCAATAACAACAGGAATATTATTCAATTTTGACGTGTCTTTATTCAAATCCATAACATGGGCTAAGAAAGCTTGACATCCGTTTTTCAATAAACGAATAGCTTTATGATTAGATATGACAGTGATTGATTTTAATGGTTTAGTTGCCTGAATTCGAACAACAGGTTGATTAGGAATATGAAAACTAACAACCTTACGAAAACAATCAATTTTGGCATGATGAGTAGTTAACCAATCAATCCCTAAAATCACATCAAAAGCAAGTATCTTTAAAGAGATCAGGTCAACAGGTAAGGTGATGGTGCCAACTTGAATCAAACAAGATTTATAAACAGTGGATGTGATGAAAGTTTCTCCTAACGGAGTTTCCACAGATAAGTCAAAGTCTAATTTCTCCGGAGTCAAGTTTAAACGTTGAGCACAAGCAGGAGAGATAAATGAATGGGTAGCACCGGTATCAAGTAAGGTATAAACTTCGCAAGAATTTATAAATAGCTTACCCGTGATCACCTCGTTTGGGTTCCTCGCATGTTGACCAGTCACAACAAACGCTCTTCCAGGAACCATTGACTTTGGCTTTTCTGGGACAGCCTTTTGAGTCACCGTCCCCGCTGAACTAGGTTTTGCTACCGTACAATCTCGAGCGATATGTCCTTCCTTTCCACAATTATAGCATACCTTGAACTGTTGTGGGCAGTTTGGACTGATATGTCCCTCTTTCCCGCACTTGTAGCATATGACCGGTGGTCTTTCTCCTCCCTTAGAACCAGTTGCTGCCGGCACTGTCGTCTTCACATGGTCGTTGTTAAATCTCCTCTTTTTAAAATCTCCTCCTGACTCGCTTCTTCTATTTTCATGGCCATGATTACCACCAAAGTGGTTACCATTTTTGTCCGTCTTTTTCTTTCTCCACTGGTTATCGTTATTTTGTTGACTACTATCACCGGTATGATCCTGATTATGGTACCTCGGTTGACCGTACTCGTTATCTCGCTCCAACAATTGAGCCCTGTTAACAACATCTGAATAGAGAGAAAATTTATGAGAGATGAGATATTGTCGTATGCCGGGTTTCAAACCTCTCAGAAACATCCGCGTCATACGTTCCTCATTCTCCACCAAATGAGGTGCAAACCTGGATAACTCTGCAAACTTTGCCTCGTACTGAGACACCGTCATGTTATATTGTTCTAATCTGATGAACTCCACCTCCTTCATATGACGAACACTTTCAGGAAAGTATTTGTCATTAAATAGTTTCTGAAACGTCTCCCAAGACATGCTGAGTGCGGCTGGATGGGTACGCTTCACAGACTCCCACCAGTAGTCTGCCTCGCCACGGAACATAAAGGTGGCGAACGGAACCTTCTGTTCCTCCGTACATCCCAAGACATCGAATATCTTGGTAATTTGCTTGACCCATGTCTCCGCCATGATCGGATCTGGCTTTCCCTTAAATTCTGGTGGTCCCAACTCTTTGAACTGCTTGGCTGTGACAACCCGTGAATTGTTATCATTTCCTCCTGTATTTTGAACACGAGTTTCCCTCGTCTGATTTTGCATGAACTGCAAAAAGCTTCTAAACATTGCGTCGTTCATCGTCTGATCAGTGGTGTTGTTCACAGGAGGAACATTGCCAGCCTGTTGCACGTTCTCCTCGTTAGTAAGTACAGGCATCTCCACGGTCTCATTAACTCCACTGTTAACATTCTCGGTTGCCATTCTTAAATACTGCCATAAAACAAGGGTTAATTAAGCAAATCACATATCACATAATATCCCTATATACTGACCAACTAACAAATAAGCTTAGGTAGGACACACTAGCGAAGGAATTACTCGTCTCTCCCCTCCTAGTTCTATTCCCCGATCTCCGCCAGAGATCATATCCCTAAGCTCTGATACCAACTGTGACGCCCCCAAAATAGGTCCATTCCATCCAACCCATTTTGAGTCGCCAAATACATGGTACAGAAACAACCACAACTTTTACAACCCATAAACTGTGAGTTTGAATACAAACATTGTCATCTAGACAACATACATACCCAACTATGTCCTCAATACAATTATTGATATATTATTTTACAAAAATGGTGAGGACTACTAAACAACTCTCTCAAGGACCATCAATTCATACCCCGACTCGTACTCGCTATATTCTCGTCTCCTGAGAAGAAAAATGGAACAAAAAGGAAAAGGGTGAGCTCAACTAGCTCAGTAAAGAATATTATGACCAAGATAATATACAACAAATTATCGTTAGCCTTCAACAGGGAAAAATCTAATAGAATACAATAGACAACAAGTTTTAAATCAATATTCGCAGCGGAAAATATTAATTCATAGAAGAGTTACGTAGAGGATGAAATCTACTAATGTCTATGAATTTAACAGTCCATCAACAGTATTTTTATCCCTGTAACATCAATCAATGCACATCCTGAATCATATATTCATCCTTGCACTACAGGCCAAGGATATTCATCTGTTGGTCATGTTCATCTAAACACCTGTTCATCTTTGCACTACGGGCCAAAGATATTCATCAGAAATCATTTATCTTTGCACTACAGGCCAAAGATATTCAATAATAACATCTTTTAAGACTGAAGATGATAAAAAATATTTTTAAAGAAGCGAATCCAGTGAAACAAAATGACAAGGATTAAGGATTAAGGATTCGTACTTTGTTTTATCCATGTCCAACCATATCTCAAAAATAATCATAGTGGTGTAAAATTCAAGAATGATCAAAACATGGATACAATCAAAGCTAGTATCCACAATAGATATTTTTGGACGAAAAGAAAAAATAATAATTTTTCTGTGAATAGTGCCGTATTCGTGAATAGTGCCGTATACGTGAATAGTGCCGTATACGTGAATAGTAACTCCGGCACAAAAAGTTCCAAATTTGATAAAAACGTTCACCAATATTTCAGCATAATGATATTGAAGAAAATAATATCATTTAAGAAGAAAATAACATCCCTTACCTCAAAATAGCCGTACTTCTGACTTAATTTCGGTATAGTGCTGACAGAAACTCGCACCGTATAGCAACACTCAAAGTATACTCACAAGAATACGCTCGATAATATAGAGAGAGAAAGAGAGAAAACTTTGTTTCTGGTGTGATTTTCAATTCTAACTTAGCCCTCTATTTATAGGAAAATGTTAGAACGCCAAAGGAGACTAAATAATAAAATAATATTATTTACTTAAAAAATTTCTCTACGCATGCTTTGAAAAAGTCTAGCATGCCTCTTTGGAAAAAAAAATCAGCAGCCCATGTTTTATTTTACCAACCAAAAAGTGGGCCCCCCATAAATTTAATAAAAATTATTTTATTCTCCGAAACTTCAACAATTCATAGAAAATAGCCTGTTTATCAGAAAAATTCAAAACTCGCGAATTTCCATGGGAAATTCCATTCTCTACAACTTTGCAGAAGAAAATTTTTCCAAATTCCAAACAGAAATTGACCAAAATCCATAAACGGACGATTTTACAGTCTATACTCAATTTTCGGTCAAAAATTATGTCCACCGACACACAAAACATGTTTTAAATATTTAATGCCACAAAAATACTCTACCTCCTTATATACTCATATATCCCACATTCATTGTAAAAATATCATCGTTAATATATTATTAAAATAATATATCAGAAAAAGATAAAATATTAATTTTCAACAATTGTCACATTAGAAATTTTCTCCATCTATATCCACATAAAATAAATATTTTCTTTATCATAATAATCAATAATTAATTATTAAAAATAATATTACCGAATCACAGTACCGACAACCAGGCCGTTCCCAGGATAGAGGGGGCTTTTCAATAAGGATTTCTCCTTACTGGCGCGCAATTAGATGACCAAACCTCTCCTTGACAGAACTTTCTAGACATTGCCAATAATGTTATCTGATAATATTATTCAAATAATATGAATTATTGATCTGATAATTGAAAATACTGTGTAATGACAATTATTGAAACAATAATAATATAAATATCAACGCAGCAATTATTGAATCAATAAAGTAATGAACAGTAACTCCTGTAGCAATTATTGAGTAGTGCCTTCTTACGTAAGGATCAATAATTCAAAATACTGTGCAATACCGTGTGCTACTGTGCAACAACGCGTATTACTGTATTTTAACCACCGGGTATTCCAACAGTGTAAACGGTAACAACTACGCCGTTATTTATAAACAGCTTATATTTGTCGTTTTCTTCCTCCAATCGCTTTCCGTTATGGGGCCCACACATGGCTGCGCCGTCGTACGAATATTCCCCGACAGTACGAATATTCCACGACCAAACGAATATTCCCCGACAACAATGAATATTTTATAACCACTTGCTTATTTTGAAACATTTGCGTATTTTACCCATAACTATCCACATTAATCAAATCAACCCTTACTATTCAAAATAATAATTAAAGGAAATTAAATTTCATTTATTAATTATTTGGGATTTTACAACCTCCCCTCCTTATGAAATTTCGTCCTCGAAATTGACATACGTACCTGGTGTTTCGAAAAGGTGAGGATACCTCGCTTTCATTTCCGTTTCCAACTCCCAGGTCATTTCCTCTATAGCATGATTCCTCCACAAAACTTTAACTTGTGGTATTACCTTCGTGCGTAGGACATGCTCCTTCCTATCCAAGATCTTGACAGGTACCTCCTCATACGTTAAATCTTCGGCTATCTCGTCCGGTTCTAACTCAATGACGTGGTTCGGGTCTTTCACATATTTACGAAGCACCGATATATGAAAAACATTATGAACACGAGACATACTTGGAGGTAACGCGAGTCTATAGGCTACATTACCTACTCGATCAAGAATTTGAAACGGACCAATAAATCGTGGATTAAGCTTTCCTCTCTTCCCGAATCTTGTAACTCCCTTCCATGGGGCAACACGCAACAATACATGATCCCCAACACTAAATTCTACGTCCTTTCGATGAAGATCCGCATAACTCTTTTGTCGATCTTGTGCCGTTTGTATACGTTGTCGAATCGTTTGGATCTTCTCTGTAGTCATACGTACTAACTCGGGTCCCAACAATGTTGCTTCACCCACCTCGTCCCAACATACTGGAGAGCGACACTTTCGTCCATACAATGCTTCAAATGGGGCCACACCAATGCTTGCCTGATAACTGTTGTTGTAGGAGAATTCCACCAATGGTAAATATTTATCCCAACTGCCCTTGAAGTCTAGGACACAGAGTCTTAATAAATCTTCAAGAGTTTGAATAGTCCTCTCTGATTGTCCGTCCGTTTGAGGATGGTATGCCGAACTGAATCGTAACTCCGTACCCATAGCTTTTTGCAAGCTAACCCAAAATCTTGAAGTAAATCTTGGGTCACGATCCGAAACTATGGATACTGGCATGCCATGCAATCTTACAATCTCATTTACGTACATTTGAGCAAGACGTTCAAGGGAATAAGTCTCCCGTATCGGCAAGAAATGAGCAGACTTGGTTAATCTATCAACAATAACCCAAATAGCATTGATGCCTTGAGAAACCGTAGGAAGACCCGTAACGAAATCCATAGTAATGTGTTCCCACTTCCATTTCGGAATCTCAAGTGGTTGTAATGGACCCTTTGGCACTTGATGCTCCGCCTTTACACGTTGACAAGTTAAACATGTTGAAATAAACTTTGCAATCTCTCTTTTCATATTGTTCCACCAAAATGTATGTCGAAGGTCACGATACATTTTGGTACTTCCAGGATGAATTGCAAACGGTGTATTGTGTGCCTCCATCATGATCTTGTACTTCAAATCAGGATCGTTAGGAACACAAAGTCTGGAGTGGACTCGAAGTATTCCTTCTTCATCAATTCTCGCTTCTGGAATGGCACCTTCTTGTACTTTCGTCTTTATATGCATCAGCTCCGGATCGGTGGCTTGAGCAACCTTAACTTTTTCTATTAAAGTTGGCTCTATGCGTATACTTGACATCATTGCACTCATTCCTGCATATGATCTTCTACTCAATGCGTCAGCTACCACGTTCGCTTTTCCAGGATGGTATTGAATAGTGTGGTCGTAATCTTTCAACAACTCGAGCCAACGTCGTTGCCGCATGTTGAGTTCTTTCTGCGTGAAGAAATATTTGAGGCTTTTATGATTTGAATATATCTCCACTTTCTCCCCGTATAGATAGTGCCTCCAGATCTTTAGCGCGAAAACGACTGCTGCCAACTCTAGATCATGAGTAGGATAATTCCTCTCATACTCTTTAAGTTGTCGCGAGGCATAGGCTATGACTTTCCCACGTTGCATGAGAACACATCCTAACCCTTTGCCCGAAGCATCGCTGTAGATAACAAATCCATCCGAACCAGATGGTATTGTTAGAACAGGTGCCGAAATAAGTCTCCTCTTAAGCTCTTGGAAACTCTTCTCGCATTCCTCGCTCCATACGAATTTTGTATCCTTCCGAGTTAGCTGAGTTAATGGAGTAGCAATTCGAGAAAACCCTTCCACGAATCTCCGATAATAACCAGCTAAGCCCAAAAAGCTACGTACTTCAGTGACCGACTTCGGTTGCTCCCAACTTTGTATTGCTTCAATCTTCGTCGGGTCAACAGATACTCCATTTTTTGACACCACGTGCCCAAGGAATGCTACTTCCTCAAGCCAGAACTCGCATTTCTTCAACTTAGCATATAACTTGTTTTCACGAAGCCTTTGGTATAGGTATTAAAAACACACTCAAAACACTGTATTATGGAAAAATTTCAGTTCCATAAATTTTATTTTATTTTTTTTTAGTTGTTTCAAAAAAAAAACAAAAAAAAAAAAAAAATTTGGTCCGCATTTTGATCCAGTCCGGACTCCCGGACTGAATCCGTGTTCTATATATATATATATATATATATATAAATTGATGAATGTCTAAAGTTTTTGGGGGAGGAGGAAGCTTTGCCTTTGCCGTAAGGCAAATGTTATAATTATATATATATATATGTATATTTATATTTTATAAGTTTTGTTTTATTTGATTATAAATAGAATATATTATATTATATATAAAGTTATTTGTTTTACATGAATATTATATTCAAAATTTTTAAAAACGTGCCTGTGATTTTTAAAAATTCAGCCCGTGAAAATTCTCTTCTGTTTGCCCGTGAAAATTTTTCTAAATAGTATTCTTTCTATTCTCCTATAAATAGGATGCTTAATTAGAATTGAAAATCACACCAGAAATTCAGAGAAATTCTCTTCTATAATCTTGAGCGTATTTCTTAGAGTTTTAAGAAGTTTTGAGCGTACTACAAGTTTTATTCAAGAATATCCTCACTCTACCAGCTATAATACTCTTCTTTTACGGTAAGGGGTATTATTATTTCTTTCGGCTTTATGAAGAGAACTTTTGTTATTCCATTATTTATTATTATGCTGTAATAACTTGTTTATGCGAAGTACCACATACTTGGTGAAATTCTTCTATTATTTAATTATTTATTATTCTGTTGAAATATCATGTCTGTGCGTTTTACGCCGGATCTGGTTCCGTCTTTATTATTCTGTTTAAATATATTGTCTGTGCGTTTTACGTCGGACCTGGTTCCGTTTTTATTATTCTATTGGAACATCATGTCAGTGCGAATTTCGCCTGACCTGGTTCCGTTGTTTATTATTCTGTTGGAATAACCTGTGTATGCGAAGTACCGCATGCATGATGATTTATTTTGTTATTCAATTCTTTATTATACTCAGTTGGTTAAAGTTTTGACTTCTATACTCCATGAAATTAGTGGAATATCCTTGATATTTGCACTTCATCCAGTATATTTTTATGAAAATATTATTCTGAGCATTCTTGAATTTTACTCTACAAAGAAGTATCATGTCGACAATTTGGACTTATTAATTCCTGAATAAATTAATTCTTGAACTTGTTTTATTGAATTCTTATATCATTGTCATCATTCTCATGTTTATATTTTTTTTGAAAGTCATCTGTGGCTTGTAGTGCATGGATGGACTTGGTATGAATATGACTAGAGATTATTCGGTGTAATTATGACCGTAATATTACAAATGATGTGATAGAAGTCCTCATTGGCCCGTAGTGCATTGATGGATAGTTGTTGGTATGATCATGACCATTGATGAATACACGAATATCCTTGGCTCGTAGTGCATGAATAATTTGTGGTTGTGATACTAATGAATATCTTTGGCCGTAGTGCAGGGATGATGTGTATTATTTATTAAGTTGAGTCCCAGCGATATAAGTGATGAAAAACCTTTTAAATCATAAAAGATAGTAGATTTTATTATCTACTTGACTCTTTTAATGGATTGCTTATTCTGTTGCAGTTAAACTTATGTCTATTGTATTTTATTAGTTTAACATTGTTAAGGACTAATGATAATTTATTCTACATTATCTTAGTCATAATATTTCTTACTGGGTTAGTTGAGCTCGCCTTTTCTTTCACTGTTCTCTTCAGGAAATGAGAACGTAGCCGGAACTAGTTGGGGAATGGAGTGATGGTTCAGATGATAGAATTAGTAGTCCTCACTTTTATAGTATGACAATAAATATAACGAAGACTTATTCTGAGAGTGGATATTGTCTAGAAGATAATATTTGTATTAAAACTCACAGCTCTTTTGTTGTATATTAAAATTTGTATTTATATTTTGTACCATATATTTGACGACTCAAAATAAATTATGTATACCTATTTTGGGGCGTCACACTCACTCTACTGTGTTGTGAGAGAGATAACGTGGAAATAAAAAAATAATGTTTTTTTTAGAAATTGTATTCTTCTTCTCAAAATCATAACACTCCGAAGGATTTTTTTAATTATTTATATGTGTGATAGTCCAAGTTTGTTGGATAGTCTGAATTTGGGGAGTACTCCCTCCGTCCCAAATTATCTGCTGTTCTAGAGTCTCACACAGATACCAATATGTATGATAAAAATACTAAAATACCCTTTGTGCTGACTTTTTTATTAATTGAAGAGAAAGAAAAAGCAGCTAATTAATTGGAGAGAGAGAGAAACATTGAAGAGAGAGAGAAAGCAGCACATTAATTGAAGAGAGAGATAGAGAGAAACAATTATTAATTGAAGAGAGAGAGGGGCATGAATGTAGATGTTTAAAAAAGAGGAGAGTCATTAATGAGAGTAATGATTATCAACAATTAAGATAAATGGGCAAATTTGGAAAACAAATGGAAAAAATGTATTGAAATCTTAAAAAAGCAAATATTGTGGGACAAATTTTTTTTTGCTAAAACAGCAGATAATTTGGGACGGAGGGAGTAATTTGTAACCCGAATACCCGACCCATTTCATAAAAACAGAACAGCCTTCTCAATCATTCTGTAACTCAAAAACCCAAAACCTCCGTGTTCATTTCAACGAACCCAAACAAGTGCTGTAAAACAGCTTTTTTTGGGTTTATCGAACTGAACTAGTTAGGGTTTAACTAAACCCTAACACTCAGTAGCCATGGTTCGATCTGCGAGATCCTCCACAACCCGCCTGCTATACACCCTCTGTTCCACCTCCAAAACGTCGCCGTCTCTTCCCACCTCTCCATGCCCATCACCCATCACCGCCCTCCTTCAGCTAAGGCGGTTCTCTGCCAGAAGCGCCGCCAGCGTAAAGGAGGAGAAAGAGCCTTGGTGGAAGGATTCAATGAATAGGGTCCGGAATATAGGAATTTCGGCTCATATTGATTCGGGCAAAACGACGCTTACAGAGAGAATTTTGTATTATACAGGAAGGATTCATGAGATTCATGAAGTTAGAGGGAAGGATGGAGTGGGTGCTAAGATGGATTCTATGGATTTGGAGAGAGAAAAGGGGATTACTATTCAGTCTGCAGCTACTTATTGTACTTGGAAAGATTATCAGGTAAAATAGTTTAATGGAAATTCTCAGCTTTTGATTCTGTATTATATACTTCTGCCCTTCTGTCCTTCTGTCCCAATCTAATTGTACTTGTTTGACTTGCATGCATTTCATACATTTAAAAAAAAGAAGAAAAAGTAATGAGCAATTGTAAGAAAAATTTATTAAGTTTGAAAATTGAGAATGTGTTGGAGATCTGGGAAAAATGAAGGCTTTTGCATATAGAGTCAGATACAAAAAAGTAGCAGAACTGGAAATTAGAATATAATATAGTTTTTTTTGGGGTCAATTTGGTTGATGATATAGTTTTGAAAATAAAAACTGATAAAATGTAGTATTGGGTTCAGTACTAGAATAAAAATCTCACAAATTGATAAAGATTGAATATTTAGCTTTATTTGGTAGGTTTGGTTGATGAAGAAAAGAGACTATTTTTTTATATTGATTTACTTTAAAGAAAAATTTGATGCAAAATTTTAGTTATGGATTTGGAGAAAGAAAAGAGGATTGTGATACTATCTGAAGCCTCTTATTGTTGTTGGAAAGTTTATTAGGTGATAACCGAAGTTTATTAGGTGATAATCGAAGTGAATTTGCCAATGGATTTTCATTAGTTTGTTATTTGGGTCTGTTTGGTAATTGAAAATATTTATTATTTTTTGACTCTGAATATATTGCTCTGTTTAGTGGATGAGAATATTTCTGCGTCGAAAATAAATTAATAAAATTTTAATATAGACTCTGTCAAAAGACTGTAATTAGGTCATGTACTTGGTCGCTAGTGGCTGATAAACTGAGTTCTATCTTCTTGAGAATTTAAGACTGTTGAGAAAAGTAGGACCAAGTTACTATATAAATTTTATTTATAATGATTTTTTCATTCCATTTATTTGAGTCTACATAGCTGAGGCTTTTGGTTCATGGTACAGTGATGCCATTATGCCAAGAAGAAGTTGATTTGTTATTTCTGCTGTTGCAGGTGAATATAATTGACACTCCTGGTCACGTGGATTTCACTATTGAAGTTGAAAGGGCATTGCGTGTTCTTGATGGTGCCATTCTTGTCCTCTGTAGTGTTGGAGGTGTGCAGAGTCAGTCAATTACTGTTGATAGACAAATGAGAAGATATGAGGTTCCAAGGGTTGCTTTTATTAATAAACTTGATAGGATGGGTGCAGACCCATGGAAGGTTCTAAACCAGGTTTGTTTTATTTACTACAAAAGGTATTTCAATTTGGATAACTTGCTTTGGTTTGTATTGGTATCTATATAATTTTTTTAAGGGAAATCATTTTTATGACTTTCCACTTTCCCATATTTGATTGATCTTTTATCTCTAGTTTCATACCCTACTAGAATAAAGACTCATAACCAAGTATAAAAGTGAACATGTATGAAAAATGGATACATTTAATGCCCAACATATGGTCATAATATAATCATGTAAATGGCTGATTAGGATTCATATGTATAATCTTATATGTAATTATTATGTCATTTACTTGTCAAAACAAATTTATTATATTCATATAAATGCGTTTAGTGATTGATGTATCATTTCGACATATATGTTACTCGTGTTTCTTAGGAATAATTATGCATGCCAGGGAAGTACAGAAAACATCTTCAGGAACTGCTTTGCCAATCGCCATATGTCTTGCTTAATTTATTCTTATCGAACATCAAAATATTTGAAAATCATTCTCTAGAAACCATTGTGTTGGAAAAAAGAGCTTTGTTGTCACATTATATTAAATTAGATATTGCTTCACAAGTCTGAAGTTTTGTTTATAAATTAATGATGATGACGTGATGGCTGAAAAGGATAAATAAAAGACCATTGAATATAGTGTTCAGGTTTGCAGATCTACATGAAGCTTGAATGGAATAACTTTATCACATTCACATTATGATGAGGCAGCAGGCAATGCCACTGGATCCTGATCTTGGGACTTTATCACATTCACATTATGACGAAATCTGATATTGGGACTAACTAGTGTTAGTTTTACAAGGACTTAATTAATTAACATTGCATAATGCCATCATTTAATGATAAAAAATTTGAGGCAGTATATTTGTCACATTCAAACTGATGCCTGTTCAATGTGAACAGACTTTGATTTGCAAACAGAAGGTACCTTTCTGTTTAAATCTGTAATAAAACTTTTTGGAACTATCGTCTATCGCCACATCTGTATATGAATTTGTGCCAATTCACTTTATACATCCAAGTAATTAGGGGGCTATATCCCATTTGAAATAAAAATTGAATATCTTTCTTATTTGCTACAGTCCCTGGTTCAATGTGTTTATTTTGAAACCATTGATTGATTGGGACCAAAGCAAAAGTAAAAACTATTAGGGTGAAAGTTTGAGTTATATATAGTTTGTGATAGTATTCTACAAATGTAACAACCCAAGAAGTGCAGCATTTGGAAATTTCCCATGTTAAAACAGAACACTTATTTTGTGAAACTTTGTTGATTACGTTCTCTCTCTATATCCCCTGTAGGCAAGATCCAAGCTTCGACATCATAGTGCTGCAGTGCAGGTTCCAATTGGATTGGAAGAAAACCTGCAGGGTCTAGTGGACCTTGTGCAGATGAAGGCTTATTATTTTCATGGTTCCAGTGGGTCTGTTTCATTATCTCTTCTAGTTCTTATCTTCGGTGGTTTTAGTTCTGTTAATGTATTTTCTTATTTTTGTGTTTCTCTTTGCAGTGAAAATATTACCACAGAAGAGATACCTGACAATATGGAAACAATAGTGGCAGAAAAGCGGCGTGAACTAATTGAAGTTGTTTCTGAGGTTGATGATAACCTTGCTGAAGCATTTCTAAGTGATGAGCCTATATCATCAACTGAGCTTGAGGTGTGTTAGATAAAAACAAAAGCTTTTGTGAAGAATGAATACACAACAGGATTTTTTTTAATTTAGTCATCAGCGTGATAATATTGCTGGCTTAGATGAATTACTCTGCTTGGTCTTTAACTCATGGGGAACTAAACTTTACATTCGATTGACTGGTTTCGTAAAATGATTCTTTTGGTTAACAGGTTCTTAGCATTGGCCAATTGTATGTTCTATTGCCTGATGTATAACATTATAGGTTTACTTTGATTCAGATAACTTTAGATATCAAGGATCGTTAATTTATTATATGTATTCTGGTAGTTTCAATGTAGGTTACAAATCGCCAATGTCAATCCGTATCCGCAATGTATAGTAGGATCTAGAGACCAGAATTACCGAAAATATATGAGGAAGATCTATCAAAAGGATTTATTGCTTGAAAAATGAAATTTTGGGCAAACTGGAATTATAGAAGACACTCCTATTCATCATGATTTTCTCTCTTCTTGAAACATCATATAGGATGCTTAACTATTTGATTAGGGAATGAATTTTTATGTCAAGAGTATGAGAATAGAAGAAATATTTTCCCTTTGATTGTTGTAGTTCATTCATCATCATCATAAATGTAATTTTTATTGGTAAACCATTGTATGGTATTATAATGCATCTCCGAAATTAAGTTTTTTATATACCTTCTGCGCCCTGAAGACGCAGTGATCTTTAGTCATTTAATATTATATTATTATTGGTGTATCCTCAATTAGAAAGCAGCCAATCTTACTTAATGAATGCCTCCCTCTGTAGGTTTTGTCTTTCGTCTTTTTGCTACATGATTTGGTGTTGCTTCAATTTTATTGCCAATTATCTGATGTGATATTAACTTTATTGAAAGTTTTGTGCAAATATCTAGCTTTTGACATACCTGCTCATCAATTGTTGTTTTCTGTTTTACCTTTTGATCTTTTGAGCAGGAGGCAATCCGAAGAGCTACTATAGCACGAAAATTTATTCCTGTTTTCATGGGTAGTGCATTTAAGAACAAGGTATGTTGATGTCTTTATTTCGTTTTCTATTAGATGATACTTATATGTTGTTAGTAGTATTTCAGTCTGGATGTTATTGAATTTCTTACTGACTTGATCTCTTAACTCCTATCACCTTGGTTTAGCTTAAATTTCATGCTATGCTACAAGTGGAAGTAACAAGGTGGTTGTAGGTTTCCCATGAACACTAGTACTCAATCATGTTATTGGAGGTTGGGACATTTCGAATAAAGTTCTATGGGGCAGGACTTACCAGCTACCAACATAAAACAATTTTACTTAAAACCTGTTGTAAACTTGCATATTTGCATGACAATTTGACTGAAGTTTAGTGGAGAGAAATCCTATCAAATCATTGTCTTATATTGGACGTCTATGTTGACTAGTTTATTAGAGGTTATGATGGGTGAGGATGTCTAAGTCCATCTTAGACTTTGCACCGGGGATATGCATAAGAGCCGTTTCTTTCTTTCTGATCCTATGGCAGGTCTGTAGAAAATTATGATTCCCACAAACATACGGTTGCAAGAAGTTAAAGTTGTATGTGTTATAGTATGTCAGTTGATCCTTGCCTAGGGGTTGTAGAAGCTGAAGTTATTTTTGAAATGTTTAAATCTCTGGAAGTACTTTCTATTTCTAAAAATCCATGCTACTTGTTTTTACAACTTTGAGAACCTAAACTGCCATTTTTCTGGACTACAGGGAGTGCAACCACTTCTTGATGGTGTTCTTAGTTATTTGCCTTGTCCAACTGAAGTGAGTAACTATGCTCTTGACCAAAACAAGAATGAAGAGAAGGTATTTAATTGAATGATTATTTTGTCTCATTTTCATTTTGCATTATTTTTGTATCGGGATCTTATTTAGGAGCTAACTTTCACGTTGGAGCCATTGTTATTAGGTTATGTTATCTGGAACTCCGGTTGGACCTCTGGTTGCGTTGGCTTTTAAATTGGAAGAAGGGCGTTTTGGTCAGTTGACATATTTAAGGTACTGCTCAGTGTTATTTCCGCTTCTGTCATTTCTTGTTCCGCTTTTTACTTCATTAAGTTGCCGTTGATTATTATGTCCTGGTTTGAAGAAATATGCTAACATCCAATTCTTTTAAATGAAGAATTTATGAAGGTGCCATTAAGAAGGGTGATTTTATTACCAACAGTAAACACTGGGAAGAAGATTAAAGTGAGTTCAGATTAGCCTTTTATCAAGCTATACTTGTTTTATCTTGCTGTTCTTACCTTACATTGACAAAGCATAGGTTGCGAACTTAAGCAGGATTTGATTGCCAAAAATATGAACATTAAATATTATTTTGCACTACTGTTTGTAAAATATTACATTCTGAGGTCTTGTGTGCATCATCCCTTTGTGGTTTATTCAAGGATAAACATGAAAGGTACAGGTTGCCAGATAGAATTTTGAGGGAGCCTGGAGTTGTCTTTTATTTATTGTTATTACATTCAGTTATATCTTGCTGTATGTTAGATGGCTTTCTTCACTGTTACTTTGCTCCAGCAATTTCAACTTTAGAAAGCATATCTGTGGTCCACTTGACAAGGACATGCCTTCCTGGTACTGTTCCAAGAAATATATTGCTTATATATTGACATGCTTCACCTTGTGGAAGGCAGAAAATGTTTCATTAACAAATATGCTGGTCTTTTTTTGGTTGTTATATGTGTAGTCATATTGCGAGTACAAAATTTTTATTTTAAAAATACTTGCTCAGGTTTGGTATAATTTTTGACAGGTTCCGCGTTTGGTTCGGATGCACTCCAATGAGATGGAGGTTTGTCTTTCTCACAAAGAAACCATGACTTTTTTATGTGCTAATAAAATTATTAGATTGCTCCCAAAGAAAGGGATTATTTAGTGAATTCTTCAGAACACTTTCCTTCTAAAGTTACTGCATGACTGATCTATAAAGCTTTGGATTTTGTCCTTTAAACTTTACCGCCTTAACTGCAATTAGTAGCTCAGATTTTCAATTCCTAATGTTGGCTTTTCTGCTACAGGACATTCAAGAGGCACATGCTGGGCAAATAGTTGCTGTATTTGGAGTAGATTGTGCTTCAGGTAATTCCTTACAAAGTGACACAAGATTCTCATTAACGCATTTTATTATTGTAGGAAGAACGACACTGAAATGAACGTTGATAGGCTCATTAGAACTTTGAAGTATATAGAATTTCATATTCCAACAAGACGCTTAGCTTTTGAAATTTTGGAATCTGCAAACTGAAATATTCTTTATTTGTTCGCTTATCTTGGCCTTTCCTTGTTCTTCATTTTCTTAAATTAGTGATGTTTTTGGTGCTACCAGGAGATACTTTCACTGATGGGAAAATTAGATACACCATGACATCTATGAATGTCCCTGAACCAGTGATGTCGTTAGCTGTTTCACCAGTTTCCAAAGATTCCGGAGGACAAGTTAGTAATCTCAGAAACAATATATATATATATATATATATATATATATATATATATATATATATATATATATATATGGTTATTGGATTTACATGAATAATGATCACTTTTATCCTTTTTGACAGTTCTCGAAAGCTTTGAATCGATTCCAGAGAGAGGATCCTACATTCCGTGTTGGTTTAGACGCTGAGAGTGGCCAGGTGTTCTTTCGTAGCATACTACACATTTCTTGAAAGATTTTCATCATGTTTCAGCTTGACAATAATTTTTTTTATTGAACAGACAATTATTTCGGGTATGGGAGAGCTGCATTTGGACATATATATTGAGCGCATTAGGAGGGAATATAAGGTAGTCAGACTTTCTTTTCTCCCTTCAAATTAGGTACTTGATGGCGCTGTTGTTTTAAGTATCATTCTCTTAAAATACTTATTTAAAAAAACTATCATTTTTTAAAACAAATACTCATACTTTGCTTCTTTCGTTACTTTACAAAGGTTGATGCTACAGTTGGAAAACCTCGTGTTAACTTCAGAGAGACCGTTACTCAACGTGCTGGATTTGATTATTTACATAAGAAGCAAAGTGGAGGGCAAGGTCAATATGGAAGAGTATGTGGGTAAGGATATATTATACTTATTTTGTTTGCTTGTACTGTTTATTACGGTTTACCAATTAATTAGTTGCTGGACGTATCAAAAAACATTAAACTTTCCAGTTTTGTCAAGATATAATATTTGTAACTATTAAGTCTGTTCTGAGAGAAATCATAAAGGTGCCTTTGATCAGTGGCCATGGACAAATTTAACTTCTTAGGATATCAAGGTTTAAATTTTGTATGCTATAACTCTAATCTTACTGTGATACAAAATGTTAATTGCACATAACTAGCTGAAATAGAATTGACCAGTTTTGTCAGGATTAAAATTAAGCCAGTTCAGTGGTTCATTCGGGAACACTAAAAGTTAATTGCATATCTAGCTGAAATAAAAGTGTTAATCGGTCCTACTGGCCTTTATGTGCGGTACTGTGACTGAGTGATGTAGGACAAGGTGGGAAGAAGGAATAAGGTACGTATCTCCGCAGAGAATCGGTAAAGAAAGTGTGGTACTTTCACCTCGCAACTCTCCGAAAAGATCATTTTATAAGCAATTTTCTCCACTAAAATTATCATGTTTTGTTACTTGGTTCTTTTTAATTTCTTTTGTTTAGGTGTTGGTTGTTATCAAGTGCGTGCACAAGTTTTTGTCTGTGCATAGTTTCCAAGAACAGACTTATTTCACTTGAGCACACTTCCATTTTACTCTTCTGGGTTTTGGCATCTCTCAGATGTACTTTAGCTGAAAAACGAATAAACACAGACTTTATTATTTGAATGCTTTCACTTGCAGGTACATTGAACCACTTCCCCCAGGGTCGCCAACCAAGTTTGAATTTGAAAACCAAATAGTTGGACAAGCTATACCATCAGGCTTTATCCCAGCAATCGAGAAGGGTTTTAAAGAAGCTGCCAATTCGTGAGTATTAGCTTTCTTTTGTCGAAAATTGATGGAAGTTAACAAGCTGATTGGCTGCATTAAATATTCTTCTAGGCTACTCCCTCCGTTCCTTAATACAAGTCGTTTTAGAGTTGTGCACAAGTATTAAAAAAATGATTGTATAGCATTAAATATAATATCAATTGTCAATATATTGCCCTTGTATTGGAAAAAGAGTGTTATTTATTGATCAAAAAATAGTGAGAGAACCAAAGTTTTATTTATTACTTGGGATAATATTGGAAATTAAGCAACTAATGCTTACTTGAATTTCTCAAACTACTTATACTAAGGAACAAAAACAATTCTCTAAATTGATTTGTATTAAGGAACAGAGGGAGTATAATATATGGCTAATCTATGATAAAGAACTATAATAAATTTGTAGAGTTCCTCCACATTATTGTGATCTATTTTGATAATGCTCAGTTTATTTACTTTTTGCTCATTCAAGGGCTGTAAGTTTTTGGGTGCAATTGATCTTCTTCATCTTTAAATGCTGTCATATATACACTTTATATTCATGTTCTCACAGATCCCTCCATACTTAATATTAACGATTCTGTAGCTATTGCATCCACTTTTCTCTTCCGAATATGCACATCTTCCTTCCATTAACAATAGGCTTAATAAGCTTATATCCCCTCTTGAGCACTATTAAGTTTTTCACTTTTTGATGTTGTTCAAGCCTATCATTGATGTTACTCTATTGCGATTTTTATTTATTATTATGATTATCGTCATATTATTATTTTTATTAATTGGATCTTTTTTTCATTTTACAGCGGTTCCTTAATAGGTCACCCAGTTGAAAATTTATTTATTGCTTTAACAGATGGTGCAGCCCATGCCGTGGATTCTAGTGAACTTGCATTCAAGTTAGCCGCAATATATGCCTTTAGACAGGTATTCTTGCATCCAAGTGAAAAATTCTCTGTTATATAATGTTCTTCTCTCTTAGGCTTTCCTCCTTTTTGGGGGTTTGGGGAGACGGGAGTGATCTTTCTCCTCTTGGCTCTCTTCTATTGCACAGATTTTTATATTTTCAACTCCATGAAACAGTGTTACACCGCTGCAAGACCTGTTATACTGGAACCTGTAATGTTGGTAGAATTGAAAATACCTACAGAATTTCAGGGCACCGTTACCGGTGATATCAATAAGTGAGTACATTTGTCTCTTCTTTTTAAGTACTATCACATGGACATGTTGATCGTTTCCACTGGAAGTGCCTACTTACCGTATCTATCACATGACAGGAGAAAAGGTCTCATTGTTGGGAATGACCAGGATGGAGACGACTCTGTAATTACTGCCCATGTATGTAAACTTTCTTCCTTTTTAATGCTGCGCTGCTCCACTAGACGTGTTATCATCCTTCTCCAACATAGTGAATAAATACGAATGAGTGCAGATTCTTTTACTTGAATGGGCATTTTCTTATCAATATTCTGTTATCTTGATTGTATTGAGGGTGTGTTTCTGAAATTGGCTTTAAACACGAGTATTACTAAATTTCTGAGTGTTAGTTCCATTAACAAGAATGGCAGGGTGAGTGAAAATAAACTTCCAAACACAAACACACTGTCGATATGTTAATCCATTGACATCATCTACGGACTACGGAGTATAATAGATATCAAATTTATCTTGTTTACTTATAAAACCCATGTCAATTATAACTACATTTAACTTATTTCTTTGGCTCAGGTTCCTCTGAACAATATGTTTGGATATTCGACGTCTCTTCGCTCAATGACACAGGTGAATTAAAGATCTCCATCTTAAGGCTAGGACCTAGGACGTGTTGCTTGTCCGTTGATATATCCTTATCCTTGACCTTTTTATATGCAGGGAAAAGGTGAATTCACCATGGAATACAAAGAGCATGCCACAGTTTCTAATGATGTGCAAATGCAATTAGTGAACACATACAAGGCCACCAAAGCGGCTGAATAGATAGTTGGGGTGCCTCCCCTCCTCTCCCCATCTCTGGACATTTATAACTAGTAATTGTGCATTTAGGAGAATTAACTATAATTTTTTTTAAAATTATATCTCATGGAAAAATACTACAGATGTACGAGATAAGTATGATAATTATGAAAATTTAAGAGTATTATAGATAATTGGTATTATATTTAATGTTATACAGTTATTTTTTTAATATTTATACACAATTCCATTTAATTGAGAACATTCAACATTTTGGTATTTTTGGCCCCACAGTATTGACTTCAACTTTTTATTCCCAACAGAAAATTATTCTTTTCAAAATATCACATTAATTGTCAGTTGTGAATTTATTATTTTTTTGACACAGTTGTAAGAAAATTGAATGATGTTAAAATTCTTAATGAATTAATTCAATTTTTTGTTTGAAAATATCTCAAATAAAATTTTAAAAACTAATAATAATTTTATAATTTAAAATTTGATAAATCATTTATTTTAGAATATAATGTATTATAAATTATTAAAATCGGACTAAAACATATAGTTAACCTCATTTGTCAACAGCCCATTACTAATTTAGTTAAATTAATATCATCCAAATTTAGACTTTTTAAAATTTGATTTTAATCAACTCGACTCGTTTGATTATTATTGAGAGTTAGCCAGCATACCTTTTTTTTTTTTAACTTCATCTATTCTATTCTACCAAACACGGCCTAACAGTTCTGTTCTCCCCAACGCTATGATTACAAGGGTCAAGTCAAACAGAGGCTTTTGCCGCTTTTCTTTAATCTGGCGGGAAGCAAGACTCTCTCTCTCTCCTAAACTACTGAAAACAGGTATTTTCTCTCTCCCTCTTCTTTATCTGTTTGATAATTCTGAAACTTGTTGGGTGTGAAATCTGTTGATTGTGTTTTTGGGTGTTTGATATTTAGGTTACAGAGTGATATACTGATTTTTACCCTGTTTGATTTGCTTGAAATTGTAAGAAAAACAAATAAAGGACAATGAGCAGATGATATCTTCATAATACTTGTTGTTTTGTAGATTTTAGGGAACGAAAATTTTAACAAAATTACCAAGAGTCTATTTTCATTTTTCCCAAGTCAAACTATGGGGAGAAGAAGAAGAAAATGTTAATTATCCTCCATTTCTTTGTATTTTTTTTTTACTTTTTCCCAACAATGTTGAAAGAAGTTTGAATCTTGTTTCTTTTGTGGATAACATATTTGAGTCTTTTACCTCTTTCCCCCAATGTGACACAATTGTGAAAATAAAACCAAATACATGAATTTTCTTTTCCTTTCTTTGCACTATTCCACTTTTTATAGCTAATCATTTAATTTGGAAAAAGAGACCAAACTGTGAAATAAGTATTTGTATCGCAAGGCTGGTTTGCTCTTTGTGCAACTCAAATGTCACTTGGGCATTTTAGCAACAAGGTTACCTCCTTGAAGTGATAGTGTTAATAAGTTCTTTAAATTGATATTTCAAGTGTCATAAACTAGAATATCTTTGTTACATAATAGATGGAATATAACTTTATCTTGTCAAATAAAACGCGTGTAAATTAGTAGGCTTGATCCTGGATTCTCCTACAAGGTATGGAGATATGAAGCTCAGAAGCTGTGAGCGTATAAGCTTTTGCCTTTTGTACATTAATTTTTTCCCCGTAACTGGACTTAATTTTATTAGTGAACCTTCAAAGGTGTACGCTTTCAGCTGATATATCGATAGGTGAGCTTCTTAAAGTCGTGTTGAAACTCAGAATACAATTACATTACTTATTAAAAAATTTATATCATGTTATCATTTGTTTACTGAAAGGAATAGTTTTTTCTTTCAAATTTAAGATAATGTTATAATGTGCTTTTTCATATTTTTCCTTCAGGATGGCAAGCCGAGGTGAAACTGCCTCTCAGTTTGATATTTCTGAAGAGGTGCATATTTCCACTATTGTGCATCTTTTTATAAGATGCTAGCTGTAGCTTCTTTTCCCAGTATTTAGAAACAAACTATCCATTATGATTCTTGAAAATTGTTTTGAATACAGGAAAAAGACAAGCTTGTCAGAGAAGTGATACGTTATGTCCTTTTCAAAACCCACCAGAATTCAGGATGCCCAATAAAAAGGGAGGAGCTTACGCAGCTGATTACAAAAAACTATCGCCAAAGGTCTCTTCCTGCTTTTGTAATAAATGAGGCCAGAACAAAGCTTTCAAGCATTTTTGGATATGAGATGAGGGAGCTTCAACGGTCTCGTTCTTCCTCAACAAATCAGGGCCGAGCTTCACAACAGAGTAAGAAATTATTTACTAATCAAAATGAAAATGTGTAATGTTGTGATAAAGCACATTCACACCTGCAGCAGACCCACCAAGTAAATTATCACCTTTTCCTTACAAACTAAAATGGTTGGCCTGCTATAATCAAATTGAAGCAATCACATGCACGATCTAGTTATTTCTGTTATAGGCCATGAGGCATGAGCTGAAGGTTTACATGGTTTCAACTGTCAAGGTGTAAACCTTCTAACCATAAGCATCGGTGTTAAGCTTGCATCTAGAGGTAGTCTATTGATGGATTTACTATGGCTTATCATTAGGCCAGTTGTGAAGTGATGAAGGATGATCTCTTATTGGGAAAAGAACTAACTTTACTTATTACCATAGCCCCTGAGAAGATCTGTCACTTTTATTACCATAGCCCCTGAGAAAGATCTGTTAAGTGAGGAATTTTAGATCCTTAACCTTGTAACTAGTGTGTAACATTCTTACTAAAATTTCTTTTGAAAAGATAGGGTTATATTATGGGAAAGAATGTTTCCGAATTCAGGGTAACTTTGTAGGGGCTAAGTTGATCATTGATGCTGCGTTGGTGGCTAATGAAGTTATGGAGGATGTCTACTGAAGGGAGAGAAAGGGTCAAAGGGTCTTGTGCTGAAATTGGTGTTTGAGAAAGCTTATGATTGGTTTAGCTGGGGTTTCTTTGATAGGTTGATGGAGAGAAAAAGGTTTGGAGCTAGGTGACGTTTGTGGATCAAGGGTATTTTGTTGCTTCTCATTTTTCAGTGATCGTTTATTTCTCCAGCATAACCCTAGCCCCTAGGTTAGCTTTATTAAATTTTCCAAGTTGCATTAGTTTCACAGATTTGTCCTCTATTACTATTAGTTACTTTGAAATAAAGTATTTCTTGTTGAAGTTCCTTTTAGAAGAGACATAACACATGTCTGAATAAGTTTATTTCATGTTATCCCTGTTAAAAATACATCTGAATAGTGAATTTTTTATATTCGAAATACCTATTGCCCTGGTTATAACTATTAAATACAAAATAATCTTGGGTCAAGTTTTATTGGACCCTTTAGACTTTGCAATCTTTTATATTGTACCGTACTGTACCTTGACATCTTTATGTGCCTTCCTTTTAGTTCCTGACGCTCTCAAGTGGGAACTTGACCTAATAAGGGTTTATGCAATTTAATTTTTCAGGTGTTGCAGATTCAAAATCTTATGTTATCATAAGTCAGCTACCTGCTGATATCTACAAGAAATATGTTGAGGATGATAATACCTCGCACCTGACTGGTTTTACTTTCGCAATTATTGGCATTGTGCATCTTGCTGGTGGCAAAATTTCTGAAGGTATGCTTGCTACCTACATAGATCCTAAATTTTAAGTTTCTGAGCATAATTTGCGACAAACAGAATGTGTTTGAAAGTTTGAAGATGGTAAAAGTTAGGGCTTGGAAACAGAATTCATGCTCTGCCTAGATCGAGTGCATGGTTGAATGCTTATTGTGTCTGCAAAAAACAACTATCACTTGGTGCATGCACCACTTCCTATCAACATATGTACGATTCCCAACAAAACATGACCAAACAGATGGTTTCTACCATACATGACATTACTTTTAACCTAAAGCCAAAAATTATTACTAGCACCTAGACTCGTGGTCTTAAGATTCTGGAAGAAAAGTGTGGAAGGAAAGATTTTCTTGTCATGTTCTTTTTCTTTCCAAAAGTAATATCAAATGTCTTATTTTCCGTTTCATTATTGGTTAATGCAGAAAACCTTTGGCCCCATATGAGGTGACTAGGATTACGTGAAACTGATGAAAATCATCCAGCCTTTGGGAATATTAAACAGACACTGGAAACACTTGTCCAGCAAAGGTAGAATTGTCAAATTAGGATAGCCTCTTAGTTTATTGTGACTTACTCGTAATTATTTTTGTATCTGTTGGAAACTACTTTCTTATGCATACCCTTGCGTTGTTTTTAGATACTTGCAGAAGGAGAAAGTTCATGGCCCTGAAGGCAACAGTTTAGTTTATGAGCTTGCTGAGAGAGCTTTAGATGAATCAGTTAGTGTTAAAGTTAAAGAATACATATCACAGGTATGGGTTTATAAATAAAAGATCAATAATTTGGTGGTTCTGCACTTCTTATACTCATTTGCCCATCGACTTTTACTTTCTTATTTTTATCTGAGACGGCTTTAGTATGATACAAGATCGAATAATACTTGGCAAAAAAATTTAAAAAAAATCAAGTGGGAGGGAGAACTAGAATTCCTGATAAAATAAGACTTCCATAATCTAATAAAGTTATCTTCTTGGGAGCTTTGCTGCACCATTGAGGTTCAGTAATTTTGTCGGCCCGACTATCCTGGTTAGTCCCCTTACATGATAGAAGGGGATATTTATAATATGGTATGTTTCATTTATTTGAAGGTGGAGTGTTTCATCCCTTTTTCTGTCTTTCGTCGATTATCAAGAAGGATAACATTATGCCATCTTCAATACTGATTCATTGTAATACTCCCTCCGTCCCATGATAAAAGTCCTTATTACTATTTTGGAAAGTCTCATGTTAAATGTCCACTTTCCTTCAATAACCAAGCTTTTACACATTTTTTCCTATTATACCCGTAACATTAAATATCTCATACTTTTCTTATTCTAATTCTCTCTCTATATTATATTTAATAAGTATGGAGTGAATATTTTGAATTGAATAGCTAGAAAGTCACTCTCTCACCTACATTGAAAATAATTAATGACCTATTATTATGGACAATTTTGTCATTTCATTCCTCTTCTTAATATGCGTGAAAAGTTTACCAGGACTTTTATCTTGGGACGGAGGGAGTAATACTTAATTTACATGGTCTGTAATATGTGATTGCTTGGTTTTCATGTCTAGATCGCTAATGCGCTCTTTCTTACTGGACCATGCAAAAATTGCCTTCTATTGTTTCATTTTTTTTCCTTGATCTCTCTCTCTCTCTCTCTGCGACTCCGGATGTTGTTTTCTCATCTCTTCGTAGTACCTTAGCAATGCAAATGATAATCAAAAGCATAGGTGAAAATGGTGTTCCCACGCCTTAGTAGGACGTTCTTCAAACCTTTTGCAATGATGAAAATAAAAATCTCAAGACCCTTGAAGATTTTTCTAGATCTGTGACTATTAATTTCTTCTAATGTTTTGTACCCATTGAATTAATTTGAACTAAAAGTATTTTTCTGACGTCAGATTGTCCAGAAAGAAGTCCCCTCAGCAGATAATGACTAGCTTCCCTTTCTTAGGTTTTCAGCATTTGACACAGTAAGTTATTTCTTCTAAGGTTTATATGTATAGCTGGAATGTTCTTCTCAGTCACTGTATGCAAACTGATTCAGAATCATGAAATCTTCACTGGTATACATACCCTTTTTATGAAGATGAGCAGGATAGGAAGAAGCTAAAGTTGACCTTGTTATCGCGTATTGGCCGATTTTTGCTGGGACTTTCTTGCTGGAATATTTAGATGCAGCTTTTGTGAACTATTCTGTATTTTGTTTATAATCAACTTATCTAGTAGACAACTTGTATGCATGTTTTGGTATATATATTAGGATAATATTTTCTCTTAGAAGTTTTTATCCAGAGCTTTGGCATTGGTTGTCTTTTTCATAGTCTAGTTTTATATGGCTTCTAAAATTTTGAGAGCAGCCATCTGAGGAGGAATATATGGTGACCAAATGCCACATACTATACACGACAAGATGCCTGAAATGCTAAACCCATGTCGAAAATTGGAAGAAAATAGCATAACCTGGATTAGCCAAACTTGTAGCATGTCATTCCCTTGTGCTCCGTCTCTCAAAAATAGTCCCATTTATAATTTTTACAAATAATAATGATTATTTTTTGTTCCAAATTTACCCCAAAATTATATGTTGTTAGTCTAACATGGTGGAATGATAATGAAATTCAGATGACAAACTTTAAGACTCATTTTATACTACTAACATTCAAAGAAACCTCCTTTTATTTAAAAAAAAATAAATTCAAGTGAGACTTTTTGTAGAATAGATGACAGTAATTAATTTTCCTTATTCACCATAACTTAGGGTTTGTTCGGGTACTTGTAGCGTTTGCAGTGGTAGCATTTAAACTCCAACGCAACGCTCCAAAATTGGGGCATTTTGTTCGAAGCTCAAATATTGCGTTTGTCAATTAAATAAGTTGCGCTGTATGCACCAAATGCTGCAAGCTTTTGAGTAACCAAACATACACTAATTAGTGTTTGATTCCTTCCTAAAGCTCGAGAAACTGCAGAAAATCCTAATGAAGCAAAGTGGAAAAAAAAAAGAATAATAATATTTGCTAATATATATTTTCTGTAGAATTATTGCATAGCAACTACAACCTAGACATTACAGACTTGATCATTCTCCAGAAACACGTTTCATCGATTTAATAGCATTTGGGAACAAAGAATATATAGGCAAACTTGAAACTTGCAGATTGCTTATAATAGGATACCGGAGTTTGTAATAAATTGAAACTTTCCTATACATATATTTACTAGACTTTCCAATAAAAACGGCTTTGCTTTAAACATAAGAACCAAGCAAAGATCAAAACAAGCACTAGGCAGCTGGCATTTTTACCCCAACTATGTAAATGCTTCTCGCTGCGCTGTTGGTAGCTCTAGTTCAGGCCCAAGTTCATTGAGGGGAGAAAAGTACTGATCCACCAAATCTTGCGATACTAGTTTCAAGCTCGGAGGGTCCCACTGCATATTTTGGAGAGATTTATTAGCAGGAGACAAGAATGCTAGTATGGCGGCTGATACAAATTAAAATATTAAACTGAAAGACCATCATTACTGCCACAGAATTTAACTAGAGAAATATTACTCAAGTTCCTGCAGATATTGTACCCCAGAAAAATAAACAACTTTTTTTTTTCTGAACAGATTATATCATTAGATCATTGACCACCTTGGCAACCAAATTGCTAATACCTTAGGTTCATGATCTTTAATCAACATCCGTGCCCGAACCCCCTAATAAGATAATACAGGAGCAAAAAAAAAAACCAATAAATCCTCTTTTAACCGAAAAAGTAATCAATGAATGCAATACTAAAACTAATAAAATGATAACCAAGTGAGATTCTACCTCACAGAAATCACCAGTAATCTGCTTGGAGATTCCTTGTATAGACATGCGATATTCACGAATGAGGCACTGATCAAGAGTCTGAAATCTACCTTCTCGTATCTGCATTACTGGAAAGTTAACATATGTGCAACAATGGCTCTTAGGATCGAGCTAAGCAAATATATTGTGCAACTTACTGATCTCAAGGAAACCTTTAAGCTCAATGGTGATGCACCTTGAAGCATCTTTAGAGTTGAAATGCACCATGGATCGTTTGTTCTGGCTGCCTCATTTTCCTGAAAATTTTTACCTAATCTTCATAGCATCTAAAACACTATTCATGATATAGGAATTTAAACAACACTTATTCCGCAATCCTAGTACATTAAGGTGGGGGTAAACAACCAGTGCAAGATATTTTGCATGTGATAAATCCAATTCTGAGGTCTCTTGTGAACTGTGATATACATAACACAGAATATTGTTATGAAAATTTGTTGGATATAGATCACGAGTTTGAGTTCAAAGTTAGACAGAGGCATTTGAAGTGAGAAACATCCAAGATGTTTCTGGCCCTTTACATTACTAAACGCCAACATTTTGGTCCTCAGAGAAGTACTCTTGGACAGAATGCAATTGTTTGCCGACTATAGCAATGCTGTGGAATACTTCTATATAACTAAAAATATTTAAATTTTGTCAGCAAGCTCGAACATCTCTAATGTATTGCTTGATTAAAAAAAGATGTCACTATGCACGAGAAGATCACTCACTAAAGAAAACGATTTTCAAAATGGACACAACTTTGATATTTGTCCTTAACCTCTTGATTTTTTTTCTTTGATATGTTCTCTTTCTGACCATCAGAAGTATAAAGGTAGAAAATAGTAGTTCTCCCTCCCAAATCAAGTTCATGGTGATTTGGGCACTGATAGATGTAGAGATTATATTTCTAATGTTTTTTTCCTAAATTAATATTTAGCATCTACAGTGCAATTTTTTTTATAAAAAAAAACGGAATACTAAAATATAATGTCTAAATGTTGACACATCTTAGATATGTACAACACTAAAGTGTTGAAACATGACTCTCATTTTGGAAGGACACACGTCTGAAAATTTTGAACATCTTAAATACACCACGATAAGAATTATAATATGCAACTTCGAAAATATCTTTAAGATTCATTAAAGACTGGCATAAGCTTACCAAGGAATCAATAATTTCCTCAACTGTGTCATGGCAAAAACATCTATCAATTGTTTCAGTCCTGAACAAACCCAAAAAAAAAGAATTAGCTTAAATTATTACTAATAAAATATAAGAAGAGAATCAATTAAATAAAACTAGTTAATAAGAGACCTTGTTTCTTTCTTTCTTTTTTGTTTTCAAAACCAAAAGCACTATTTTAAAGCTAATGCAGTACTGTTCTGGTAAACCAAGATGGAATGTACATCCCACATGAACAATATGGTTGCACCACTTCGCAATATTTTGAAGTTACTATTATATTAAAATTGCGACTGAAATGAGGTGATAAAAAATAGGTTGACAGACAAAGAATTTACTAAGAGGAAAACTGAAGCTTTTGTAGAAACTCGACTGCCATTGAGGAGAATACAATCAATTATCATCACCATGGATCAAGATGTAACTAATTCTAAATTGTTAGAAAAAGATAGATCGTGCATAATGAGTCCGTATGGACATAGTTGCATATTAATGTGTGTAAGGCTGCAAGTACATAGCTAAATATTAGTTGTCCCATTGGAAACATATCATATCATGTCCCATTGGAACATATATCATGACCCCTCGGAAAAATGTCATGTGACATTAGAAACATAAGACTTTCTTATCTGTTTCAAAGTGCTTTGGCAGAATGAAACCATTCCAAGAAAGAGCCAAAACTGAAAATGGAGCCATTGCAACATTATGTTCTATGATTGGAAAGGTAATCCCATTAATTGTCAACAAAAGGAGTATCTAATATCATTTACCATAAAAAAGAGTAAATTAATTGCAACAATATGGAATCACGAAAGGAGGAAGAAAAGGAGGGGGAGGGGGGGGATTAACACCATATCTGTGAAGTCAGTACCAAGAAAAACAAAGACTAACCTTTGAACTATACTTGTGCTATCAGGAGTAACAAGGTCACCGTAGTTTTCTAGTGTAGCTTCAATAACAGAAGGATCATCAGTTACCAAATTTCTCAATTGTTCTTCAATCAAAGGAAGCTTCTGTTGGAAAAGCAACTAGTGTTAGTCCAAGTCCAAAAAAATAAAGAAAAAGGTGTATCTAATAAAAATAAGAAAAGGCTCCCATAGAACTGACTGCATATTGTGAATAGTGCGTAGCAAGACCACAGGCAACCATTTCTGCTCCATTGAGTGTATCTCCCGTTAGAGCTAAGTACTCCCCTGAAAGCAACAATATAGCTCTAATGGATATCCTTAATATATCATTGGCAGACTAAATCAAGTTATGAACCTATTAATAGAATTGATTAGTTGTCTGCAAATTATTCAGTAGATAATGGCATGACAGCAATGACTGCATGACTAAGTTCACATGTGAGCCCCAAACTAACCAAAACTGAAAATGGTCAGCCTCAAACAATAGCATTATGGCTTACCAGTTTTCAACCAAATCTAGTAGCAGTAGGACACGAGATCTTTGCAGGTCAGTTTTTTCCTAAGAAATAATGAACTCCTACTCACCATAATGTACCATGAAACATGTGATTCTCAAATATGTGTATGGGATAATTAGAAACAACAAGCCCATAGGTAGGAAACTTTTTGTATTTCATAATTTAGAAAACAGTACAAGAAGATGACTGATGATAAAACTAGATAACTAAATATTTTGGCAAAGCAGTTTCAGTGACATAAGAAAATAATAAATACAAAGAAAAGGGGGACACATCTCAAATAAAACAATGAATCCTTCCTACTAAACTTTAAAAATATCTCAGCAGTCCTAACAAAACCAAATGTGCTCATACTAGAAGAAATTGCATATAGACGAGAAATTACCTAAATGACCGGGAAGATGTGAGAGGTGAAACGATGCCCCAGCATCAGGATGAAAACCAATTAATGTTTCAGGTGTAGCAAAAACCTGCAACAACAGGATAAATATAGCTGATTTTCACACTAGTTGAAGCACATTTACATGTAAATGGGTTCAATCTCAAAAAATTTAAATACCAGAACTCAAAATAGATTCAGGTCATACATTGATTTGCTTATTAAAACAATCTATTCTCTCAAGGAAAACATTAAAAAGTATAGGTAGCAGAGCTACCAAGGATAGACTAATAGGGCTGAAGAGAAGAATAACTAAAAACTCTGTCTGCTCATACAGTTTTATCAGTTGCCACCCGAAATGTCCCCGGGATTGAAACACCAGCTCCGCCACCCATGGTAATCCCATTCAAAAGGGCCACCTGCATGGATGTCAATGTACTTTAATACATAAATTATTACAATTAAATCAGACAGATATCCAAAGGCCAATGTATTAACTATCCATTGTGTTCACAAGAAACATGACATGTACGAATTTTTACAACTAAAACTCCGTCACCCTCCAATAAAATAAAAAAACAAATATAACAGATGGTTTGAAAAAAGAGTAGTAGTAATACATTAACTGATTTGACGGTAACAATAGTGTCCTTAAAGTGTATGAAGGTACAGTCAAAGAAAACAAGGTTTCTACACTAGTAGTGGTAGCGGAACGAAGAAATTGCTAGAAAAGAGAAAAATAAGATTATAAATTCTATCATAAAAATTAAGATAGAATTCACTATTCAGACATTGCCAGAACTATGTTCGTGTAAAGAGGGCATGAGAATAACAAAAAATTAGTATACATTGAATGATTTTCACATGCCTCTAGACATAAACAATCATAAACCGTTCAAAGAGCAATATAAGCTGATACACGTCGAATAAGACTGGAACAAATGTTTAACAGATTACAGCACACGGCCTAGGAAAATAAGAATGAAAATCACAAAGACCTAAAAGAATGCTGAGTTTGACAGGAACGGTGTAATTCGTAATACTTGTAGTGTAATGTCTACTTACATGTGGTTTCAAATATGTACCTAGAAGGTATATGAAACTGTATAATGTCCAAAAAAAATCTTTGCTAGCTTCTAGGTTACCTGCACAAGGCGGACTAGAGGTTACAAGGTCTCCATAATATTTGAAAAAAATAAAGTATTATTATCAAAACAATCACAACACATTCAAGTAAAACTGTAAAAGAACTAAAGAAGCATCTTAAGGTTATATTTTGATATAGAAGCCTGATGTTAATATATTGAACAAACGAGAACAAAGAGTAAATACACAAAATGAAATAAAGTGACTTTACACTGGATTCAATTATAAAAGAATAGTAGAAAAGAACCAACAAAACTGATGAAGGAGGTATTGCAGCAAAAGTACATACAATAATATACAGTAGAGGGAGTTGTGCTCAATAAAATCTCGTATCTACTCGACTCGAAAATTTAAATAAGCCGAGCTTGAGCAGAAGTGTTTCAACTCAATTATCTATATGAGCTATTTAAACTCGACTCGAGATATTCGATAAACTACTTGCTAAACTCGACTAAAGAATACACCATTTATGAAATATATATATATATATAAGATTTTAATAAAAGATAATTAATATATAATTAATCTATATTTTATTTTATTTTTATTAATATTCATCATTTTAGATGCTAGCAAAATTTAATGTGATTTATTAATTTTAATGTACATTACATGTGAATTTAGCTTAATTAAGCTTATTGAAAATAAATGAGCTTATACGAGCTCGAGCAGCTCGTGAGCACTAATTCAAATTAAAGGGCGTCATGTACTTTCCCCACTGACTCAAATCACTCAACCTATATTGTTGATCTCCCACTATCTTAAAAAGATACTTATTAAATATGGAAACAATCAGTCCTTATCTCTATAGTTCTTTTAGCTGTAATCAGACCTTCTATTTATAGTTATTGGTTAAGTTCTCTCATCTGCCTTCCATCATGCAATATCTTTTAAAGAGGAAAAGAGTTGAGAAAAGTTACCGAGAGTTTATTTTTACTCAATTTTCTTCACTTCAGCTGTACCATACCAACATTTTCAAATTTAGCAATCAGGATTCTGAAGACACCTGTTTTATAAACGACTTACCCAAGATAGCAATGGGTAAAAAGGGATAATACCCCGTGGTTGTCTGAGTTTAAGCATTACCCTACTGAACTTTTAAAAAATAAAATTGGCACATTGAACTTTTTAAAAATTATTAATTGGAACGTTAAATTGGACTGCATATTTACATATGTGGCAGCAAGAGAAAAAGAGAGAACAAAATACTTACTGACGTGGCCAATGATTTGGCAACCATATAAGAATTTAAACAAAGAAGAATAAATTTTGATTTTCTTTCTTTCATTTTCCTATTATTTCTCTTTCTAAGTTCTTCATCTGATTACTTCCTTCTTCATATGGGTTTAATTTCATTGCCCTAAATCCTTAATCACACAACGCCCACCACTACAAAAATTATATTTATCATCTATTTGGTCTCAACACAAGTGGGTGATTTAGAATCCATCGAAGTTGATCTCAAAAGCGACAACCTAGTCAACTCGTGAATCAATTACTCAGGTATTCAACATATCGGTATCTTACTCCAATCTCAAGCCCAAAGAACCCCTTTTTATCCTTCACTCTCGATCTCGATCAGTACGTGAACGATTTCATGTTTGTTGGGTTCACTGGGTCGAGTAAGGACAACACTGAAATTCATAGCATTGGATGGTGCAATTGTTGACGATGCAGCCGTATGAGAAGCATGACTGGTGCGCAGTTTCATGAGAATTAATTACCCGACAAAAGACCTAATTTTTTGCAGCAAATCAATCCCAATTTTTGTAAGTTTTTGAAACCCTAGTTCTTCTATCACCTTTTTGCTCCTGTTTCTCTATAATCCATTTGGAGATATATTTAGTGTTGAAGATGAAGAAGAGGAGAGAAAGAAAAAGAAACAGTGATCAATTTGGGGAATATATCTAGCGTTTCAATTTGGGATGATTCAATTTTGGCATGTCTTTATGGGTTGAAGATGAAGAAAAGGAGAGAGAGATGTGTTTTCTGGGTTGAAGACAATGAGAGAGAAAAAGGAAAAAAAAACACAAAGTTTAGTCAATGGCAAAAAATCCACATTGGAAGCAACTGATAAGCCTTATCACCATTTAGTTGTCTTTTCCTTTTTCTTTTAAAAGCCACGTATGAAAATAGAAAATGGAATTTGACGTCCGTCCAAGAAATTGGATGGAATGGTCCAATTAATAATTTTTAAAAAGTTAGTTCCGTTTTTTAAAAGTTTAGTGGGGTAATGCTTAAAAACTCGGACAACCACAGTGGGGTATTACCCCCTTTTTGCCGATAGCAATGGAACTCACTTCTGTCATCCTCAAAATATCAGTTTTCTTCCATTATATTGTTCTTAGCTGCTTAGCATCTACCATAATACATCGAAACTACTTTTATAAAAATAAAGGCTGCCTTCAACAAACAAAACAAACACATATCCAGCTAGAGCTCTGTGCCAGGTACTGTATACCTAAAATTTCTTCAAATTATCAATCATAGATTATACTTGAAAGAAATGCAACCTAATTGTGAGTCTTGTGCTATGCACTCCATATGAAAAAGTTCTAAAATCTTGTACCTTTATTTACCAAATGATAGAGACCAACAATATCACCTCCAGCACAAAAAGCCCTGCCACTGCCCTTCAGAAAATTCAGAAAAAACTATTTTCAAGTTGCTTCATAAGTTCATCTCCTAATTAAGAAGCATATGAAAATCCAAAAAGCTATTGACCATTAAAAAGGAAAAGCAAGGAGAAACCAATAAACTACACCACTAATACAAAATTACCTTCAAGGTCACAAAACCAATGTCTGGGTTATCTTCCCAACTTTTGTACAGCTTATGAAGCCTAGCCCCCTGAAAATACCACCAACTATTACCATACCAAACAATCATACAGTAATACATAATACTAATCACTCCATCACCACGAAGAAAATATACTCAATCCAAGTCATTAACCCCCAAGTAACTATGTTTAAATTAAAACAATTCAAAAATTAAAACACCAGTTTCTTCTCGTGGGTGTTATGCAAAATTCTCAACAACAGTTCTGCATTATGGAACGATGGGAATGAACCAAACAACTCTAAAACTTCAAAAACTATGTGTACAGGTACAAAATTGGAGAGAGAAACATACCATGGAAGTATTGAGGGCATTAAGGATGGAGGGTCTGTTGAGAATAGCGGTCCTAGAGCTAGCTTTGCCTTCAACTAGTACCTGAAATTCATCAACAGATAGAAAACGACTTAATTGAGCTTATTAATTACACAGACAAAAGCGGGAAGAAAGAACAGGGCAAAAGGGAACTCACTGTGTTATCATGATAATCGAGCAGGGCATTGTTGATTTGAGAGCAAAGGCTTCTTCTTCTTCCAGATGGTTGAATGTTGAAACCAGATCTGCGAATGCTGCAGCGCCTCCGGAGGAATGCAGACATGAAATTTTGCATTTTTTTTAATTTTTATTTTCTCTCTAAAAATTTTCTGAATACGCAATTTTTGATTATCACTTTGTTCTTCTCTGTTAACAGTAACTACACATGCTCAACAGGCGGATCTTGACAGTTGGATTGTGGTCTGATTAGGCCCAAGGCCAGGACAGGCCTAAGACCGTCTGATCCTTTATTTTTTCTGTTGTTTGTTTGTAAAATTATACTCTCGTTATTTATAATATATGGGATTGTAATTTCAAAACTGATTAATATAATTTTAGTCACCAGTTTATTTTTTATAAAATTATTAACTTAAAATAATTATATGTTATGTTTGTTTTTTTTAAGATTAATTAAATTATTTAATTAAAAAATATTATTCGAACTATTATATCCTTACTAATAATAACATATTTTAAACTTATTTATACATTAAAAAAATAATATTTACCGATTATATATACAACCCTCACTCTCACCCTCCCAACCCCCACCCCCACCCCCACCCCCACCCCCACCCCCACCCCCCCAGCCCATACCCCATCCCTTCACTTTAAAAAAATTAAACTTTTTGATTATGCATACACTCCCACCCCGCTCACCCCCACTTACCCACCCCCACCCTCACCCTCCCCTCCCCCTCCCCCTCCCCCTCCACCCTCCACCCTCCACCCTCCACCCTCCACCCTCCAAACTCTAAAAATAATATTTGCCCATTATGTATATACTTTCAACCCGCCCTGTTCGTCCGCCACCAATTTACCTAAAATAATATTGACTGATTATGTATACACTCTCACCCCGCCAACATCTCACCCCCAAAAAATAATATTTATTAAGATTATGTATACACTCCCCACCCCCCAAAAAAAAATATAATATTTACTAATTATGTATACACCCCCATCTCACCCTACCCTTACCCTATCACCCGATCCGTTACTCCCCACCCGCACTCCACTCCAAAAAAATAAATATTTAGTGATTATGTATACACCCCACCCCCACCCCCAACCCCAACCCCAACCCCAACCCCAACCCCAACCCCAAAAAAATAATATTCAGTTATTATATATATTCTCTACTCCCACCCTGCCCACCCCCCTCCCACCCCACCAAAAAAAATAATATTTGTACCAATAAGTTTTTAGTTATCAATAATAAAAAAAAATTATAGGATATGTTGGTTATTTTAGAAAAAGATTGAGGTTAATTTTGTCTAGCAATTTTTAATCCCAAATGATAGGGATTATAATACTAGGTAGAACATGTTATTAAATAATTTCTCATCTTAAGCTATTTTATAATCCCTGAACTAATAGTCTAAAGCTCAAATTGAAAAATAAATAAGACACTTAGAATTAATAGTCTTATCTCAAGTGTAATCTTTACAGACAAACATAGCCTTAGTATTAAATATTAAATATTAAAAATATAAATTAATAAAATGTTGTAAAAATGATATAAGATTTTTTAAATTTATTTTATTTAAATATTCTACTGCACATCAGTATAAGTTAAATGATTATACCAAAAATAAATATATTCTTTTTAAATGAAAGGAAACTGTAATTTAAATGTAACTAAAATATAAAGTAAATTGATTTCGTAAATGTATGTCTACTATGCACAGTTATATAATTTGAAAACAATCTACTACGACATATATGCAAAATAAAATTAACTTGTTGTAGATTTACTTTTATATTTTGAATATAAAGTTAACTTCTATTTTTTTAGTATTGGGATCAGTTGGACATATATATTTTGTAAAGTTTACATAGTTATATCTCAAGTATTATTTCCAATTAGTTTTCTAAATGCTTCATGGAATTATTATCTAAATTGCTATGATAAAATATTGGGAAAATAACCAAAATCATAAATCCCCCTTATCCAAATTAATGAAGAAGTTGATTATTTACAAGAAACTAACTTATTATTAATGTTTAATATTAATATTTAGTTTATTGATGTATTAATTTATGTTAATATTTAACATTAAAATTAGCAAGAAATATTAATAAAATTGTAATGTTAAATATTAGTAATTTAGTATTTATAACAAACTAACTTAGTACTATTATTTAATCAACTAATAAAGAGAAAGAGAAAGAGAAAGAGAAAGTAGTAAAGAGGAGACGAATCGTTTATGGATGAGGATGAGAATGAGAAAGAGGAGACGATCGTTTATGAGAAAGAGGAAGAGGAGACGATCGTTTAATTGAGATCTCAATTGAATCAAACTCAGTAATATGAACCAAATTGACTCTAATTAATGAAGGATCGACTCATTATGGAATTACATTTGCTGCTTTTATATATTACCATTGACTATTAATGTACAACACTAGAGGCTAGCCTTGTTTGTTTCCCTCTTCCACAGTTTCTATAGGAAGATATATAAAAGTGTTATTGTCTAAGACATAACGCGAACTCTACCCTCGTCACCCTTATGCCAGTGTTGATATGTCCACTTCTCTTTGATTCATTGTTTAGCTTAATTTCGTAACATGAATATTAAAATATATTGGTAATTTTAAAATTCATTACAAGAAGAAGCTTTATTTCCGACAGAATTTTTGGTCGAAAATAAGCTTATTCCGCCAAAATTAATCTTTTTTTATAAGCTTAGTACAACTCTAACGTATAATCTTTTTTATGGTGCTTAATATGGCACGATTTTAATATTCTTACGCTATTTTCTCGCTCAACTTAATAGTTGACAATAAGTTGCTTGTCATCCGTTTATGATTTTTTTCAAGAGTTCTGCTATATATAACGATAAATTACGGCGATAAAAAATGTCGATATACGTACGTAGATACATGAGATATATAGGTATGAATTAAACAAAGACCCAGACACTATTATTTTAAGGAATTATTATTTCTACAAGTAAAAATTAATATTTCTATAAGGTATTTCTCACGTAAGTGTGACTCGTTTATTATTCATATGAGAAGGATCTTGTGAAACTAATACTTTTGCTTGTAGAAATATCAATTCTCTTATTCTATATCTTATCTTTTAAAATTTCAAATTAGTCATAATCCAATTTTATTATAAAATTTGTCAACATATATATCACTTTTCATATTTCAAAAACATATCATATCCTAGCACATGAAAACCATAAAATGTCAACTGCCCTAATTAAGGTAATGGAACAATACCGAAGAAATGATCAAAAGCGTGTTAAGTTGCTCTCACCTCAATGCCAATGGGAATCTGTTGCTTGAGTCACACTTCAATACCTAATTCATTTAACAAAGTTGTTAGTACAATTCTCAGGTATAATCTTTTTTTTTGGTGCACCATTTGAATGTTCTTTTGCTATTTTTTGGCTCAACTTGATCGTTTTTTGGACAATATGTCAGATTTATTTTAAGAGTATTGATATATATGACGACAAATTTATATCGATACACAAAATATCGACGCATGTTGATAGATGAGACGGGTAAGAATTAAACAGTATCTCAGACACTATAGTTAAGGACGGATCCAAGAAGAGGCAAGGGAGAGCAAGTGTCCACCCTTATTTTTTTGAATTTTTTTTACGTACGTATAGGGTTAATATAGTAAAGACTGTATGTTAGGCAAAGAGCAACTATCCAGGGCTATTGTTGTCCAAGGAATGAATTTCGTGAGTGCACCGAAGGATTGAAATAGATAGGACTGAGCAAAAAACGGGTATAACCGAATTACCGAATCGAACCGAAATAAAATAACCGAAATTTTTTGATAATTCGGTTATTATCAATATTTCGGTTATATCCGAATTTTGTTACGGTTTTCAGTTAGGTTGTACGGGTATCATTTTTGGGTTATTTGGTTAAACCGAATAACCGAACAACACATTACTAAATTAAAAATTCGCAGTCAACTAGTCAAGGCTTCAAGCAACTCAGGCTACTCTACAGTCGGTCACAAGTAAAAGAGAGACGAAGACTCCAGTACTCCACTCGAATGTTAAGACTCCACTCTCTCTCAGTCTCAGACCTCAAGGTCGGCTCAATCTCATATCAGATCGACAGATCTCTCTCATTACTCATTAGATCTCTGATCTCTCTCATCTTCTCGTCTAGTCTCAGTCACTCTCAGATTTGAGAAGACTGAGATCTCTCAAGAGTCAAGCCTCAACTCTCAAGTCTCGAACTCTCGTCTTCTCGGCGTCGGCGACCCTTCATCGCGAACTCTCGACGCCGACGACCCTTCAGGCCTTCATCGTTTCCATTTGTTAAGGTAATTTTGTTATTTACCTTCACTTAGTTAGTCAGTTTAGTGCATGAGTGCTGAGTGCATCTTATTCTTGTATTCTTGTTAGCTTATTCATATCTGCTATATAAGAGTGTGGGTTATTGGCTTACTGCCTTATTGGCTTAGTGGCTTATTTAATTTTTATTTTTTATTTTTTTATTTAACTCAGTTTATATGCACATATTTGTAATTTGTGTATGTATTTATTTTTGTGTAATTGTGTCTGTGCATGTGTAATTTCTGTCTTTCTGTGGTTTTGAAAAGAAATTAGGAAAAAGAAATTAGAAATTATACTTTTGAGAATATTTTACTGTTTTTTCTTCTGAGTTCTGATGAATGTTGCTGCTAGGTAGGTAGGTTTCATCACTGACTGCTGTAAAGTTTACAGTGTAAACTGTGGGGTGAGATTGCTTGTTGTTGAGTGAGTTAGGGATGGTTGCAAGTTCTTATTTCATTGTTTGATTCATGTATCATTTTGATATTCATTTGGTTAATTTATATCCTTAGCCGTTGCTTTCATGAATTAGTTTGGGTTGGGATTAGGTACAATTACTAATTTAGATTAGGTTGTGTGTTAAATTAATATTTGTTTATTCATTATATAATTAAAGCACAAAGACCCTAGTAAAAACATCTTAATTAAAAGGTAGCAATTAATCCCTTTTGCAGATTTGACATCAATTATTTAAAAGTGGTGATTGTTTCACACCATTTTCTTGCATCTGTGTATCTAAACGAGCGAGATAGGTAGCTAGCTTTAGGGTCAAACTCTCATTTCATGAATCATGCTTTATACTTAGAATCAAGAAACTTAATTCAAAATTCATATATGCACCCAATTAAGCTGTTAATATGCCTAAATGAATTCAATCTGATATGCCTTAATGAATTCACTGCTGATATGCCTTAATGAATTCAATCTGATATGCTATCTAATATGCCTTAATGTTATTTGCAACAGCAACAACTAGCAGTCTAGCACAGTAGCACTCTAGCAGTCTAGCAAGTGGAACTGTGGAAGGAGGTTTAAGCAGAAAATGGGCAGCAAGCCAGCAAACTCAGTTGTTGTTGACATGTTGTTTATGGATTATGTTTATGTTGTTAAACTGTTAATCATTGGAGGAACTCTGTTGTTGTTTATAGTTGTTGTTTTCCATTATGTTTATGGTCTATGGATTATGTTTATGGACTATAGTTTATAGATTGTAGGATTGCTGTCTGCTGAACTGCACTGCTACTACATATTCTAAATTCGGTTATTAACCGAATAACCGAATAATCAATTCGGTTATTCGGTTATCCGGTTAGTGTAAAATTCGGTTATTATTTCGGATACATAAAACAGTGTTTTTCCGGTTTTCGGATATAACCGAAATTTAGATTCGGTTCGGTTATTAACCGAATGCTCACCCCTAGAAATAGATACCTTCCACTGGGTGAATAAAAAATAGGGCTAATTACACCTTTGTTACATGAAATACCATCAAATTCATAATTCGATCTCCAAAAAAATTGGGCTTACAATTTACTACATCAAATATCTAATTTAATATAATTTATTCCCCAATTTTCGAATATGACCAAAATTAGTCGGAATACCCGACCCGCCCAATAATTCAATCTGATTTTATGTATTTGATACCGGTTGACCGTATAAATATACAATTTGACTTAGTTTAAAAAATGGCTATTTACAGTTCCGTTACATCAAGTACCATCATATTAATTATTCGCCCCCAAATTTTTTTTATAAATATAATAATTTTTAGCCCTTTAAAAAAAGTAGCTAATACTGTAGAAATACGGTATAAAATTATAAATATAATTTAAAACTATAAATATTTATAAATAATATTATAAAAATTATAAATACAATTTATAAAATTTAAGTTGTGATATAATTTGTAAAATTTAGACGTGAAATTTATAATTTATGATATAATTTATAATTTGCAAGATTTAAGTTGTAAAATGAATACATACAATTTGTATAATTTAAGAACTAAAATTTATAATTTATGATATAATTTATATTTTGCCAGATTTAAGTTATAAAACTTAAGACGTAAAATTTATAATTTATGATATAATTTATAATTTACAATATTTAAGTTGTAAAATTATACATACTGTGAGACCCCAGATTTTATGAATAAATATTTAATTTTATCGAAATATTTTTTTAATATTATGGTGTGGATTTGATATAATATTATAGTTATGGGTAATATTTATAAATTTTACAAAGTATGCAAGTTGTTATATTATATTCGATTGGTCAGGAAATATTCTTTGTGTCGGGGAATATTCGTACGACGGCACAATCATTGGTGGAACCCACAACGGAATTATTGTCGGAATGATAAAACGACAAAAATATTTTATTGAAAATAACGGCGAAAGTGTTACCGTTAATACTGTTGAACTACTCGGTAGTAAAAGTACAGTAATACGCGTGGTTGAATAGTAGCACGCGGTATTGATTATTAATGCTTACGTAAGAAGTCATCTCAGTTTGTTTTATTACTTATATATATATAGATATTTAAGTTTTATATGTATATACATATAAGGTACGTGTATATATATATATATAAGTGTAAGTTGGTTTTCTGGTGGGGGAAGTTAATAAGTGGTGAGGTGTATGATTGATATGTATTTATATTTGTATATATTAAATGTGGGTGAGTGGGTTATGGTGGGGAATGAAAAGTTGGCAAGATATGTGTTATAATTTTCAAGCCTACACCTTATTGGTGGAATAATCCAATAATGC
Source organism: Panax japonicus (assembly GCA_020205505.1). Classification (NCBI taxonomy): domain Eukaryota; kingdom Viridiplantae; phylum Streptophyta; class Magnoliopsida; order Apiales; family Araliaceae; genus Panax; species Panax japonicus. Next base: position 5,347,859 of record CM035106.1, on the reverse strand, counting down.
ATTAAATGAGCCCATTTTTTCAACTTGACAGATGATGGTTTTGTGTGCTTTTTTTAATTGGTTAGCACCTTGAAAATTATGTACGAGTGATAGGATTTTTCTAGCATAACATGTGTGTGTGTGTGTATATATATATATATATATATTATATTTTAATTATTAGTTGATTAAAATTGATTCTGCAAAATAAGTTCATCCATGAACAGTGCCCTTCAATTCTCCTATAAATAGAAGCTCATTCATTCATTATTTTCTTACGAATTCACTGAAACTCTAGAGAGAGAAAATTATAGAGAGAAAGAAGAAAAATATTCTGCTACTTCCCTACTCTTATATCCAGTTTCTTTTACAGTAAGGGGTGTTATTCTTTCTTATTCATGAAGAGAACTTCTGTTATTTCAATTCTTTATTATTCTGTTGGAATATCCTGTCTGTGTATTTTACACCGGACCTGGTTCCGTCTTTATTATTATTCTGTTGGAATATCCTGTCTGTGTGTTTTACACCGGACCTGGTTCCGTTACTTATTATTCTGTTGAAATAACCTGTCTATGCGAAGTACCACATGCATGGTGATTTCTGTTGTTATTACATTCTTTATTATTCTGTTGGAACATCCTGTCGGTGCTAATTTTGCCTGACCTGGTTCCGTTATTATTATTCTGTTGGAATAACCTGTCTATGCGAAGTACCGCATGCATGGTGATTTCTTTTGTTATTCCATTCGTTATTATACCCAGTTGGTTAAAATTTTGACTTCTATACTCCATGAAATTAGTGGAATATCCTTGATATTTGTGCTTCATCCATTATCTTTTCATGGAAATATTCTTCTGAGCATTCTTGAATTTTATTCTACAAATAAGTATCATGTTGACAATTTTTACGTTATTAGTTCCTGGATAAAATAATTCTTGAATTTGTTTTATTGAATTCTTATATTATTGTCATCATCCTCATGTTTATATTTTGTTGAAAGTCATCTATGGCCTGTAGTGCATAGATGGGCTTGGTGTGATTATGACCAGGGATTATTCGGTATAATCATGACCGTAATGTTACAAATGATGTGGTAAAAGTCCTCATTGGCCCGTAGTGCATTGATGGACAGTTATTGGCATGATCATGACCATTGATGAATACACGAATATCATTGGCCCGTAGTGCATGGATAATTTGTGGTCGTGACTCTAATGAATATCATTGGCCGTACTACATGGATGATGTGGATTATTTATTAAGCTGAGTCTCAGCGATAAAAGTGATGAAAAACTTTTTAAATCATAAAAGATAGTATATTTTATTCTCTACTTAACACTTTTAATGAATTGCTTGATCCGCTGCAGTTAAACTTGATGTCTATTGTATTTTATCAGTTTAACATTGTTGAAGGCTAATGATACTTTATTTTGCATTATCTTAGTAATAATATTTCTTGCTGGGTTAGTTGAGCTCATTCTTTCTTTCACAGTTCTCTTCAGGAAATGAAAACATAGCTGTGACTAGTCGGGGAACAGAGTGATGGTCCGAGATGGTGTCTTAGTAGTCCTCAATATTCTGTAAAATAGTGTGATAATAAATGTAACGAGGATTCTATTTGAGATTGGATATTGTCTAGAAGACAATATTTGTATTTAAACTTACAACATATGTTTTGTCGTATTTTACACGACTGCTGTATTATTAGTTTGTATTTGAATTTTGTACCATATATTTGGCGACTCAAGATGAGTGATGTATATCTATTTTGGGGGCGTCACACATACAATTTGTAAAATTTAAGACGTAAATTTTATAATTTATAATTTGCAAGATTTAAGTTGTAAAATTTAAGACGTAAAATTTATAATTTATGATATAATATATAATTGGCAAGATTTAAGTCGTAAAATTTATATATACAATTTGTTAAAATTAACAAATTTGAAAGAACAAAAAAATTTGAAGGATTAGGGAAGAGGAGAGAGAGCAAATGGGTTATTTTTTTTCTTTTTCAATTTTTCCTCCTCTTTTTGTATGCTCTTCCAATATAAAAAGAGTATTATTTAATTAATTAAATTTTGGGCACTTTTGTCAATTGTTTAAAAGCTTAATGTTATTCGTGTTAAAAATATAATTTGTATGTTTAAAAGTTTATTGATTTTTTTGAAAATTAAGTATTTTTTTAAAAAATTTTAAAATAAAAATTAACATTTGGTAATCTTTGTATTAGCATTTAATTTTAATAATTTAACATATAATAATTATTTATAAGGATTAATTTATACAGATTTAATACGTCAAAATAAGTATTTATACAAATTTTATACGAATTAGTTACTTGATGTAGTAAATTATGAATTTGGTGGTACTTGATGTAACACAAGTGTTATTAGCCCGTATTCCGTATACAATTCTTATCTAGCCGAAAAATTATGTATTTCGGCCAATTTTGGCTGGATTCTGAAATTGAGGGCTAAATTGTATCAAATTAGACACTTGATGTAGTAAAGTATAAGCTCAAATTTTTTGAAGCCTAATCATAAATATGATGGTACTGCATATAATGAAGTGTATTTAACCCTAAAAAATATTGGGTCACTTGCCACCAATTAGATATTACTAATATTCTATTTCAAATTCAAATATCAATCTTTGTTTTCACGAGTTTATTTAATTTTTACCAAATTTTAGGGTTCAGGTTAAATATGTAAGACCCCAACTTTTTGAATAAAAATAAATTTTCTATAAATATCATTTTTGAATATTATGAAATAAATTTGATATAATGTTATAGTTGTGAGTAATATTTATAAATTTTGCAAAGTATGCAAGTTGTCATATTATATTCGATTGGTCGAGAAATATTCTTTTTCTCAGGGAATATCTGTACGACGGTACAATCATTGGTGGACCCCACAATAGAATTATTGTCGGATTGAGAAAACGACAAAAATATTTTATGAAAATAACGGCGTAAGTTTTACCGTTAATACTGTTGAACTACTCGGTAGTAAAAGTACAGGAATACGCATGGTTGTATAGTAGCACACGGTATTGATAATTGATGCTTACGTGAGAAGTCACTCAGTTTTGCTTATTTTATGGACCCCTATTTACCTATTTTTCAAAATATTCGGTAGAAAGTTATTTATATAATAAAAGGTGGGGGCCCACGAGTGGGACCTATGTGTATGGCAAAGTCTTGGGTGGAAGACAAATTGTCACATGGGTTGATAATGGGGGGGGGGGGATTTAATGGACACGGGAGGGTTTTATTATTGGTAATATATATACATATATATATATATATATATATATATATATATATATATATATGATATATTGACTTTTGAGGAAAGTTATTATAGGAGGAGTGTTATTTTCAAAGCACCATGTGCTTATATATATATATATATATATATATACTATATTTTGTTTTTTACTTGATTTTTGCAAATTCGATTGTTGAGTATAACATCCGTGTCTGCTAAAGTTCATCCAAGAAATTATCATCTGGCACACCCGTGATTAAACAGTATCCTTCAATTCTCCTATAAATAGAAGCTCATTCCTTCTTTATTTCTTACGAATTCACTGAAACTCTAGAGAGAGAAAATTATAGAGAGAAAGAAGAAAAAAAGTCTGCTAACTTTCTTTTCCTATATTCAGTTTCTTTTACGGTAAAGAATATTATTCTTTTGTATTCATGAAGAGAACTTCTGTTATTCCATTTCTTATTATTCTGTTGGAATAACCTGTATACACGAACTACCCTATACTTGGTGACATTCTTCTATTATTCTGTCATTATTATTCTGTTGGAATATCCTGTCTGTGTGTTTTACACCAGACCTGGTTCCGTCTTTATTATTTTTCTGTTGGAATATCCTGTCTGTGTGTTTTACATCGGATCTGGTTCTGTCTTTATTATTCTGTTGGAATATCCTGTCTGTGTGTTTTACACCGGATCTGGTTCCGTCTTTATTATTCTGTTGGAATATCCTGTCTGTGTGTTTTACACCGGACCTGGTTCCGTCTTTATTATTATTCTGTTGGAACATCATGTCTGTGTGTTTTACACCGGACCTAGTTCCGTCTTTATTATTCTGTTAGAATAACCTGTCTATGCGAAGTACCACATGCATGGTGATTTCTTTTGTTATTTCAATATTTATTATACTTAGTTGGTTAAGTTTTGACTTCTATATTCCATGAAATTAGTAGAATATCCTTGATATTTGCGCTTCATCCAGTATCTTTTCATGAAAATATTCTTCTGAGTATTTTTGAATTTTTCTCTACACAGAAGTATCATGTTGACAATTTGGACGTTATTGGTTCCTGGACAAATTAATTCTTGAACTTGTTTTATTGAATTCTTATATCATTGTCATCTTCCTCATGTTTATATTATGTTGAAAGTCATCTGTGGCCTGTAGTGCATAGATGGACTTGGTATGATTATGACCAGGGATTATTCGGTGTAATCATGACCGTAATGTTACAAATGATGTGGTAAAAATCTTCATTGGCCCGTAGTGCATTGATGGACAGTTGTTGGCATGATCATGACCATTGATGAATACAGGAATATCCTTGGCCCGTAGTGCATGGATAATTTGTGGTTGTGACCCTAATAAATATCCTTGGCCGTAGTGCAGGGATGATGTGGATTATTATTAAGCTGAGTCTAAGCGATAAAAGTGATAAAAAAACCTTTTAAATCATAAAAGATAGTAGATTTTATTCTCTACTTGACTTTTTTAATGGATTGATTGTCCGCTGCAGTTAAACTTGATGTCTATTGTATTTTATCAGTTTAACATTGTTGGAGACTAATGATAATTTATTCTGCATTATCTTAGTTATAATATTTCTTGCTGGGCTAATTGAGCTCACCCTTTCTTTCACTGTTCTCTTCAGGAAATGAGAACGTAGCTGGGACGAGTCGGGGAACGGAGTGATGGTCCGGATGATAGTATTAGCTAGTAGTCCTCTCTATTCTGTTAAATAGTGTGACAATAAATGTAATGAGGACTTATTCTGACAGTGGATATTGTCTAGAAGATAATATTTGTATTTAAACTCACAGCTCTTTTATTGTATAATTAAGATTGTATTTTATTCTGTACCATGTATTTGGCTTCTCAGAATAGGTGATGTATACCTATTTTGGGGGCGTCACAGTTGGTATCAAAGCTTAGGTATATGATCACTGGCTAAGGTGTGAGACAAGAACTAGGAGGGGAGAGACGGGGAATTCCTTCACTAGTATGACCTACATAAGTTTATTTGATATTTAATTGGTCGGTCAAAGTATAGGGATAATATGTGATATGTTATTTAACCCTTGTTTTGTGGCAATGTTTAAAAATGGCATCCGAGAATATTGAGAACATCAATGGAGCACAGGAGACCGTTGAGTCTCCACAGATCAATAGTCAGGATAATGTGCATCAGGAAGGCGACAATCCTCAGTCAAACAACAACACTGACCAAATGATGAACGATGGAATGTTCTGAAGCTTCATGCAATTCATGCAACATCAGGCGAGAGCGGCTCCTGTCCAAAATGCAGGTGGAAACACTGACAACTCTCGGACGGTCACCGCCAAGCAGTTTAAAGAACTGGGACCACCGGAGGTTTTTGGAGAACCAAAACCACTTAAGGCGGAGACGTGGATTTAGAATATCAACAAGATATTTGATGTTTTGGGATGCTCTGAGGAGCAAAAGGTTCCTTTTGCCACCTTCATGTTGCGTGCAGAGGCAGATTACTGGTGGAAAATGTAAAACGTACTCAACCTGCCCCACTGAAGATGTCTTGGTAGAAGTTCCAAGAACTGTTCAATGACAAGTACTTTCCCAAAAGTATTCGTCACATGAAAGAGGTAGAGTTCATCAAGCTGGAACAAAACAACATGACCGTATCGCAGTACGAAGCCAAGTTTGCCGAGTTGTCCCGGTTTGCGTCCCATTTGGTTGATAATGAGGAGAGAATGACGCGAATATTTTTAATAGGTTTGAAACCTGAGATACGTCAATATCTTATCTCTCATAAACTATGTTTGTATTCAGATGTTGTTAATAGGGCTCAGTTATTGGAGCGTGATAATGAGTTAACCCAACCAAAAGAGAGCAGCCGATAAAATGATAATACCAGTGAGAACAGTCATCGAAGCGGTGACAACAAGCGTGGAGGGAATCAACATGCCAGAAATGGTAACCACTTCGGTGGTAATCATGGCCAAAAAAATAAAAATGGACATTTCAAGAAGAGGAGATTCAACAATAATGGAAAGACGTCAGCAACAACACCTATCGTTATGGAAGGAGAACGACCACCTATCATATTCTTCAAGTGTGGAGGAGAGGGACACATCAGTCCCAACTGTGTGATGTCATCCAAAGCATGTTACAACTGTGGAAGAGAAGGTCACCTGGTCCAATTTTATCGTGTACCGAAGAAAAGTCCAGTTGGGATGAAGGAATCAAAGGCTGTCCCAAAAAAGTCAAAGCCGGTAGTACAAGGAAGAGCGTTTGTTGTAACCTTCCAGAAAGCAAGGAACCCGAACGAGGTCATTACGGGTAAGATAATCATAAACTCTAGCGAAGTTTATACTTTATTTGATACTGGTTCTACCCACTCTTTCATTTCTCCTACTTGCGCTCAATGTTTAAATTTGATCCGGAGAGATTAGACTTTGACTTATCCGTTGAAACTCCATTGGGAGAAACCTTCATTACATCCATGGTTTATAAGCCTTGTTTAGTTCAAATCGGCACCCGCACATTTCCTGTCGATTTTATTTCATTGAAAATACTTGCTTTTGATGTGATTCTATGGATTGATTGGTTAACTACTCATCATGCAAAAATTGATTATTTTCGTAAGGTTGTTAGCTTTCATATTCCTAACCAACCTATTATGTGAATTCAAGCAACCAAATCATTAAAATCAATCACTGTTATTTCAAGCCATAAAGCTATTCGTTTATTGAAAAACGGATTTCAATCTTTCTTAGCTCATGTCACGGATCTAAATAAAAATACGTCAGTTTTGAATGATATTTCTATTGTTAATGAATTTCTTAAAGTATTCCCTGAAGAACTTCCTGGCCTACCCCCAGAGCGTGAAATTGAATTTTGTATCGACCTTGAACCCGGTACAAAACCCATTTCCAAAGCCCCATATCGAATGGTTCCTATTGAACTTCAGGAGTTAAAGACCCAACTACAGGAATTGTTAGACATTGACTTTATTCGTCCTAGTACTTCTCCTTGGGGTGCTCCTGTTCTGTTCGTGAAAAAGAAAGACGGGAGTATGCGACTTTGTATTGATTATCGGGAGTTGAATCATGTCACCATCAAAAATAGGTACCCATTGCCACGTATTGATGACTTGTTTGACCTGTTGCAAGGAGCCAAATTCTTTTCAAAGATTGATCTTCGTTCCGGATATCACCGATTGAAGATTAGAACCGACGACATTCCAAAGACGGCTTTCAGAACTCGGTACAGGCATTATGAATTCCTAGTCATGTCTTTTGGATTGACTAATGCTCCTGCCGCCTTCATGGATATGATGAACCGAGTATTCAAGAAATATTTGGATAACTTTGTGGTCGTCTTTATTGATGACAACCTCATATATTCCAAAACTTGTGAAGATCATGAGTAACACTTGAGGCTGATACTCCAAAAGCTTCGTGAATATAAGCTTTATGCCAAGTTGAAGAAATACGAGTTCTGGCTTGAGGAAGTAGCATTCCTTGGGCACGTGGTATCAATTCATGGAATATCTGTTGACCCAGCAAAGATTGAAGCTATTCAAAGCTGGGAGCAACCTAAATTAGTGACCAAAGTACGTAGCTTTCTCGGTTTAGCTGGTTATTATCGGAGATTCGTGGAAAGATTTTCTCGAATCGCTACTCCACTAACTCAGCTGACTCGGAAAGATACAAAGTTTGGTTGGAGCGAGGAATGTGAGAAGAGTTTTCAAGAACTTAAGAGGAGACTCATTTCAGCACCGGTTCTGACAATACCATCTGGTTCAAAGGAATTTGTCATCAACAGTGATGCTTCGAGCAAAGGGTTATGATGTGTTCTCATGCAACATGGGAAAGTCATAGCCTATGCCTCATGACAACTTAAAAAATATGAGAGGAATTATCCTACTCATGATCTAGAGTTGGCAGCTGTTGTCTTCGCATTAAAGATTTGGAGGCATTACTTATATGGGGAGAAAGTGGAGATCTATACGGATCATAAAAGCCTCAAATATTTCTTCACTCAAAAGGAACTCAACATGCGACAACGACGTTGGCTTGAACTATTGAAAGATTATGATCATACCATCGTGGAAAAGCAACCGTGGTAACTGATGCATTGAGTAGAAGATCATATGCGGGTACGAGTGCGATATTGTCAACGCAAAGTCCCATTTTGTATGACTTACAAAGGATGGAGATAGAGATAAAGACTCCAGGGACCCACGTGATGATGACGAATATACGAGTAGAACCGACTTTAATTGATAAAGTTAAAGCTGCTCAAACTACAGACCTGGAGCTGATGCGTATGAGAAAGAAAGTCCAAGAAGGTGCTATGCCGGAAGCAAGAATCGATGATGAAGGAATACTTCGAGTCAACTCCAGACTTTGTGCTCCTAACGATCCTGAGTTAAAGTATAAAATCATGATGGAAGCGCACAACACACCGTTTGTAATCCATCCTGGGAGTACCAAAATGTATTGTGATCTTCGTCATACATTTTTGTGGAGCAATATAAAAAGGGAGATAGCGCTGTTTATCTCAAGGTGTCTAACTTGTCAACGAGTCAAGGCGGAGCATCAAGTACGAAAAGGTCCATTGTAACCACTTGAAATTCCAGAATGGAAGTGGGAGCACATTACCATGGATTTCGTTACTGGTCTTCCCAAGGTTTCTCAAGGCATTGATACAATTTGGGTCATTATTGATAGATTGACCAAGTCTGCTCACTTCTTACTAATACGTGAAACTTATACACTTGAACGTCTTACTCGTATGTACATAAATGAAATTGTAAGACTGCATGGTATGCCAGTATCCATAGTTTTTGATCGAGATCCAAGATTCACTTCACGATTTTGGGTTAGTTTGCAAAAAGCTATGGGCACGGATTTACGATTTAGTTTAGCATATCATTCTCAGACGGACGGACAATCAGAGAGGACTATTCAAACTCTTGAAGATTTATTAAGACTATGTGTCCTTGACTTCAAGGGAAGTTGGGACAAGTTCTTACCGTTGGTGGAGTTTTCCTACAACAACAGTTATCAAGTAAGTATTGGTATGACTCCATTCGAGGCGTTGTATGGAAAAAAGTGTCGTTCTCCAGTATGCTGGGATGAGGTGGGTGAAATAACGTTGTTGGGACTGGAGTTGGTACGAATGACTACGAAAAAGATTCAAATGATCCGACAACGTATAAAAACCTCACAAGATCGACAAAAGAGTTATGTTGATCTTCATCGATAGGACGTAGAATTCGATATTGGAGATCATGTGTTGTTACGTGTTGGTCCATGGAAAGGAGTTACAAAATTTGGAAAGAGAGGAAAGCTCAATCCTCGATTCATTGTCCCAGGCAAAAATTGGTCTTATAGATATGACAATCAAGAGCATGGACCAATCTGAGCAGCTTCAGGTGTATATACATATTTACCTGTACACAATATTTCCAACGTGTGAGCTCATCTGCATATAACAAGTGACTTACTACTAAACTATATTTAGAACAATTTTTGTGCCTAGGATCAGAGTCAAAGCATGAGAACCTGCTTTGATACCAATTGTTAGTTCCCAGTAGGCACAATATAGATCTAGAAGGGGGGTTGAATAGATCCTTTTTCGTTTCAAATTCTTTTCTGGTTTATTTTGTATTGCTAAAAACTTAGCATATGACAAACATAAGAATCTTTTTAAGCACAGCGGAATAAGTAAAAGATCCCCTTCATTGATATATACATAATCATGCATACATTGTTCGTAGAGTTAGTTCAATGGTAAGTAGTTAAAACATACATAGCAGTTATAGCAGTTAATGTACACAATGTAAATGACATAAAGTAAAAGACACAAGGGGTTTTAAGTGGTTCAGAGAATCAAGCTCCTAATCCACTCTTCTGCTTTCAACTAGCAGGATTTCCACTAAGGAAGGGCAGCACCCTGAATCACTAAGATTCCTTCAAGGCCAGCAGCCTTGGGACTTCAGTTCACTAAGAACTCTTCAAGGCCAGTAGCTTTGGAACTCCTCTAGTTCTCTAGGAACTCTTCAAGCCTAGCAGGCTTAGAACTTCATTTAGTCCCTCCGGACAAGGACCCCTCAGGCCCTGGCTTCTTGTGGTTGTAGTTGTTGTTGTTGGTGGTGCTGAGCTGCTAAGATGTCATTAAGTTCTAAACATCTATTGTACTTAGCAGCTTGATGTGGTCCTCTTTGCATTCTGCTTCGAGTCTAGACCACACCTTCTTTGGTGCAGCTGATCTTTACTCTTTTCAGCTCATCTTCATCTGATGTCAGCTATGCACCATCACCATCTGGATTTGCTAAGCCTCAGTGCTTTTAGTAGTCTTCGTCTGGCCCTTAGAAATACCTGAACCCTTCTTGAATGTTTTGCAGACATGGTTCTGCACTTGTTCAGTTTCAGCTTTCGGTTCATGGTGATTCGTAGAGTGGCTCTCCTGGTCTTCTCTGTACTCAGTCACTTTTCTGAATGCTATCTTCTTGGCCTTCTCGGCTCTCAGCTTGGCTACCATCTTCAGTGGTATTCACATCTTTGTTGAGTGAAGCTTTGATCTGTTTGTGTTCCTTTTTAAGACTGCTTCACTTCCACTTGTGTAGTCTCACTGTCACTGAGACTGATTCTATTGATCTTTGGTGGAACTCGTAGAGTCAACAATAGCATTCACCAACTCAACGATTCTACAACTTCACAATCATCATCACTTTTGATATTTGAGGTTCTGTTGATTTATACTGCTTCCCAATCTTCCCTTTGGAAAGTAGCCGTTGAAAGCTATTCAAATGGCTTCTCAGATCTCGAGTTATTTGGTGCAGACTTCAGATGTGACATGACATCTTTTTTTGACTTTCTGACACTGCAGTCTACTGTTTCACCAACCCTGTCAGATATGACACTTTGATATCTTGGGCAGGTTGAAGAATTTATTTCCTCCTTCTGATTTCTCGATCAGAGGTTGTCCTTTTGCATCGATGCTCTCAATGAGCTCTTGTCCGAATATTACCCTTCAGATTGAACCGTTGCCAATGCTTCAGTCTTCAGCAATTCAAACTCTACGATTCTGATGCATGTCTTCATGAACTTGATCGTAGTGTGTTGTTAACTGACAGAGACAACACTACGATCATGAGGAGTGTTTACTTGATCTTCAGTGTAGGACACATCTCTTCATCTTTTTATGCAGTGCTTCATTGCTTTTGTTTGTCTCGACTGTTCTCAAATACTGATGGCTAGATTTCTTGCTTTGATCTCTTCTGAATAATAAGACACTTCAAATTTGTGGTGTGTCCAGCTCGCTTTCTCCTTGTGATCTCCCGTTCATTTATCATCAATGGACTGACCCAATGATTAATCACTTTAACCTTATTATTCAGACTGACCAGTATCTCAGTGTGTACTCCATCAGTTCCTTTCTTCGTTTGGCAAACACTACGATCTTGATTGCTTCCAAGACCGTTGTCATCTTTCTTCTGGACAGCTACTACATATGCTGACTTTCCTTAGTCAGCTACTTAAGTCTTCTTATGATCATCTTGTGGAAGACTTTATCTTGAATGGCTTTACAACTCAATCTTGATACTGATTTAGTTGGTGCTTAGATCTTCTGTTAGCTTGTATGTCATTCGTTGAGTGCCCTCTGATTTTCTTGGTGAGATGTATCTTTTCATTACCAATCAGAGGCTTCATCCCTTTGGATATTCTGGGAGTGCTCATTCATTGAGAATCGTATTTGCTCTACGATTCTTCCTTGGCATTGTGAGCACATCTTTTGAGGTCTTAGTTCTGTATTCTACTATTCAGCTATGGCTGTGCAGACACTGCAACTTCGAGATCAGATCTTGACACTCTACGATTTTTGTCGTTATGCTTGTTGTCTTCATATGATCTTTCTCGACTACGATTTCTTCCTCTGGTATGATTAGTAGACTCTACGACTCTGAGTGGAGTCTACGATTCTTGACTTGGCTTTGGCAGATGCTCGGTCGGCTCGTAGGCAAGCTGTCTCTACGATTCTGAACATGACTTTCTTAGCAGACTACGGCCCTGAGGAAGTTCTCCTCGATACACTAAGATCCTTCCTCATCTCTCCTAGAAGTCTACGAACTCCGAGATCTACTATCTTACAAACTAAGATTCTGCCTTGATAGCTTACGAGTTTTCCTTGACTCTCCTGGCAGACTACGATTTCTGGTGCAGTGCTCGATGATCAGACAGGCCTATCATAAGATCAACCTAACGAGTTTGATCTTTCTATATTTATAGTCCTTGTACATCATTTCTTTTTAAGGACTTTACAAAGCTGTTTTGCTTAAGTAGGATCAACCTAACACATTTGATCAATTCATTCTAAGTCCTTGTACATATGTTTCTATAATCTATTAGAGGACTTTATAGCTTTTCTTAATGCAAGCATACTTTCATATTCATTCATATATATATATATATATATATATATATATATATATATATATATCATAATCAAATTATATGTAAATAGGAATAACATTCACATGCTTATTCCTGACAACATGTTTTGGGAAAAATAGACTAGCCATGAACATGACCATTTTCTATTGCTTAAACAAACTATGTATCTGCTCTTTGATGGTGACCAAATCATTCTCCATATACTCTTGTTTCTTTACAAGCCCCTGAACTTCCAATTTCAGTTGGTTCTGATCAGCCCTTAGATTTTCTAGGTGTGCCTCATGAGCTTGTAGATTCAAGAGCTTGCAAATTCAGTACTAATAAAAAACTTACTACTAATGAATTCAAGAGCTTGAAAAAAAAACATACTAAAGCATGTTGGAATTAATTTATAGATAATCACGAGATTATGTTGGAATTTTGCAGATTTTTAAATTTTAATTCACCATGGCTCCTAAAAAGTATATGTCTGGATCTGAAAAAAGAAAAAGAAAGAAAAAAGCGGATGAATTAGTTCAATCTCAAGTGGGTTCACTTGATAAATTTTTTGGTAGTAAGAAACAAAAAGAGAGTTCTAGTGTGGTTGAACAGTCAGAGAATGAAGAACAAATAGTAGATACGGGGAATGAAGAACACGAAAATTTAGCGGAAGATACGGAAGTCCTTGCAAAGGAACAAAATGAATGTGTGAATGAGAGAGACCATGAAGATATGAATGATGAGGCTCACAATGAAGGCTTGGATTATGAATATCTACCTATAGACATTGATGATCCAAGCAATTGGGACACAATTGATCAAAATTTTATTGACTTTGTAGTTGAAAGAGGGCCTTTAAAAAGAGATGGGATCAATTTCCTAAGGATACAGAGGGTAGGCATTGGAAAGGGGTGCTAGTAAGGATAATTGCTGCTGTGAAAGCACTTGCTAAAGTGAATTTAGCATTTCGTGGAGATAATGAGAAGATTTATAAAGAGAAGAATGGGATTTTTCTAACCATAATCGAAATGGTTGTTGTATATGATCCAATAATGCAAGAGCACTTTCGCCAGATTTTGAAAGGTGAGATTCATTACCATTATCTTAGCCATAAAATTCAGAATGAATTGATACAAATGCTTGTTGATGATGTCAAAAGTTCAATGATTTGTAAGATAAAAAATACAAAATATTTTTTCGTGATTCTTGATTGTACTCCAGATATAAGTCACGAAGAACAAATGTCAGTTGTAATACGATGTGTGGATGTTTTAATGAGTACACCAAAAGTGGAAGAATTCTTCTTACAATTTTTGAAAGTTGAAGATACAATGGAATTCGGACTTTTTGGTGAACTAGAAGAAGTCTTGTCCACTCTTAACCTCGACATTAGTGATATAAGAGGGCAAGGATATGATAACGGCTCAAATATGAAAGGGAAACACAAAGGTGTTCAAAAAAGGCTTCTCGAGAGAAATCCCAGAGCATTTACACGCCATGTGGTTGCCATAGTCTTAACTTCATGCTTTGCGATATGGCCAACTGTTGTAACAAAGCTACATCTTTTTTTGGAGTTGTACAACGTATCTACTGTTTGTTTGCGGCTTCTACCAAGCGATGGCAAGTTTTTATAAAAACATGTTGCAAATCTCACTGTTAAGTCATTATCACAAACGCGTTGGGAAAGTCGTATTGAAAGTGTTAGAGCAATAAGATACCAAGATCCAGAAATCAGAGAGGCTTTACTTGAATTGGCTAATTCTCATAAAGATGCTGGTGCAAAAAGTGAAGCCGATGCCTTAGTAAGATATGCAATTGAGGATTTTGGATTCTTAGTTAGCATGGTTGTTTGGCGTACTATTTTATTTGCAGTTAACGTTGTCAGCAAGACCTTGCAAAAAGAAGATATGCATATTGATGTTGCCATTGATTAGTTAAATGGGCTTGTTTCCTTTCTTGAGAAATATAGAGAAAGTGGTTTGGCGGGGGCTATTGATGAAGCTAAGGCAATTGCGTCCAAAATGGGAGTTGAACCCGTATTTTACGAGAAGCGTGTCATTCATCGAAAGAAACATTTTGATGAGAATGGGAGTGAAGAGGTGACCCTTTCGGCTGAAGAATCATTTAGAGTTAACTACTTCTTATCTGTATTAGATCAAGCTCTTTCATCACTTAAGAGCCGGTTTGAACAGTTTGAGAAATATGAGGAAATTTGGGGTTTTTTGTTTGATGTGAACAAGTTAAAGTCTACAACCGATGAACGTTTAATGATGTATTGCTCCAAGTTAGATGATGCTTTAAAACATGAAGGAACTTCTGATATCAACGGAAATGAGTTGTTTTCGGAATTGAAAGTCTTCAGAGAAGGTTTACCAAAAGAGATGACAAAACCAATTGAAGTGCTCAATCAATTGAAATTGATGGAGGATTGTTATCCAAATGTGTGGATTGCGTATAGGATATTATTGAATATTCATGTTACGGTTGCTTCTGGAGAAAGAAGTTTTTCGAAGTTGAAGCTAATTAAGAACTACCTCCGCTCAACTATGTCACAAGAAAGGTTGAATGGATTATCCATCCTATCCATTGAACATGAGATGGCATATAAGATTGATTGTGCGGATATTATTAATACTTTTGCTGCTAAAACTGCAAGAAGGATGATATTCAAGTGATGTCTTTGAATTGATTACTTGTTTGACTTAGTGATAATGTAATATCTAAATGATGTTTTGGAAATATTGAAATAGTCGGGTATTATATTTGGTATTCTTTTGCATTGATGCTCTTTTGTTCAGTAAAAGTTCTTCGTTTTTTATGCCTATCGTAATAGCAATTCGTAAAAGGCCCATTTTATTGTTGTCCGCTTTAGGCCCTTCAAAACTCAGGGCCGGACCTAATAAGGGGTGAGCTTAAGATCCGGACTATATAGATATATACATATATCATTTTTTATATCTAAAAAACATATCACTATATACCATATCTGATGCAGAATGGTCCGAGACCGAAAAACCCGAGCTATTGAATGATATGTTAATTGCTTTAAAATATCATGAATGAAAGGATTGTCAGATAAGACGTAATCACCTTCGACATTAATCCATTCAGCTTCGGTAACATTTCCATCACCTTCGGCTTCAAGAAATAAAGTTTCGGGTTCAATTAGCTCCACCTTCGGCTTCGATAAAAGAAGAGTGTCTTCGGAACCAGCAGATTACTAATTAAATCTTTTAATTTTAACTTAAATAAATAACTATTATTAGTTGTTAGCTTGTTATTTGTTTCCGTAAAATTAGGAAGTTTGTTAGAATCTTTCTCAACTCCCAAGAAAGATTGTATTCCCATATCCCTAAAAATATTCTAGAGTAACTTGGGCATAAAGTTTGTCATCTATATATATATATATATATATATATATATATATATATATATAGTCCGGATCAGGTCCGGACTCCCGAATTTTGTTAAAATCTGGACCTTTTTTTTTTTTGCTTTTTTTTTTGAAACAACTAAAAAAAAATAAAATTTATGGAACTGAAATTTTTACATTATACAGTATTTTGGGCGTGATTTGGATGCCTATAACAAAACATGTCTGTACAGTCTGCGCAGACTGTACATACATTGGTTGGTATCAAAGCACAAGTTAATCATTATCCTGTCCGGCATCAGTTTGGTATCAAAGCACAAAACATCTTTCTGGGAATATTCCATCGGTTTTAATGGCTAGTGGTCGTGGTCGTAAAGGGCAGATTCCGGCTGAAGAAGCTCCACATCGTGATCGAACTATCCAGGACGTGATAACTGAAGATTTACATAGGCAGGTTGCAGAGCTCACCTAGCGCCTAACAGCGCAAAATCTGGGGCGTCGTGGACAGTTTTCGAAGGAGGAAGTCCCACATCCCGAACACGATGAAGAATCCTATGATTCTGAGTCGAGCTTCGAAAACCCCTACCACCATAGGAGGCAACCATGGGAGCAACGTGGCCATGAGGACCATCGCCGTAATCCGAGTTTCAGAATTGAGCTACCAGAATTCTCTGGTACCCTACACGCAGAAGGATTCATCGATTGGATGAACGAAGTAGAGCGTGTCTTTGATTATACGGAAGTATCCAATGATGTTAAGGTGAAATTGGTTTCCATCAAAATAACAGGCCGAGCATCTGCTTGGTTGGAACAAATGAGGCGCTCAAGAGAGAGACAAGGAAAATCTAAAATTACCAAGTGGGAGAAGAAGAAGAAGAAGTTGCAGAGTCACTTTCTTCCTTTGGTTACACTCAGTCTCTATTTAAGAGATTACATCTGTTAAGACAAGGTACCCGATCCGTGGATAACTATACTGAGGAATTTTTCCAATTGATAGTAAGGAATGATCTGTCAGAAACTGAAGATCAACTGGTGGCGCGATACTTGGGAGGATTAAAATAGCAGTTGCAAAACACCGTCGGTCTCCATTCATTTTGGACTGTTTCTGAAGTGTATCAGCGAGCTCAGGAAGCAGAGAAACAGCAGAACAACAAAATAATACCGAGGAGCAATCCCCTCAACAAATCGAACCCATTCCCACAATCTCGAACTACACCTCAACCTCTGAGTAATTTAAACCCCAGCATCAAATGCTTCACGTGTGGAGAACCAGGTCACAAAGCCCCAGAGTGCCGGAAGCCTGTTAACCAGAAAGGTAAAAACCTTTTGATTGAAAAAGGCATGATCGAGGAAACAGAGGAGTTCGGAGGGCCTATATATGATGAGTACGAGGATGAAGACATATTGTATGGAGACGGGCTGGAGACCCTAGTTGTTCGCAAAAGTCTGCTAACTCTGAAGGACTAATCCTAAGAGGATTGGCTGAGAACCAACATCTTCTACACTACTTGTACCGTGGCAGATAAGGTCTGCAAAGTGATTATTGATAGTGGCAGCTGTGAGAACGTCGTGTCCGAAGAAGCTGTTCGAAAGTTAAACTTAAAAATAGATCGGCATCGAAATCCATATAAGTTGTCTTGGTTAAACAAAGGCAGTGAAGTAAATGTTGACAGAAGGTGTCTAGTATCTTTTTCCATAGGAAAGAAGTACTTTGATAACGTCTGGTGCGACGTAGTGAAAATGGATGCTTGCCATATACTATTAGGCAAACCATGGCAATATGACCGAAGCGTCATACATGATGGTCGGAAGAATACTTACGCTCTCAGCATCAAAGAAAAAAGGGTTATGCTAGCCCCTCGGTGAGAGGAAGACAGTTCGGCTCAAGCAGTGAGAAATCCAAACCTACTGTCCATGACCAGGTTCCTAACCAAGGTGAAACGTGAAGGAGTTCTGTATGCATTACTACCTTATCAAGACAGTTCGGCAAAAGACATCGCCGAAATGACTGCTGATGTACAGAAGCTGCTAACAGAGTTTGCTGACTTGATGCCCGAAGAGCTTCCATCGGGATTACCACCATTAAGGGATATTCAACATGAGATAGACCTTATCCCAGGATCAAGCCTACCGAACAGACCAACTTATAGACTCAGCCCCAAGGAGTCCGAAGAACTACAAAAATAGGTGGTGGATCTAATGGAGAAGGGGTACATTGGGGAAAGTATGAGCCCTTGTGTGGTACCGGCTCTATTAGTCCCAAAGAAGGATGGCTCGTGGAGAATGTGTATCGACAGTAGAGCCATTAATAAAATCACAGTAAAATATCGTTTCCCGATACCTCGACTAGATGATACGCTGGATCAACTGTCTGGGGCAAAAAAAAATTCGAAAATCGACCTAAAAGTGGATACCATCAAGTTCGGGTAAGGCCTGGAGATGAATGGAAGACAGCCTTTAAAACACCGCAAGGCTTATATGAGTGGATGGTCACGCCCTTCGGACTTTCCAATGCTCCTAGCACTTTCATGAGATTTATGCATTAGGTATTACGACCTTACATGGAAAAGTTTATGGTTGTTTACTTTGACGATATTCTCATCTACAGCAATACTTCGGAATTACATCATGAACACCTCAGAACTATATTTACAACATTAAGAAAAGAACGGTTGTTCATAAATCAGAAAAAGAGCTCTTATTTCACAACATCGGTAACCTTCCTCGATTTTGTTGTTTATACCGAAGGTGTTCTCGCCGACCCAACCAAGATCGAAGCAATCTCAGCATGGCCAACACCCAAAACCATACACGACGTCAGAAGCTTTCATGGATTAGCGTCTTTCTACAGACGATTCATCCGAGACTTCAACACGTTGGTTACGCCTATCACTGAATGCCTAAAAGGAAAATCATTTCAATGGCCCCAGGAAGCCGAAGAAAGCTTTCAGATAATCAAAAAGAAGATGACCGAAGCACTCGTACTAGCACTTCCAGACTTCGAGAAGGTCTTTGAAGTAAACTGTGATGCATCAGGACTGGGTATTGGTGGTGTCCTTAGTCAAGAAGGTCAGCCAGTAGCCTTCTTTAGTGAAAAATTGTCAGGGTCAAGAGAGAATTATTCTATTTATGATCTGAAATTCTATGCCTTAGTTCAGACACTGAAGCATTGACGTCATTACTTAATACATAAGGAATTCATTCTCTTTACTGATCATGAAACATACGAGCAGGACGACGATCTGACTTTATCTTACACAAGGGATATTTGTTTTGAGGATTCCAGCTGTGCATTCCTGATTGTTCACTTCGGCAACAGATAATGAGTGAACTTCACAAAGAAGGACACTTCGGGCGAGATAAAACATTGGCCTTAATCACAGCTAACTATTATTGGCCAAAAATCTCGAGCGATGTTAAGCACTACGTAAAAGGGTGTTCTACCTGTCAAAAGTCAAAAGGGGTTCTTACTAATGCAGGATTATATGCTCCCCTGCCTGTTCTTGAAAGGCCTTGGTGTGATGTTAGCATGGATTTTGTTCTATGCCTACCCCGAACCCAAAGAACTTCAGACTCTATTATGGTTGTCGTAGACCGATTCTCTAAAATGGCTCATTTCTTAGCTTGTCGAAAAACCATGGATGTTGTTCGGATCGCCCATCTCTACTTCCGGGAGATTCTACGCTTACATGGCGTACCATAATCTATCACTTCTGACCGAGATACTAAATTCATGAGTAATTTCTGGAAGTGTCTATGGGAAAAGCTCGAAACGCATTTAAACTTCAACAGTGCTTACCATCCTCAGACCGATGGTCAGACCGAAGTGGTAAATCGAAGTTTAGGCAATATTCTGAGGTGTTTGGCGGGAAATAAGCCAAAGCAATGGGATTTGGCACTGCCTCAAGCAGAATTCGCGTATAACCGTTCGAAGAACAGAACCACCAAGATGAGTCCGTTTGAAACAGTTTATGGACAGAACCCTTATGGAGTCTTGGACTTGGTTTCCGTTCCCCGAATTGGCCGAATACATCCTAAAGCAGAAGAAATAGCAAATCATCTTCGAGATATTCATGATCAAGTGCACAAGTCTATCTTGGACAACAATAGTAAATACAAGCTTCGGGTTGACAGTCATTGGCGTAAGGTTGTTTTTCAAGTTGGGGATCTTGTTTGGGCTGTACTTACCCGAGACCGTTTTCCTGTCGGAGAATATAATAAACTTAAGGATCAAAAAATTGGCCTTTGTGAAATTCTACAGCGAATCAACGATAATGCTTATCGGTTGCGCATTTCGAACCATCTAAGGACTTCGGACGTTTTCAATGTTAAGCATATGAACCCGTATGTCGCGCAGTCTGCTAAACAAACTGAGAACTCGAGGACGAGTTCTTCTCAACTTGGGGTGACTGATGTAGAATGGTCCGAGACCGAAGAAACCGAGCTATTGAATGATATGTTAATTGCTTTGAAATATCATGAACGAAAGGATTGTCAGAAAAGACGTAATCACCTTCAGCGTTAATCCATTTAGCTTCGGTAACATTTCCACCTTCGGCTTCGAGAAATATAGTTTCGGGTTCAATTAGCTCCACCTTCGGCTTCGATAAAAGAAGAGTGTCTTCGGAACCAGCAGATTACTAGTTAAATCTTTTAATTTTAACTTAAATAAATAACTATTATTAGTTGTTAGCTTGTTATTTGTTTCCGTAAAATTAAGAAGTTTGTTAGATTCTTTCTCAACTCCCTAAAAAGATTGTAATCCCATATCCCTAAGAATATTCTAGAATAACTTGGACATAAAGTTTGTCATTTATATATATATATACCCGGCTTGTGGGTTTAGGAGAAGAATGAATTTTCGATATAAACTTATCCATTAGAGAAATTTCTCTGTTTCTGGTGAATCTATTGCTTCTTTACCTGTAAAATCCATTGATTACCTAACCCACAGGTTAATCATTATCCTGTCCGGCATCAATATCCCAACGCATAAAAAACATAAAATGCCAACTGCCCTAATTAAGTTAAAGGAAGGATTCAATTCTTGCATCATCATTTTCAGAACGATACCCAAAAAATTATCAAATAATAATTCTACGCGTTTAAGTTTGATAAAAATTTTGATTATGTCTATATACAAATTTTAAATTTGGCGTTTGAGTGGACATAAATCCATCAGCTATGCCAAAATTCAAATGATAAAAACGTGCAGCCAATTATTTAGCATATTTTAATGAGAAAAATAAAAGTTATGGTGTGGATTTATAAGTAATAACCATGGTTTTAAAATTCCGATCGAATCATCGGTTCAACCTGTTAAAATCAGAATCAATCAACATTTATTATTCAATTTGAATCAATAAATTATTTTTGATCAAAAATCGTGTGACCCGGTTGACCTATCGGTCGAACCGGTAAAACCTGTTTCTATTTTTTTTTGGTGTACAAAAAAAATTAATATTAAAATTAATAATTTTTAGTAATATTATAACTCAACTTTATTATATTTTAATTCATAAAAATGAAAATTTTTAAAATTATATTAATTATTAATAATATATATTTTTATATATTAATGATATCACTATTTCAATAAGGGTTCGATCACTAATTGAACAGATAATCCATCCAATACCTATTAGTTGATGGATGTTGTCTGAAAACCTTAATAATAACTAGTTAACCAGCGTAATATTTAGTTAAAGATGGTATAAAATAATTAATCACACAAATAAAAAAAGAAATATTATAAAAGAAAATATATATATACACAATCATCTATGACGACGGTTATTTTAGATTATGATAACGGTTGCATCGTCATAGATATTTTAATCTATGACGACGGTTCTTGAACCGTCATTATAGTCTAAAAAAATCGTCATTATATCAAAGGTTGGTGAATGGGGTCGGATTAGAATAAAACAAAGGTTGGGGTTGGTGAATGGGGTCGGATTAGAATAAAAATTAGAAATGAGAGATGTATTCCCTGCGCCCACCACAATAATGATATCATGGTAGACTTCATGTAGGTGAGACTTTGTAAAAATATTATTTCTTTTCTTTGTAAAAATATATAGTAATTCCCAGTTTTTATTGTTAGTAAATATTAACACAAAGAATACATTCAAATATTTTCACAAAAAGAATATCTCATTTATATATATAAAAAATTATTCAAAAGTTTTAACTTGTTTTTTTAACTAATAATTAGTATTAAATGACATAATGTACTCAGTAATAACATAATTTCACCATCATTAAACTACACTCAATATATTTAAAAATAAGTGTTTTGTTATATATTACGATAAATTTATGTCGAATTATAATTGTGAAGCTTGATATATGAAATTGGTATGAATTATATGGTCTTATTTACTACACATTTTTCTATCCAGACTCCCGTATTTTCTTAAAATATGGACCTTTTTTTTTATTTTTTTTCTAAAACAACTAAAAAAATAAATAAATTATGGAACTGAAATTTTTACATAATACAGTTTGGATGTGATTTGGGTACATATAACAAAACATGTCTGTACAGACTATCCAAATCACACCCAAAATACCGTATTATGTAAAAAATCTAATTTCATATTTTTTTAGTTATTTAAAAAAAAGCAAAAAAAAAAATTAGGTCCGCATTTTAGTGCAGTCCGGACTTTTGGACTAGATCCATTTTGGTATATCATATTCCTAAAAATAAATATAAAAAAATTATAAAAATAAATTTCTTTTTCCAAAAGTTTTTTTTTTAAAAATAACTATAAAAGAAAAGGTTCAACAATCTTTTATCCCAAGACGTAGAACTGAGCATTTAGTTTGAAACAACCCGGGTCAAATTCCGAGTCTGGAACAAATCTTGGGTCAAATCCCAAGTCCGAATCGAATCAAATCCATCCAAATAAGGCCTCAAACCACTGGCCCAATAGTATCTTCTTGGGTCATCTAGCCCACCACAGGCTCCCAAAAGGTCATGACTTGAAGGTACTATTGGTAGTTACTTTAATTCCTTATATGGAGACAAATTTTCCCCTATCTTTCGATATGGGACTGGGGTGTTACATAGTTAATAACCGAACCGAACCATCGTCCGAAAATACCCTATTTTAGCTTTCCGAACAAGTAACAGAATTTTGTACTAAACAAATAACCGAATAGGTTATTCGGTTACTTACCGAATTAAAAAGATTTAGAATAACCCATTTCAAATCACAACAAAGACAATAGTAGAATAACTCATTTCACAAAATCACAACAAACTTCAAACAAAAAAATCAAAGACTTTAGAATATAAAACAAAGACTAGTAGAATAACCCATTTCACAAAATCCACAAATAAACAAAACCCAAATCAGAATCAAACTCATCCAATATATATCATATTCCTAAAAATAAATATAAAGAAATTTATATTCCAAAAGATTTTTTTTAAAAAATAACTATAAAAAAAAATTCAAAAATCTTTTATCCCAAGACGTGTCATTTTCCCACCAACAAAACTAACCCACACCAACTACTTATGACCCCCACCAAAAGCCCACCAATTCCTAAATGCTTAAGGGTTGGTGAAACTCATTTTCACTATATATTCCCCCATTATATTTCTCTCCCTTCAGAATCCAAATAAAATCGCCACCGCACTTTTCAACTCCGCTATGCCGGAAAGTCCAGCGCCACCGCCAAACTTCTGGGGCGACATGCCTGAGGAAGAATATTACACATCCCAATGCGTAAAAAACACAAAATCTTATTTCAAAACACCCCACGGCAACATTTTTACTCAGTCTTTCTTGCCTAAAGACAATGATGTTGATTTGCCGGTGAAGGGGACACTGTTTATGACTCACGGTTATGGTTCCGACACCGGCTGGCTTTTTCAGAAGACTTGTATTGCATTCGCCAACTGGGGCTACGCCGTCTTCGCCGCAGACCTCCTTGGCCACGGCCGCTCCGACGGCATCCGCGGATATATCGGTGACATGGACAAGGCAGCCGCCGCCTCACTTTCCTTTTTCCTCAGCATTCGCCGGAGCGAGCAGTACCGGCACTTACCAGCTTTTCTGTTTGGCGAGTCCATGGGTGGGGCCATCAGTATGCTCATGTACTTCCAATCGGAACCGGACACGTGGACTGGCTTGATCTTTTCGGCCCCACTCTTTGCGTGTACGGAGAACACGAAGCCACCAAAGGTAACGATGAGATGCTAATTTTTTTTTTTTGGTATATTTTTTCTTGATAAATATGTACAAAAATATTTGAACATATTACTTTTCATTCCATTAAGCATTAATCATACTTACACTTGATTAGTAGATTAATCGAGTTTAGTGAAGTTTAATCCTCTTGATAATATTAACTTTAATTGAACTAAATCAATCTTGAATTCAAATAATTCACCAACTTAAAGTACAAGCTCAATTATTCAAAGAAAAACAGAGTCGAGCTTAATCAATTTGTTACAATTTTGTTTTATTCTCTACTTTGAAAAAAAAATACTACTATATTCTTTAACATAATTGGACACTAAAAAATTCATTAACTTGATTTAACTTATAAAAATATTATTTAATAATATATAGGAAGTTTTTATTTCAATAAAAGAACTACTCCCTCCATTCCTTAATATAAGTCGTTTTAGAAAAATATTTTTGTTCCTAAATATAAGTTGTTTGAGAATTTCAAGTAAGTATTAATTGCTTAGTTTTCAATATTATCCCAAGTAATAAATATAACTTTGGTTCTCTCACTATTTTTTACCAATTAAATAACAACTCTCTTTTTCCAATATAAGGGTAATATAGACAATTGATAGTATATTTAATATTTTACAATCATTTCTTTAATACTTGTGCACAACTCTAAAACGACTTATATTAAAGAACGGAGGAAGTAATATTTTTACATATCTCTCTCACATGAATGGTAAATGGGTCCCACTTCCATGTGAGGTAAATTCGTGTGAAAAAATTATTTTAACACGTGAAAATATCAATTTTGTGTGATTGCGTTCATCTAGATTTTATCTATGATATTGATAGAATTTGTAAACGTAATTTGTGCCATTAGGTACATTTGTTTATGTACGGATTGATGTTTGGGTTAGCGGACACATGGGCATCAATGCCGGCGGATAAGATGTTGAGTACGGGCGGCATTAAGAACCTAGACAAAATGAAAATAATGATCCAAAATCCGAGACGATATACGGGCCGGCCGAGGGTAGGGACAAAGAGAGAAGTGGCTAGGGTGTGCGACTACATTCAGAATAATTTTCATATAGTTACGGCGCCGTTTCTGACGGTTCATGGCACCGACGACAAGATCACGTGCCCGACGAGATCGTCGAAGATGTTGTATGAAAAGGCTGCTAGTCTTGACAAGTCACTCAAGTTGTATGAAGGTATGTATCATTCGTTGATACAAGGGGAGCCTGATGAGAATGTTGATATTGTTTTGCGGGATATGAGGACTTGGATTGATGAGAGAGTTAAGATTTATGGACCAAAATGTAATGGTAATTAATTAAAAGAAACTCATATTTGAAATAAGCACATATTATTAAAAAAATTAATAAATTCACAATAGAAAATGATATTTTCACGTGAAAATCGTCGCTATAAATCCTATAACGACACTTTTCATAAGAAAATATTTATACAAATATCAAAAAATGTTATGAAAATATTAATTTCATTATTAAAATGGTTTAAGTTGATATTGTTGTTGATTTAGTATTGAAATGTAAGATTAATTTGTTATTCGATTGATCATTTCTAGCGTGTTTTGCATAAGAATTGACCCAACACATTTATAGTGTTTTAAAGATACATACCCGAAGCATGCCGGTTACTCCCATCCCATCGGCCCACTACAACGAATGATTCGAGTATTCCTCTCTCAAGTACCACCCACTGCTCGAATTTACTTGAAATTAAAATTATTTTAGTTAAAAAATTAAATATTAATTGTCTATAATACCCTTTGCCATATATCTATCTCATACTCTCTTTTTCATATGTAATATTTTTCCATGAACGGTAATTTTGAAAAAATTACGACTAATTTTCTAAGATTATATAAAACGCTAAATAATTTAAAAAAATAAAATTATCTAAAACGTCATATATTATGATATGCAGGGGAGGGGGTATAAATAACTAGCAATAGTTGTGATTCAAAAGAGAAAGATATAGCATTCTCCCTTAAAACTAAATTGGATGAGAATTGGGCCTATCATATTTAAATATAACATTATCCAAAATGTGTAATATATCTAGACCTGGCAAAAATAGCTCAAGCTCGCGAGCCGAGCTGGATTATGGGCTGCATTTTTTTAGCACTCCTAGTTCCGGCCGGGCTGGGCGGGGCGGTCCGGGGCGGGGCGGGGCGGGTGGGGTGGGGTGGGGTTGGGTGGGGAGATAGAACATAGCCGGTATTTCTTTTTCTTTTTTTCAAAAGTCGGTTTTGCGGTCAAGGTCAGGCAGTTAATGGATATGCTGTATAATTTATGGACCGGCTTTTCTTAAACCCAAAACCTCAACTATAAATGCTGGCCTTCTTAAATGATTGTGGAAACTAACCAAGTAAAGTAGTACCTCTGTGTGAATGATTAGAAATAAACAATTATTTTTAAAGAAAATTTTATTTTATTTTTTAAACTTTTCACTATGTATATAAATAGTTGTTTATCGGAAAATTATTATTTTAATAATCAAACAATTTATTATATTATTTTTTGAGTCGCGGTATTTTTAGAACATTTTTTTCTAGCTAAATATATATATATAACTAATTAGACGAAATTTCCCTTGTTTATACTTTTTAATTAATAATTGTGCCTAGGTGGGGACATTAAAAATATATTTTTATATTATTAATTAAATACTCCTTTCGTTCCTTAATATAAGTCGTTTTAGAGTTGTGCACAAGTATTAAGGAAATAATTATATAACATTAAATGTAATATCAATTGTCTATATTGCCCTTGTATTAAAAAAGTTTTATTTATTGGGCAAAAAATAGTAAGATAACCAAAATTATATTTATTATTTTGGGTAATATTAAAAACTAAACAATTAATGTTTACTTGAAATTCTCAAACCACTCCTTATAAAAGTAATTCTCTAAAACCACCTATGAACGGATGGTGTATATATTTAAGAAATTCTAGAAGGCCATGCTATATATTTATAGTAGTATTAAGAAATGTTTATTGATTGATTAATTTAATTAATTTCCTTAAATTGACTAAATATTTATACCATTTCTTTATTACCTTGATAAGCAAGTAATAATGCCAACTGGTAATCAATTACGCGCGTTTTAATGATCTACCTAAAATAAGTTACTAATTATGTTTATGTTTGTCCTTTTATATATAAGGAGTAATTTTCTGTTGAAGTTACCAAATATTAATCAAATTTACAGCTTTAGATTATGAAAAAATGTGCATAGTTTCCTCTCTCTCTCTCTCTCTCTCTCTCTCTCTCTCTCTATATATATATATATATATATATATATATATATATATATATATATACCCCTGGCCTCTCCATGTTTCTTGAAAACATACTTGATAAAAAGCTAGCAGGGGAGAAAAAACCCATCTCAGTTGTTGATTTCTTGGGTTAAATAATTAGCATTGTTCCACATACAATTATTTTTTTTTTTATAAAAAGATTATTGGTTTAGGAAATTTCAATGGATGGGAGTGATTTGTACAGAGGAAGATGCAACAGCTTAAGGGTAAACAGTAGTGGTAATACAAGCTCATCAATATGGAGAAACAATGGCATGGATGTTTTCTCGCAATCATCACGCTATGAAGAAGAAGATGATGAAGAAGCTCTAAAATGGGCTTCTCTTGAAAAACTTCCTACGTATAATCGTTTGAAGAAGGGGCTGTTACTTGAACCGCACGGAGGCGGCATAAATGAAGTTGACATAAACAATCTTGGAGTTCTAGAGAGGAAGGAGTTGCTGGAGAGGCTGTTCAGAGTTGTTGAAGGTGATAATGAGAAGTTCTTGTTCAAGCTCAGGGATCGAATTGATAGGTTCGAGTTTTTCTTGGACATTTTTAAAAAATATTCAAACTATTGGGTTTTATTTCTAATTGTGTTGTGTTGTGCAGAGTTGGAATTAATTTACCAAAAATTGAAGTCAGATTTGAGCATTTGAATGTTGATGCAGAAGCTTATGTAGGAAGCAGAGCTTTGCCTTCTTTCTTCAACTTCATTATTAATTTGTTTGAGGTAAATATATATATATATATATATATATATATATATATATATATATATATATATAGAGTCCGGATCAGGTCCGGACTCCCGGATTTTGTTAAAATCCGGACTTTTTTTTTTTTTTTTTTTTTGCTTTTTTTTTTTTGAAACAGCTAAAAAAAAAAAAAATTTATGGAATTGAAATTTTTACATTATACAGTGTTTTGGGTGTGATTTGGATGCCTATAACAAAACATGTCTGTACAGTCTGGGCAGACTGTACATACATTGGTTGGTGTAGGTATTAAAAACACACCCAAAACACTGTATTATTGAAAAATTTCAGTTCCATAAATTTTTTTTTTTTTTTTTTTAGTTGTTCTACCAAAAAAAAAAAAAAAAAAAAAGAAAAAAAATCAGGTCAGGATTTTACTCCCGTCCGGGAGTCTGGACCTGATCTTGTTTCTATATATATATATATATATATATATATATATATATATATATATATGTTTGTGTGTGTGTTTGATATTTTCACGCAGTTCCTTTCACATGAAGTGAGACTCGCTGTAAACTAAGGTTAGCGAGGGAGAATCATGTGGAAATATCAAAAAATACACCTGAAAATATCAGTTTCTTATATCCAAATAAGGAGAATTGATGGGTTTTTTTCTTCTGTTATTGAGTAATTTTTCATCCTAACAATTTTTCATTCTGAAAAGGGGTTTTTAAATTATCTACACATACTTCCAAATAGAAAGAAGAATCTGTCTATCCTTCGTGATGTTAGTGGAATCCTCAAGCCCTGCAGGTAATTTAAATTATGAATAATTCAAGTTGTTTGGATATATTAATTACTCCCTCTACCCCCACAAAAAAAAAGTAAAAAGTTGTATTTGATTTATTTATTTTAGTCAAATCTTAATATTCAAAATTAGTGTGAATTTATTTAATTTTAATTAATGCAATAATTAATATCTCGTAAAATAATAGGTACTTCCTTCCTTCTCACATAAAATGTAATTAATATTTTGTCTAATTGATTAAACTGAGTACATAAAACAAAAACAAATTAGTATTTAATGTTTAGAGATGATATGAATAACTACAACTATATATAAAAATAAATATTTTTTTCTCTCTTAAAATACAGATAAAAAGGAACAGAGGGGTATTACTGAGTAAAAGGTATTTCAAAAATTAAAATAAATTCATATCAAATACAGAAATTTAGAAAATTTCATATTAATTATGATTAAAGTCAAATGAGACTCTTTTCGTTAAGGGTGTAAACGAGTCGAATCTCAGCGAACACCTTTATGCTCAGATTCGGCTCGAATCGAAAAAATTGAGCTCGGATTCGATAAGGGATTTATATTTTTGCGCCAGATTCGACTCGGATCATTACTCGGACCTACTCGGCTCGTAAGTACTCGACTCGTTTACAAAGCGAGTTACTCATGAGCCTTCAAATCGAGTTTCGAATATGAACCATTTCACTTAAAATTAAACCACTACATACTAAATTGGTTACTTAACTAATATTTATATATAAAACTTTTTCACTTTTATTTATGTATTAAAATTATAAAGAATATAATAAGAATTGACATTCAATTCATTGGTTTATTTATGTACAAGTTTACACAATTTTATACTACACTTTATAATTTATAAAGATTGATACAAATATCACATATTTAGCTTACTAGCATGAATCAGACCAATATTCGAATATGATCCATCAAGCAGGTATCGAGTATGGTTCGAGAAAAAATGAAATACTCGAACCCTAATATGAGCGAACACTGGTAAGCTCGAATTCGACTCGTGTATCATTAAACAGAAAACGAGTATGGATCAGATTCGACTCGGATCAACTTCGAATTCGAGCTTTGGATCATATTTTCGAGCCGATCTCGAATTGAGTACCGAACTACTTGGCTCGATTTACACCCCTACTTTTCGTGGAAGAGAGACTTTATATTCTTAGGAAATCCAATTCTTATATTGACTTTTCTGCATGTGTGGTGTTTGCAGAATGACATTACTTTTAGGTCCTCCAAGTTCTGGCAAGACAACATTATTGCTGGCTTTGGCAGGAAAGCTTGATCCTGATCTTAAAGTATAATTTCCATGGAGTCTTAATTTTCATATTTGATTAATTTACTGCTATTAATTAAGATTAACATTAATCACTATGTAAAAACTGAATATTTATATTTTTCCAATGCTAGTTTTCTGGAAATGTGACTTACAATGGACATGACATGCATGAATTTGTACCCCAAAGAACTGCTGCATATATCAGCCAAAATGATTGCCATATAGGAGAAATGACTGTCAGAGAAACCTTGGCTTTCTCTGCAAGGTGCCAAGGAATTGGATCGCGTTACGGTTAGGAATAAAAAAATTCATTTTCTTAAATATTCATCTTACAATGTTGATACTTTAGTTGCTAGTGGATTAGTTGGTGTCTTGTTAGCATAATTTTTAGAAAACATTTGCAGAAATGCTGGCAGAGCTGTCAAGAAAAGAGAAAGAGGCAAATATTAAACCAGATCCTGACATTGATCTCTTTATGAAGGTAAAAATATGACCTTTATCATTATAAGTTGTTTATACTTTTTCTAGTTTTATAGATACTGAAAAAAAAAAAACTAGTCTTCTTTAAAAGAAGGATTATTTCGGGGAAAAGGAAGGGAAAGTTAGGAGGCTATCTTTCTAAAATTGGAAAGAAAGCGTACTTTTCCTTTCCTTTTCCATCACTTTCCCCAAAAATATAACTCACAAATACCGTCAAGGCTCAATTGCAGGTTCATTAGTACTTTTAGAGTGTTTTTAATTTTTCCTCTTAATAACTTCTCTATAGCACAATATTCTCTTCCTCTATGATTCTATGTTCATTTTAGTGGGAATTTGAATCAATCTTTAGTAGTGTCATGCGATATAAAACTTGCGATTTCATGGTAAAATTTCATTGCTGTTTCGAATGATTCAGGCTGCTGCAATAGAAGGTCAAGAGGCCAGTGTGGTAACAGATTGGATTTTAAAGGTATTAAAATTTACCAAAAAGCACTATCATATTCTAAAAACTTAATAAAAAAATACTAAAAAAATTTGTTCTTTCCCAAACAAATTGCAGATTTTAGGACTAGAAGTATGTGCAGATACTATGGTAGGAAATGAAATGATAAGAGGTATCTCTGGAGGACAAAGGAAGCGTGTTACTACAGGTAGGCGAAATTAAACCCCGTTTGGACAGAAACAATTTAGATTATTATTATTATTTTTGTATGTTGGTAACTATTAACTATTTAACTATACCATTCATTTCATTAATTCATTATAGGTGAAATGTTGGTTGGACCATCGAAGGCTCTTTTTATGGATGAGATATCGACTGGTTTAGACAGTTCTACAACTTATCAGATTGTGAATTCACTGCGGCATAGTGTCCATATTCTTCAAGGAACTGCACTAATCTCTCTTTTGCAGCCAGCCCCTGAAACTTATGATTTGTTTGATGACATTATTCTCCTATCTGATGGCCAAATAGTATATCAAGGTCCCCGAGAAAATGTTCTTGAGTTTTTTGAATCTATGGGTTTTAAGTGTCCAGAGAGGAAAGGCGTCGCAGATTTCTTGCAAGAAGTAAGTTTAAACTAGGTTCATATCATTTAACTACTTGGTATAAGTTTTAAAGGAAAATGAGCCTTATACAATGAGTCTAAATATTAATCTAATGAAAATTTGATGGTTTATAGGTGACATCAAAGCAAGATCAGAAACAATATTGGTTGAATAAAGATAAGCCTTACAGATTTATAACAGCCAAAGAATTTTCTGAAGCTTACCTGTCATTCCATGTGGGGCGAAGAGTGGGAGATGATCTTGCAACCCCATTTGATAAAAGCAAAAATCACCCAGCCGCATTGACAAGCAATAAGTATGGTGTTAGGAAGATGGAGCTCTTAAAAGCATGCACCTCAAGAGAAATTTTGCTTATGAAGAGAAACTCATTCATTTACATCTTCAAATCGTCTCAAGTGAGAATTGCTATATCCTATCAAAATTTTGTCCTTGGATTTTATGCGATATCACTGATGATATTTCATTTATCTTCTTTTAGCTTTTCATAATGGCATTGATTGCCATGACACTGTTCTTGAGAACTGAGATGCACCGAAATTCAGTAAGTGATGGAGGGATTTACACTGGTGCATTGTTCTTCTCTGTGAGTATGATTATGTTTAATGGATTGGCAGAGATTACTATGACAATTGCAAAGCTTCCTGTCTTTTATAAGCAAAGGGACCTTCGGTTTTATCCCTCATGGTCATATGCACTTCCATCATGGATCATCAAGATCCCCATTTCATTTATTGAAGTTGCCCTTTGGGTGTTCCTCACTTATTATGTTATTGGATTTGATCCACATATTGAAAGGTAAAAGTTATAAACAATATACCATGACTATATTATTTTACATATATCTTTTCTCTATAATGATGTTGACGAATTATACTATTGCAGATTGTTTAAACAGTACTTGCTACTCTTATTCATCAACCAGATGTCTTCTGCATTATTCCGATTTATGGGTGCAATGGGCAGGAATTTGATTGTTGCAAACACATTTGGTTCATTTTCATTGCTTATACTTTTTGCGCTTGGGGGCTTTGTTCTATCGCGAGGTATGGAATGCCTATTGAATTTTTAAATATGGTTCTTATCTTTTGTTAGACATTGACCATTTTATTGCTTATTTTTCAAAAGAGAATGTAAAGAAGTGGTGGATATGGGGCTACTGGACATCACCAATGATGTATGGGATGAATGCAATTGCAGTTAATGAATTTCTTGGGGATAAATGGAACATAGTAAGTATTAAGTTTATAGAATTCCCTCCGTACGTGACTTGATCAAATAATTTACAAGCTAATGAATGGTATCGTTTTGCAAAAGGTTCTCCCGAATACAACAGAACCATTAGGAGTTACAGTTTTGAAGGCGCGAGGGTTCTTCCAGTATGCATATTGGTATTGGATAGGAGTAGGGGCAATGGTTGGTTTCATATTGCTGTTCAATTTCTGCTTTACATTAGCTCTCACGTATCTTAACCGTAAGTAATCTATATGTATCTTTGTTTTGTAATTTGTTTTATAAAGTTAAGAGGTCATGCAATGATAAAGTGCTTATTTCTGCAGCTCTAGGAAAGCCTCAAGCTGTTATTCGAGAAGAAAATGAGCCTTCATCACAAGGAAATATGTCCATTGAAAAAGTCGGATCCAAAGGTTAAATTAAGCTTTTATATAGTGGTTGTTTATACATCAAATTTGTATTCTTTGAAAAAACTTAATAATACTTAACATTGATCTGCAGGATTTAATAAGAACAAGAAAAAAGGAATGATTCTTCCTTTTGAACCGCACTCCATAACATTTGATGAAATCAAATATTCCGTTGACATGCCTCAAGTAAGTAGAAAGATGAAACAATATAGTGATTATTTGTTTTTAGTTGGTAATGGAATGTAGAAATATATGGCTTAAATATTCAAATATGATATTGAAGGAAATGAAAGAGCAAGGTGTAGTTTTAGATAAATTGATGCTTCTAAAAGGTGTGAGTGGAGCTTTTAGGCCAGGAGTTCTCACTGCTCTAATGGGAGTAAGCGGTGCTGGTAAAACAACGCTGATGGATGTGCTGGCTGGTAGAAAAACTGGTGGATACATTGAGGGTCAAATTACAATTTCTGGGTATCCAAAAAAGCAAGAAACTTTTGCTCGGATTTCTGGATATTGTGAGCAGAATGATATTCACTCGCCTCATCTTACTGTCTACGAGTCCTTGCTCTACTCAGCTTGGCTGCGTTTACCTCCAGAAGTTGATTCCCTAAGCAGAGAGGTAGTGAATCTGGAAAACTATTGCAACTTCTTTCATTGTTTTGTAAATTTGAAGTGTTAAAACAGGCAATAGAGGCAGAGAACTTGTAGTTTTGCTGGTCTTATAGTAGTTTTAATCAAAATTAAGAGAAATATAAGTACTTTTAAAATACATTGAACTTCAACAAGCCTATTACATAACAAAAGTTTAAGACACTGAATAAGTGATGAACAAAGAACAAAAGTTATCAAATAGCAGTTAATTCTAGCTTAACTTATGCAGATGTTTGTAGAAGAGGTAATGGAACTTGTGGAACTGAAATCATTGCGGGATGGACTAGTTGGGTTGCCAGGTGTAAATGGTCTCTCAACCGAGCAGCGAAAGAGGCTAACTATTGCGGTTGAGCTGGTGGCAAATCCTTCAATAATATTCATGGATGAGCCAACTTCAGGGTTGGATGCTAGAGCTGCTGCAATCGTGATGAGAACTGTCAGGAACACGGTAGACACAGGAAGAACTGTTGTTTGCACAATCCATCAACCAAGTATCGACATTTTTGAAGCTTTTGATGAGGTAAATTAAAATTGTTGGTAGATATAATGACTGAGAATTATACTTACTCTATGTTTGGCAACTCAATAAAATCTGAACTGAAAGCACATTTGCAATTCCAAAAAATATAAATTTAAACTCAAAGGCTTGGAATTGAGTTACCAAACGTAGTTTTAGCTCTTTCACTTCATTTTATAGATTCTGAATATCGAAAATGGGGTTGCAGTTATTACTAATGAAGCAAGGAGGACAAGAGCTATATGTTGGACCAGTTGGTAGGCATTCTTGCCAATTAATCAAATATTTTGAGGTGAGATGCAATGAAAAACCATAAACTTCAGGCTATAAATTTACAGTTAAAGTCTCATACACTGATGCACGATCAGTGTTAGGATTATCGCTCATCATTAATTAAGTACTTATTTAGACAAAATTACTCTTCTTTTAATGACGTGTAATGATCCAAAACATTACTCGTGTATACACTAACAATCTATCAAATTTAAACTCGTAGTTTAACTATGTATGTCAATGATTAAAGTGAGTTGTAATTAAAACATGAATTGTTCTTCTTATAAATAAAGGAAATTGAAGGAGTTAGTAAAATCAATGATGGTTACAATCCAGCCACCTGGATGTTGGAAGTTACTAGTTCTAAACAAGAAATGATACTTGGAGTTGATTTCACACAAGTGTACAAGAACTCAGATTTATACAGGTTGGTTGGTTCAATTTTATTTACACATTGTTACAGCTATCTCAATGATTTTATACATAAAAGCTGTATAAGAAGTTTTTGCTTATGAATGGCACATATTGCAGGAGAAACAAAGCTCTTATTGAGGAACTAAGTAAACCTCATCCTGGGTTGAAAGATGTTTATTTTCCTACTCAATACGCGCAGTCTTTCCCCAGCCAATGTGTCGCTTGCCTGTGGAAACAACGACGGTCATATTGGCGAAATCCGCCATACACTGCTGTCAGATTTCTCTTCACAACTTTTATAGCATTGATGTTTGGGACAATGTTTTGGGATCTTGGTACCAAGAGGTAATATTATATTTTAGTTTTTCAAAAGACATTTTTATTGTGGTGTAAGCAAATGTTCTTTTAACTTTTTGCTTGAAAGTACTTAAAACCGTATTATTAAAAATATTTTCTGGCAAATTAAATGGGCACTTAGTCTCTTTCTCCATCCTTCTCATCTTTATTTGGATTTTATATTTTGTAGGAAAACTCAACAAGATCTCTTCAATGCAATGGGCTCTATGTATACTGCGGTTCTCTTCATTGGCATCCAAAATGCTGCATCAGTGCAGCCGGTGGTGTCCGTTGAACGAACAGTCTTTTACAGAGAAAGAGCTGCTGGAATGTACTCAGCCTTGCCATATGCACTTGCTCAGGTAAATTTTACAAGCATATATATACACCATGTTCTATATATTTTACAATAAATATAGTTGTGTTTAAGCAACTAATTCCCCCCCTCCTTTTTTTGCAGGTTTTAGTAGAAATACCATATATATTTGTGCAAGCTGTGGTATATGGTGTTATAGTTTATTCAATGATTGGATTTGAATGGACAGTGGCAAAATTCTTTTGGTACTTATTCTTCATGTATGCCACTTTATTATACTTCACCTTTTATGGCATGATGACTGTGGCTGTGACTCCCAACAACAACATTGCTTCCATTATAGCTGGTTCCTTTTATGGAATATGGAATTTATTTTCAGGATTTGTAGTCCCCCGAACTGTAAGTTGTTAAAAATTCCATTAATAAATAACCAAAAAAAATCCAATAATTATATACATACATATATATATTTACACGGCGGCTATAGCGAAGATTTTGTCCGTCGCTATAGCATAGAAAGTTGGTTTTCTATGCTATAATGACGGAAAAAACCGTCGTTATAGCTGGTTCGTTTTTAGTTCGCTGCCTATGATTCGATATAGAGAGTCGGGCTATATATATATATATATATATATATATATATATATATATATATATATATATATATATCATTAGAAGCAAACTGACATTTTTATGTTTCATCACAACAGAGGATGCCTATGTGGTGGAGATGGTATTACTGGGCATGTCCAGTTTCATGGACCCTGTATGGATTGCTTGCTTCCCAGTTTGGAGACGTAAAGGACGTGCTCGATGATACAAATGTTAGCGTCGAGGAATTCTTGAAATATTACTTTGGCTTCCATCACCAGTTTATTGGAGTTGTTGCTGCTGTTGTTTCAGGATTCGCTATTTTTTTCGCCTTCATTTTTGCCTTCTCCATTAAGGTGTTTAACTTCCAAAAGGGATAACAAAAAAATATGCATTCAACATTTATCGACTTCTTTTGTAACCGCTACACGACTATTGTTCGAGCCTGTTAAAATACAAGTCCATCTCAATAATTATTGGGATTCCATCCATAGTAACCGGTTGTTGGGGAGCAACCCCTTTTTGCCCAGCCGACCTGTACCGGCCTTAGACAATTTTTTTTTTATAAGCGGCTACAGGTTGTAGCGGCTGGGCCAAAAGGGGTTTCTCCCAACAACCGGTTGCTGTGGATGGATACCCATAATTATTATACTTTGAGTAAACTATTTTTGTATTCTCCTCTAATTTAACTTTCCTAATATTTTGTCATGTGTGTTGGAGGAGAAATTTGTCACTTTATCCATCTAAATCTAAACAAATTGTATATGATGATGATATAAGCATGGACATCATATGAAAACTAGCCTACTTTTTATGAATTCATCCACTACTATTAACCTTTTTTCCTCTCGGTATGTATATACATATACATCTCATAAAATTTGTCTCAAGTATTATGTTTTTTATTATTATTTCATGCATATATTTTATAAAATACAATTAAATTTTTATTTGATTGATTAAATTTAGTGGAAAATTTCAATACTAGTCTTCTAAAATGATGAGAGATAAATAAATTAGCTTTTAATCATAAAGGATAATATAGAAAATTAAGTATTTAATCAAATTTACAAATGACAAATAAAAATTCTCCCTAAAAAGACAAATAAAAAGAAACAGGGAGAATATATTTTTAGACACTTTAAGATAAATAAAAATAGAAAAGAGAATATAAATAAATACTCATTTTATCCACAATGAATCTCAAGCAAGTATGCTAAAAATTCTCATCTTTTTTTAAGTAGTCTTTTGAGTCATGAGTGGTGCTAGAGACACAAACTATTTTATAAATATTTTACAAACTGCTGATGTGGCATACTCCACGTCAGCCTATTGATCAACAAATTGTTTAATGTAATCTTCGGTCCCACACAAACTGCTGATGTGGAGTATGCCATATCAGCAATTTGTAAAATGTTTGTAAAATAATTTGTGTCTCTAACATTATTCTTTGAGTCATTGCCCTCGTTTTTAGATGGAGGAACGACGTGATAATACTCGTTCTATTTCAAATTAAAAGATTAATATTGATTTTTAAAAAGTTAATTTTAAATATTTTCAAACTCAAAATTTATATTATTCATTTTATTTTTCAAAATAATAAATTTTACCACTAATAATACTTTTTA
Source organism: Panax japonicus (assembly GCA_020205505.1). Classification (NCBI taxonomy): domain Eukaryota; kingdom Viridiplantae; phylum Streptophyta; class Magnoliopsida; order Apiales; family Araliaceae; genus Panax; species Panax japonicus. Next base: position 5,309,565 of record CM035106.1, on the reverse strand, counting down.
ACTAGTTTACGATAGTAAAATGATATATATTACAAATATTTATGTTAGGAATAATGCTAAAGACACAAACTATTTTACAAACTGCTGATGTGGCATACTCCACATCAGCATATTGTGTGGGACCAAATACTACATTAAACAATTTGTTGATCAATAGGCTGACGTGGAGTATGTCACATTAACAATTTGTAAAATGTTTGTAAAATAGTTTGTGTCTCTAGCACCACTCGTATGTTAGACTACTGATTATGTCATTATGTGTATAAATATTAGTTGTAATTTTTTTGGAGAGATGTTTATAAGCAAAACTCTCTTATAATTCTTACGAATTCCATGTATTAATAAGTTTTATAATTATAAGTCGGTATAAATTTATCGCAATACATTAATTGTAAGATTCTATATGATATTCAAATTATTATTTATATAAACTACATAATTTTGAGTTCAAAAGTATTTAAATTTAACTTTTAAAAAGTCAATATTAATCTTATAATTCGAAAATTTTATATTTTTATGTGAAAATACCGGTATTCTCTCTCTATATATATATATAGTTCGCTTCCTATGCGGGTACCTTTAGCGACGGATAAAACCGTCGCCATAAGATTTGAATCGGGATATAACGATTATATTGGACTATCGCAACAGTTCAGACCCTATGACAAGTTTAGTTACGACTTTGTCCGTCGCTAAAGGTGGTATGCATTCGGACCATCCGGATAAGAAATATATATATATATATATATATATATATATATATATATATATATATATATATATCCCATTCTTCAATGCACTTTTCATAATCTACCTCTCCTCTTATTTGCTTTTCTGCTAAAAATTAAGGTGATCTCTAACCATGGGAAAGAATCCTCCCATCAGAGTTCTCGTGACCGGTGCCGCTGGTATTTCTCCATCCATCCACTTCATTATTCATTATTCATTATTCATTATTCATTATTCATTATTCATATATATAGTACTATAGCTCACATAAATTAATATATATAAATATATATATATATATATTGTGCATAAATTAATGCACACACACAAAATAATAATATTAATAATATTGTATGGTTACCTATAAATTGTTCTCACGTATACTAAAAATAGTTCTTTCCTTTAGAATGAAGAGATTGTATTAATTGCTTATAGGTTTTGTATTGGAATTCTGTTGCCTTGTTGCCCCAACTACTGTTATGATTTATTTCTTTTTTATTTTTCAGCTTCTTATAAATGTTAAATGTTTGACTGGTGGAATTCATATAGTATATAAATTAATTAATTTTGTTCAATTTTTTGAGTGAAATTAATGGAGGGTTTGGAATTGGCTGAGAAAATAGTTGTTCTTTCGAGTTGTTTATATTTGTCATGGAGGATTGTTAAATATGTGTGGAGCTTTTTGGATGTTGAACAGGAACCTGTTACAGTTCTTGTTACTGGTGCTGCAGGCATGTTTCTTTCAATTTTCAATTATATAACTAGCTAGTATTAATTATAAGGAGAAGAAATCTTATAGTAGTAGTGTTTTTCTATAGACCCTTTTCACTAAATTCACTAAAAAAAATTCCACATCAGGCCAAATAGGCTATGCTCTTGTTCCAATGATTGCAAGTGGAGCCATGTTAGGTCCTGATCAGACTGTAGTTCTACATCTGCTTGATATAGAACCTGCTGCAGAGGTCTTGAATGGAGTTAAAATGGAATTAATTGATGCAGCGTTTCCTCTTCTAAAGGGTCAGATTTTTAATCATAAAGCTAGCTTATAGCAACAATTTTAGCTAGTAACATTGAATTTTTGTTAATTTTCTTTGAGTGTTGTGAATTCGACAGGTGTTGTTGCCACGACGAATGTTGTTGAAGCTTGCAAAGATGTCAGCATCGTGATAATGGTTGGTGGATTTCCGCGGAAGGATGGAATGGAGAGGAAGGATGTTATGTCCAAAAATGTATCGATATACAAGGCTCAAGCTTCAGCCTTAGAGCAACATGCTGCTCCAAATTGCAAGGTGAGAGCAGTGGCCTAATTAACAAACAGTTGGGGATTTGTTGTTCTGTTTCTTTAGAGTTCACATGATTCTTTGTGCATTTTTAGTTCTTTAATTTTTATTTTTTCACTCTTGTTGCCTTATTTTGATTCATCTTATAATTGTGATCTCAATAGGTGCTGGTGGTTGCTAATCACATCATTTTTTGAGCTTTTTTTTTTTGGTCTTTTTTCCATTTTTACTATTCTTGATTGTGACATAACAAGATTTTTCGCCTTATTTTGATGCATCTTACAATTAGGTGCTAGTGGTTGCTAATCCAGCTAACACAAACGCGATAATCTTGAAAGAATTTGCCCCATCGATTCCAGAGGAAAACATCACTTGCCTTACAAGACTTGATCATAACCGTGCTTTAGGCCAGATTTCAGAGAGGCTAGATGTTCATGTCAGTGACATAAAAAATGTAATCATATGGGGAAATCACTCCTCAACTCAGTATCCAGATGTAAATCATGCAATTGTATCCACAGATATTGGACAAAAACCTGTCAGAGAACTTGTTGGCAATGATCATTGGTACATATTTAGCTCTCTTTTTTTCCCTTCAATCATCAAAAATAGAAATACTTGTTCTTTAACTTGTTATATATAGTATATATTTTGATGTTACTCTAAATTTGTTAGGCTAAACACGGAGTTCATCACCACAGTGCAACAGCGTGGTGCAGCCATCATCCAAGCTCGAAAGCTGTCTAGTGCATTATCTGCTGCAAGTTCTGCCTGTGATCATATACGCGATTGGGTTCTTGGAACTCCGAAAGTAAGCTCTTCATTTTATTTAAAAATAAATAAAAAATCTTTGACAAATTTGCTGTCTATACGGCATCCTATTTTACTGCTTGGATTCATTTTGTGTGTTTTTTGCACTAATTTTTATTCAAGGGAACATGGGTGTCAATGGGAGTGTATTCTGATGGATCTTACGGAATCCAACCCGGCCTAATCTACTCTTTCCCTGTCACTTGTGAAAAAGGAGAATGGTCGATTGTGCAGGGTGAGTTGTTTGTGCTGCAACTAATTTAAAATATATAATAAAACGAGGCGTTTAGCATATGTTTATAGATGCTTAATCTATTTGGAACTGCTTAATATTTTCATATAACTGGCCTTGACGAGTAAATATTCATTACAACGGTGTTTTTATTTCTCTCATCATGTCACCTTCTTCTGCTCGACGAGCCTTTGATAAAATGAGATTATTTTGGTGCAGGGCTCAAGATAGACGAGTTTTCAAGGGCGAAGATGGATGCAACAGCAAAAGAGCTCATCGAGGAGAAATCCTTGGCTTATTCATGCCTCAACTGACTTATGCTTATTTATGTTAGGAGAAAATTAATAAAATCAGAGTTTTAGTAAATCTCATAGAATTGCAGTGTTAGGGACTAATATTTCTTTTGTAATTCAAATGTCTGGTGGATATACATTCGATTTTAACAGTCCAACCAATTAAGTGATATCATAATTTATTTAATAATATAGTTTTTAAGTAATTAATCTCTAAAAAATTATATTTACCATATATTAATTAATATTATTAACACATAAATGTAAATACAATACAATAACTAATCATATAATTCAATTAGTAAGTCTAAAAATAAAGCTTAATTACTATATTTAAGAATATATTTATGAAACTACAAAAAAAATTTATCAACCATATAATAATTTGACAAAAAGAATCGTTGCTTATCCCAAATAATGAATTTGTTTTAAAAGAAAATTGCTGATAACTAATATCACACCAAAATCTATCCACACAAACATTTTCAATTATTAGGCAAGTGAAATGGTGCATTTTCTGAACATGATGAAAGCGTTGATGGCATGAATTGAATGAATTTAAGCTACAAAAAATAGATGGAGTTGCCGCATCTAAATGAAAATGAGCAAGTATTATAGATTTCTACTTTTATTGATTTTAAAGAGAGAATAAAAATTGAGTATACCAATTATATTGTTAAAATGTTAGAGGAAACTAATTAATATCAAATTTGATGGCAAATTAGCAATGCAATCATAAATTATGTGTGGGTATTAGACATTATGAATTGAATGAATTTAAGCGACAAAAAATAGATGGAGTTGCCGCATCTAAATGAAAAATGACCAAGTATTAAGATTTCTATTTTTATTAATTTTAAAAGAGAGAATAAAAATTGAATATACCAATTATATTGTTAAAATGTTGGAGGAAATTAATTAATATCAAATTTCATAAACCATGATTGTGACGCCCCTAAAATAGGTATACATCACCTATTTTAAGTCGCCAAATACATGGTACAGAAATAATTACAACTCTTATTATTACAATTGTCGTGCAAAATACGACAACACGCATACTGTGAGTTTAAATATAAATATTGTCTTCTAGACAATATCTACACTCAAATAAGTCCTTATTACATTTATTGGTACACTATTTAACAAAAATAATGAGGACTACTAAAACAACTGTCTAGGACCATCACTCTTTACCCCGACTTGTTCCTGCTACATTCTCACCTTCTGAGAAAAAAAATGAAACAAAAAGGAAAAGGATGAGCTCAACTAGTCCAGTAAAGAATATTATGACTAAGATAAAGAACAACAATTTATCGTTAGCCTTCAATAAATCAGATAAAATATAATGGACAACCAGTTTTAGATCAATATTCGCAGCGAAAATAACAATTCATTAGAAGAGTTAAGTAGAGAATGAAATATACTATCATCTATGAATTTAAAAGTCCATCATCAATATTTTATCCCTGTAACATCAATCAATATATATCTTGCATCAAATATTCATCTTTGCACTACGGGCCAAAGATATTCATTTGTATCACCAGTTGATAATGTTCATCTCAACACCTGTTCATCTTTGCACTACGAGCCAAAGATATTCATCAGGTAATCATTCATCTTTGCACTACATGCCAAAGATATTCATCAAGTATCACCATTAAAGACTGAGCATGATGAAAAATATTTTAGAGAACAAATCTAGTGAGACAAAATGACAAAGATTAGAGATTCATACTTTAGATAATTCAAGTTTAGATATACTCCATAATGGAGTAAAATTCAAGAATGAAGATCAAAACATGAATTCAATTTCAAGAATAAGGGTCACAATAGATAGTTTGGAAGAAGAAGAAAAAAAATTCTTTTGTGAACAGTACCCGTGAACAGTACTTGTGAACAGTACCCATGAACAGTAACTGTGAACAGTACCCGGTCATGAAAAGTTCCAAATTTGATTAAAAAGTTCAGACTAATATTCCTAAGAAATGATATTAGATGAAGCGAAATTTTTAATCATTTCAGAAATTATAGAAGCAATACTTACCATAGTAAGTTCAAATTTAGGAATACGAGATGAAATAATATTGCTCACGTAATATGGAGTATGAAAGAAAATAATATTTCTCACGAGTATTGCAATAAAATAATATCTTTTACCTTAGTAGAAGTTGAATTTGACTGGAATATCAGATATTATTTTGAGAAAATCTTTCAGAAAAACTATGCTTAAAGTATTCTTATACTCAAAAAAAATACTCACAATACTATAGAATAAGAATTTCTGATTATGAAGGTGTGATTGAGGAAGGAGGAATTACCCCCTATTAATAGCAACGGAGGAAAAAAAACAGATAGCGCCTAACAATTCTCTTTTTTCTCTTCTGCCTAACATCATGCGTATCATTCTCATATTTTCATAAGGGTGGGGGCCACCCTTAAAAACAAACTTGGCAGGCAAAACCCACCAACCATTTCCACCAATCAATGGCCATTATTCTTCATAATTGAGACCCCACAAATTAGAAAACACCACATTCTACAAGCAATTTTCTCCATATTCCTGCATACCTAACTAATGCCTAACTTTCCATTCCTTTTAATTGGCTAAAGGCCCACACATCGGAAAATTCTCTTGCAGACAAATTCTCCACGAATTAACCAAGTGGTCCCCTAGGAGAAATTATGTTATCAGCACATGGTTTTGAACCAAATAATGCATGCACTACACCGATTTTTTGAAAAATAAAAGAAAGCAAGCCAAGCTTATCACCTCCTAACATCTTCACGTGTTTATATATATATATATATATATATATATATATATATATATATATATATATATATATATATATATATATATATCATAATAATAATATTATTATTTAACAATTATAATATATTATAATAATATATATCAATGAATATTTTATTAGAGAAAATAATTGCCAAACTTTCAACAAATAATTCATCCTAAAATTCCTTCATTTATATCCACATAAAATAAATATTTTCTTATCATATAAATCAATAAATAATTATTCACAAATAATATTACAGAATCACAATAATGACAAGCAGACCGTTCTCAGGAAAGAGGGAACTTTCCGATAAGTATTTCTCCTTACTGACGCGCAATTAGGTGACCAAACCTCTCCTTAACAGAACTTTTTAGACATTGCCAATAATGATATCTAATAATATTATTCAAATAATATGAATTATTGATCTGATAATGAAAAATACTGTGCAGTAACAATTATTGAAACAACAATAATATAAATATCAACGCAGCAATTATTGAATCAATAAAATAAAATATCGAGCAGTAATTACTATAACAATTATTGAGTAGTGGCTTCTTACGTAAGAATCAATAATTCAACAATACTGTGCAATACCGTGTACTACTGTGAAACCACGCGTATTACTATATTTTAACCACCAGGTAATCCAACAGTGTTAACGGTAACAATTACGCTGTTATTTATAAAAACTCAAACTTGACGTTTTCTTCATCCGACAGTTATTCGTTATGGGGCACACAAATGGTTGCGCCGTCGTACGAATATTCCCCAACAACAAGAATATTTTACGACCAAACGAATATTCCTTGACAACAATGAATATTTTATAACTACTTGCTTATTTTGAAAATTTTGCACATTTCATCCATAACCAAAGTATTATATCAAATTAACTCCTTATTATTTCATGTTAATGAATAGAGAAATTCAATTTTATTTATAATAAGTTGGGGTCTTACAACCTCCCCTCCTTATGAAATTTCATCCTCGAAATTGACGTACGTGCCTGGTGTTTCAAAAAGGTGAGGGTACCTCGCTTTTATTTCTGATTCCAACTCTCAGGTCATTTCTTCAATAACATGGTTCCTCCACAAAATATTGACTTGTGGTTTAACATTTGTTCGTAGGACATGTTCTTTCCTATCCAATATGTGACGTCCCCGAAATAGGTATATATCACCCATCTTGAGTCGCTAAATACATGATACAAAATTCAAATACAACTTAATTATACAACAGTCGTATAAAAAATGACAAAATATAATCTAAGAGTTTTAATACGTATATTATCATCTAGATATTATACAAACTCAATGAAGTCCTCATTATGACTTTCATCATAATATAAGCATGAGGAGGATGACACTAATATAAGCATTAATCAAACGAAAATAAGGATAAATATTAAAGACTTTAAATTTATCCAAATATTATCCATCACTTAAATAACTCATAATCTAATATTGTTAATATTATAACAATATTTTAATTACTTCTTAAACTTATAAACAATTTAATTTAATTGTTTACACTTTACTAATAATGCATTTAATCATTTAAAAATGTCATACTCATAAGATTTTATCACCAATGATCAAATCACTCATCAAAAATTTGCATATACCTTATATAGGATTTTCAAGCCTTAAAATCTTATTTACCAATTCTTCAACTTCACATAACATATTTAACTCATATGTTTGAAACTAAACCATTTTCATGAAAAATTACCAAATCAACTTATTATTTTTCTATCCTTTGTCTAAACATATATACATATATTTCATACACAACAAGTATTTTTTTATAATTTTTCAACTCTCTTAAGTATTTTTCAAAAATCAATTTCTAATTAATTCCTTAAGAAATTAGCTACCTCAAGTTTAACTCCAGAAATTTATTCCTAATCTTGGCAGGATCTTACACATGTTAATGTGAGCTTCCAATTTAAATTTCATGGTCATCGGAGTTATAGAACTCCGGTTATAGCATTTTTCGTCGAAAAAACCTAAATATTAAAATAGTCATAACTTGCTCATTTTAAGTTGAAATGAGCTCATTTTTGGACAGGAGGTATTTTATACCATATATTTTCATGTCCCAAAAGGCCAAAATTTTTCTCACAAACTAAGTAGCCGAAAATGCCCTTTTAAATTTCTGGACAGTAGCCTTTTTGGTACTTTGTAGTTTTTGACTCCTTTGCTAAAATCAGTCCACACAAAAAATCTACAACACCTTTTTCAGTGATTCCACTTGTATAAGTTAGAAAACTCATAGATCTAACTCTAGAACTTGACCACACTCAAAAATTCAAAATATAATAGGAGATATGGTCAATTGAATTTCATATTCCATTTTCACCAAAATCTGATTTTCAACCCTTTGTGATTTCTAAGAAACTTTCATGTTTTCACATAATAACCAGCATAACTCATCATGACAATGACATAATAATTCAATAAAATAAGTTCAAGAATTAATTTTAAAGATTTATAAGTTAATTTATCTTGAACTCAATAATGTCCAAACATGATACTGCTTTGTAGAGAAAAATTCAAGAATGCTCAGAAGAATATTTCCACTAAAAGATACTGGATGGAGCGCAAATATTCAGGATATTCCACTAATTTCAAAGAATATAGAAGCCAAAGCTTTAACCATCTGTGTATAATAGAATATATGAAACTGCAAATGAATTTTCGCCCGCCATGCGGTAATCCACGTAGCCAGATCATTTCCATAATTTAATAAGAAATGAATACAAAGGATCTTTCACTATGCATGTGATAATCCACACAGACAGGTTATTGTTGGTCGATTTCGCAATCAATTAATACGTGCAAGTATACACGGTCAACAAGAAATAAAGTGATAAGAAAAGTATCATCCCCACGAGGAATTATTTAATAAAAACTACCAATTACTAACTCTTAACCAAATCAATTTTATTTAAACAATCGCAAATTGTGATTAAGACAATTAATTCAAATAAATAAAGATTAAGACTCAAATAAATAAATATTAAGACTCAACGAATGAATTCAGATAAATAAAGATTAAGACTTCAATATCCTCAATTATGAACTATAAATCAATTATCCAATTATCCCAATTATTATGCCTACTGAATTGTTAACAGAAATTCTCAAATGCCAAAAGTCCTTTTCCAAGTGATCAATTGCCTTCTATTTAATCCAGATTAATCTTGCTATATTCCTATGCAAAACAATTGAATTAAACTCCTTTCAATCCCAATTCCTTATGTGTTACATGCGGTGAACAAATATTTTCATTCAATTCACAAACCTAATTATTCACTTTGCAAATAACTAAGTCACACGTTATCAAGCCCAATTCTAACCCTGGAATTCCTCTTTCAATTCCTTATAGAGTAACAATGCGACGCCCCCAAAACAGGCTCATTCCATCCAACCCATCATGAGTCGCCAAATACATGATACAGGAAAAAACTACAACTTTATTACTACAATTGTCGTGCAAGGTACGACAATACTTAAATTGTTAGTTTTGATACAAATATATACCAACTGTGACTCATGTCCCAACCTTGGATAGCACGTCACAATGACATCTTATATGATAGTGGCAACACACCCTTCCAACGTTGGGTTCGCCTCACCCTAGTTGGTTCACCAAATATAACTACTAAATGATGTATACAACACACTTTTCTATGCTATTTAGGGAGAATCTCCACAGCTAGAGACCATTGTTCTATTCCCCTGTTATTTCTGCTCGACCGAGCTACACTCTTATTACCTGAAAGGAATTGTGAAGCAAAAGGGAGAGCACATCTATCTCAGTAAAGAATATCATGACTAAAGATAATTAAATTATCAATAGCCTTCATCAGTAATAAATCAGAGATTTAGAACATATGGTAGATGATAAAACTTTTCAACCATAGTTGCAACGGAACTAGCAATCCATTAGAAGAGTCAAATAGACCATAAAATCTATTATCTTCTCCATGTTAAAAGTCCACCAACAATGTTTTATCCCTGTAACATCAATCAATAATTCCTGTCCACAACCAAATGTATAACTCATAATCGTAATTGTAGTTCTAAATTCCTTTTCTCATCCAGGACAAAGATAATTTTCATCACCTGAAACATCAAAGATCATGGTTATACCAAATCACAATTAATGTTCATAATCATACTAATAAATTTATCTTTGCACTACGGGCCAAAGATATTCATCAACAAGTCATCTTTGCACTACAGGCCAAAGATATTCATCAATAATTCATCTTTGCACTACAGGCTAAAGATATTCATTATCATTTCATCTTTGCACTACAGGTAAAAGATATTCAACAACAGGTCATCTTTGCACTACAGGCCAAAGATATTCAACAACAGGTCATCTTTGCAATACGGGCAAAAAATATTCATCAATAATTCATCTTTACACTACAGGCCAAAGATATTCCTCAACAGTTCATATTTGCATTACATGCCAAATATATTTATCAATAGTTCATATTTGCACTACAGGCTAAATATATGGATATCTCAAAGAAATATATAATCATTTCAGAATTTATATAAACAATAATTATAACCATGTTAATCAATTCATCTTTACACTTAAGCTAAAGATATTCAATTATAAATTCAATGGTTATGATCATACCAATTAACAATACATCTTTACACTACTGGCCAAAGAGAACACATAGTCACAATCATGTCAATAATCTACCCATCTTTACACTCAAGTGAAAGAGAAATTCAACATTAGGGTTATAAGAATGTTATATATGATAATAAAAAAAATATAATCAACATATAGATTAAATCTCAAGAGTAAGATTCATAAATCAATGATTTCATAACACCTTAATCCAAATGTTATAAATCACTTAATAATCTCATAATCTAATATTATTAATACTACCACAATATTTTAATTATTTCTTAAACTTATAAACAATTTATTTTAATTATTTACATTTTACTAATAAATGTATTTAATCATCCTAAAATGTCAAATTCATAAGATTTTATCACCAGTAACCAAAACCCTCATCAAAAATCTGTATATACCTCATATATGATTCTCAAGCCATAAAATCATATTTTTCAATTTTCTTACTTCACATAACATATTTAATTCATTTACTCATAACTAGAATATTTTCATAAAAAATACAAAATCAGTTCCAAAAATATTTCTTTTTTATGATTTAGTATAATATAGTCTCATATTGAACAAATATTTTTCTCAGAATTTTTAAAATTCATTTACTATTTTTCATATGACCAAAACTGTCAAATATTTATACATTTATCATAAATTATATTTTTATCCAAAAATTCTAAAATTTACACGGTATACTTATGTTATATACATGTACTCCCAATAAAAATTTCATCAATTTTGGAGTTAACCACAAGGAGTTATAAGCGGTTACTTTTAAATTAGTCTTTTCTCATAAAATTCACAACTTCTAATCTATATATCCAAAAATTGCCATTTTTGGACAGAATCTACAAAACTCATCAAAATATCATTTCAATTTTTTTCAAAATTTTTGAAGGTTCAGAAAAATTTCGAAATTGAAAAACATAATAACCCTTACATACTAACGACAATATCCCTTACTATCCCTTACCTCAAAAGAGCAGTACTTCTGACTGAAATAACGCTGAACGAGCTTACACCGTATAGCAACACTCAAGATATCAAAATACTCACAAGAATACCCTCGATAATATAGAGAGAGAAATAAAGAGAAAATTTCAATTTCTGGTGTGATTTTCAATTCTAACCTAAGCACCTATTTATAAGAAATTGCTTAGAACACCAAAGTAGAAAATTTAGTATAATATATATATATATATATATATATATATATATATATATATATATAAAATTTTCCTTAGCCCACCTTGACCATCTGAATTCAGCATCTAACATGTGCAAGTGGGGCCCACACACAATGATAAAAACGTTTTTCTTAATAAAAAATATTAAAACTTCAAAAATCAATTATTTCGGAACTTCAATAATTCATAATAAATAGCTCTTTTATCAGAAAATTCAAATCTCACATTTTTTTATAGGAAATTCAATTCTCTGCAATTTTGCAGAATAAAGTTTTTCCAAATTTCAAACAGAAATTGACCGAAATTCACATAAGGACGATTTTACAGGCTATAATCAATTTTCAGTCAAGAAATGGGGTTCACCGACACACAAAATATGTGTTAACCATTTAATACAACAAAAATACTCTTCCTCCTAATATACTTATATATCACACATTCATTGTAAAAATATCATCATTATTATATTATAATAATATAATAAAATATTATTTTATCAGAAAAGATAAAATATTAATTTTCAACAATTGTCACTTTAAAAATTTTCTCCATCTATATCCACATAAAATGAATATTTTCCTTATCATATAAATCCATAATTAATTATTCACAAATAATATTACAAAATCACAATATTGACAACCAGACAGTTTTCAAGAAAGAGGGGGCTTTCCAATAAAGATTTTTCCTTACTGACGCGCAATTAGATGACCAAACCTCTCCTTGACAGAACTTTCTAGACATTGCCAATAATATTATCTAATAATATTATCCAAATAAAATGAATTATTGATCCGATAATGGAAAATATTGTGTCGTGACAATTATTGAAATAACAATAATATAAAATATCAACGCAGCAATTATTGAATCAATAAAATAAAATATTGAGTAGTAATTACTGTAAAAATTATTGAGTTGTGCCTTCTTACGTAAGAATCAATAATTCAACAATACTGTGTAATACCGTGTGCTACTGTGAAACCACGCGTATTACTGTATTTTAACCACCAAGTAATCCAACAGTGTTAACGGTAACAATTACGCTGTTATTTATAAAAATTCAAACTTGTCGTTTTCTTCATCCGACAGTTATTCGTTATGGGGGCTACAAATGACTACGTCGTCGTATGAATATTCTCCGACAATAAGAATATTCTACGACCAAACGAATATTTTCCGACAACAATGAATATTTTATAATCACTTGTTTATTTTAAAAAATTTGCACATTTCACCCATAACCATAGTATTATATCAGATTAACTCCTTATTATTTCAAGATAATGAATAGAGAAATTCAATTTTATTTATAATAAGTTGAGGTCTTACAATGATGTTCCGAAAAATCATGATACTCAAATGGTTATTGTATTAAAAATTGAGGATAATATGATAATTATTAAAATATTATTTATTCTAATTTTTTTCGTCCAAATTAGGCAAATTTTGGACGAAAACTTTGGCAGAGAAAGTGGCCAATTTTCTATCCATTTATTTTCTTTTCTATTTATTAAAAAATTAAAAAACATAAAAATTAGAAAAAAAACTTAAATTTTCGGTCCATTTTAAAACTAAGAAAAAGAGCGTAAAAACATATATATATCAGAGTGAAAGAAAATAATAAAAAAAAAAACACGTCGGGTCAACCCGAACAAGCCAATTTGATTCAAACCGACCGAAAATAGCCCGAACCAGGGTTTGCATAACATTTGCCATACCTCTCCATTTCGCCAAACAGGCATATATAGAAAAGATTCAGTGTTTATTCATTTTCTCTGTCCGTGTGTCAGTGTGTGGACTGTGCTCACGATCTCCCTAATTCAAAGATCAGCGAAAGGTAAACCTATATATATATATATGTATTGCATATATTATATGCTTATATATCAAATTTCAACAGATATATTGTCAAATGATTTCTGCAGGTGCTGTTTTGTGGATTCTGTGAAGGGGTTTTCTTGTTTAACGTTTTTAAATATACAGTCTAATTTGTTCTTTTTAAATCATTCCCTAATTTTAAAATTTGAGTTATGTGTGTGTTTAAGAATGCTCGTGTGGAATTCCAGCTAGCCTTTTATGTAAATTTTAAATGGGAAAAAAGTCTAAAATCTACAACACAAACTTGCATATTAAACATAAAATTGGACCTAATAGAAGGTATAAGATGTTTGAGTTTATTATTTATCATTTCTCCCTTTGAGGATTGCTTTCTCAAAAAAATTTCCCAGAAAAGATTCGGCCTTTTGGTCATCATAGTATAAAATGACATAAGTTTGTTATCATAATATCATTATCATGCCACACTATTAAACTAATAGCTTATTACTTTTGGTATAGATGGAACAAAAATATCTCCTTAATATTTGCAAATTTTGTAAATGACTCTTTTTATGGAACAAAAGAAATTTTTCATTCAAAGTTTAAAAGTTATTTTGACAGTTATAGAAAGTGAACAAATATGCTCTGATCATTCAGGTAATATATTATAAAGGACGGAAATGGATGACACTATGAAGCAATTCCAGGAAAGCCTAATTGAGATTGAGACTGAAGCAGAAAATCTCCTATTAGCACGACACCAGGTCATTGAAGCTTTAATCTTACAACAATGCAAAATGATTTTTGTTTATAATGTTGACTGAATTGTGGTAAGTAAATGTAGATGATTGAAAATGATAGAGTGAGAAACGGGAATAGAGAAGCTTTGACAGCGCTTCGGAAGAGGGCTCGGACAACAAAAACAAGTGTCCCTTCACCTTTTGAGTCAATAATGAAGGAGATTGAGGGAACTGGATCCAAGCCTTTGGTGAAGGAGGTCTGTACAACTTGTGGCAATCATGACTCAATGGAAAAGACATGGATGATGTTCCCTGGAACTGATATCTTTGCTAGGATTCCATTTCATGCCGCTCATACCATTTTAGAGAAAGGTCTTTTCTTTGCCTCCTGCTTTTTTAATTTTTACATCATATTTCATGTCTTCAATAAACCCCTAGGGGACATATTAATATTTATATATTGCTACATCATATTTATACATGTTAATATTTATATATATCTTTATTGACAAGATTCAGCTTCTTTGGAAAGTTCCTGTTGGTTAACTGATTTTTTTGAACAATGTTAGTCAACAAATTTCATTCTAAATCACTGTGTAAATCCTTGTGTGATATAGCTGCCATTAGTGGCCATACTTCTGATATATTAAAATTCCTGTTGGTTAACTGATATTTTATGGACAACGTTAGTCAACAATTTCCATTTAAATTATCAGCATACATCCTTATTTGATAGCTGCCTTTAGTGCCCATACGGGCCATACTTCTAATGTGGGATATTCACAATTACAACGTTTTATTTTTGTTTGGATCCTTGAAAGTTTTGAACGTGAATTATGTATGACTAAATATTCTTCTAACTATAAGTTGTGTCTACAAACATATTGCTGAGTGTGTGGGGGACTGAATAGCCTTTTTCAGTCCAAAGATGTTTGTATTCAGAAAAAACATCATTACCTAAATACATTTATTTTCCCTTAGAAGCTC
Organism: Panax japonicus; assembly: GCA_020205505.1. Classification (NCBI taxonomy): domain Eukaryota; kingdom Viridiplantae; phylum Streptophyta; class Magnoliopsida; order Apiales; family Araliaceae; genus Panax; species Panax japonicus. Next base: position 5,294,005 of record CM035106.1, on the reverse strand, counting down.
GGTTATTCCTTTCTCCCAAGTGCACCCAAAAAAATAAATTATGAAAAACATAATTGAGCAATATCCCAATTCCGTAAACCCATTTCTTCTTAGGATAAAAAAATCATTCACATAAGCCAATCCCAGCAGATTAAAAGTTATATCCCATAATTTGTTTGTCGCTGCACAGTGAAGCAAACAAACACAATTATCGTATACTTTACTTCTTCGTATGCTTTACTTCGTTGTATCAAGTTTTCACTGAAAATATCAGACCGAGCTGCTTCCGATGCAAAGAAAGCCACTTTCTTTGAGGCCATAGATGATTCACAGTACTGACCGGAAACTATTTTCCGCTGATCCTATTATAGTACCTTGTCTTCCAGTCTTAAGAATTGTGTGCCGGAAGCACAACTAAGAAAAAAAAACCAAGAATGAAGTATTATATAAAAGATATTTTAGAAGCAGTTGCCTCTTAAAAAATTCCGGTTTAGAAGGAAAGATTGATTCTTCAAAGTTCAAACTGAAGGACGTTAGCATATATTGTGGCTTCAATGTAACGAATAGTATAAATATGTGTAACAAATGTATTTTCATTTTATGCATGAATTGAGAGATATTTTCTCGCCCTTATCCCCTTTCGCACTTCCAATTCTCCTTTTCTGCGCAGTCTTTCTCCTCCAACTCTGTTTCTGAAATCCTTTTTTTTCCCCTTTTATTGGTTCCTGATTTTGTTAGGATCCAGCTTGATCTTAACATATAATTTCCAACATAATTCAACCATAAATTATCTCAAACAAATAACATGTGAGCCAAGAAAAAAAATGTTAGGATGCATTCGATGCCCTGGTTCACTCTTGTTTTACCCCAAACTAGTCTAGTAGGTCAATGTGGACGAGTCTATTAGTAGTAAGAGATACAGGGTTTATGTAATAAGGTTTTGGCTATTTTTAAATCTGTTATGCAGCTACTTCCAATTTGGCTTCAGAACAATAAAATGAAAAAGGGAGGTAAAAACTATCTTTGACCTATGCTTGAAGATGCAAATGAATTTGAAGTAAAAAAGAACTTAGAATTGTGTCACGAATCTGTTGAATTTACAGAAGATGTTTTCAAATTTTCACTATAGGCTTTGAAGGGACTGCATATCCATTGCACAAAATGAGATCTGTGATGCTGAGTCTCTCTTCTTTTTCTACCTTTTTTTTGGGGGGGGGGATGGTGGGGGAGTGGTCAAAGGGGAATTTTAATGGGAGTTCTAACCTTTTCCGTTTTTAGATAAGATTGTGTTAAGGTAGTAGTATTTTGCAAGACCTTGGCAGGATCGAGTGTATAATCTTAAGACCTTGGCAGGATTGAGTGTATAATCTTAAGACCTTGGCAGGATTAAGTGTATATGCTTTGACCTTTGGCCTAGTGAAGTTTGTTCCCTATCGTATAGACTGATATAAGGTTGTTTTGTGCTCTACTTAATTCAAAAAAGAAAAAAGGCAAAACTTGCACTATAGGAGGTCCAGGAAAAGCAGAAAAAGAGAGATTTGAGTCCCTTAAGAAGTTCATGATGGATTAAATCCTAATATATCCCGTCTTTCAAACAAAAAAACAAAAAAAATACTCATTTATCCGCGCACTGCAATTCACCTATCATATACACACACATGCCACTCTAATCGGCTGAACTTCTTTAATGGTGAAAGCTTCTCACTCTCGTTCAGAGGAAAGAGAAATGGAGGGAGACACTGGAAAAAGAGGAGTTAAAAGTGAAAGATCGACTTATTTTCTTCCTTTAGAGGTATCTAATAGTGGCAGGGTCTGGAATTTGGGGGTTCAGTATCACATAACTTTTAAAGTTGGTTAATGGGTATTTTAAGTAGGCGTATACAGTTACTTATAGAAAATGGAGGCGTATACTCTAAACTCCCTGATATTAATAATCGAGTGAGATAAAAAGGTTCTTAAATATTAGAATTATTAATTACCAAGTTTACACATACTTTCCATAACCAAAGAACTATCTTCAAAGTTCAAACTAAGACCTTACATATACTTTTTAACTGTAATATTATCCCTTATCCAAAACCCCTTTTTCTCTATTATTATTATTTATTTAATTATTTTAAATAAAGTACACTTTACCAACAGATATAAGATTAAGATATAAGAAGCTTCTATATCTCAAGAACTAAAGACAGTAATGAAATTCCCGCTTGTTGCCTTGTTAATTTGTTTTTTGTTTGATAAAAGAAAAAAAAAAGAATAGAGAAAGGCAAAGCCATTCAGAATATTGTATAAACATTGCATATATAGTTTTAAATTATACACCCCTCTGCCTATTGCTGTGTTTCAACCTCACATGTCTATAGAAGATTATATTTTTACTTGTAAACCTAACCTTAGAATAGTTGTCATAGCGCCACGGTGAGTCATGGCCGGTAGTCGACTGCCAGGATGCTTAGGCAACAGGCGACCGCGGCGACAAGTCATTTACAATGTGTAATTTATATATTATTTATTTTACTTAACGAGTATATTGACAATAAAATTTCATATACATTAAAACCCAAAATATTACACCATAGAATAACATTAAAAACACAATTGTGTAAATACTTGGCAATAACAATCCAAATACTGTTTGATATTAAAAACTAGTAGAAGAAATGAAGAATTCAACAAACACCACATAGAAAATAAAGTTGCAACTAACTATCACATATTACTAGTGTACTAACTAATAAAACATCATATAAAAAGCCAAAATAATGTGTAGATTCTCTACACTAGCCTCTAAACATCATTCAAGCAAACTCATGAAGAAAAAGGTCACCATCTCCTCCACGGGAACTACTCATTGAAAGGCGAGGTGGTCTTTCTCCAAAATCATTCTCCACATCTTCATCATCATTTGGAATTCTCTCTTCTTCATTAACTTCATCATCGGAGTTGGAATCCATTAACCTTGATTTATTTGAAGTTATACCACGACGACGTTGAGAGTACGTAATGACATTATAACTAGTATTAGCACGAGCCCTCCTTGAAGAATTGCAACCCTTAAGCGTGTTGAATGCACTGGTTGCTCGATTCACATCATTCCATGTAAGATCCTCCTCGGGATGAACAACATCGGCCTCATTATTGATCCATTCATTACCCCATTCCATGTTCACTCCTATTTTGGAACCTTAAGACGATCTTTCGATTGTATTGGACATACACCAAGTCACTTGATCGTTTATGTTTCAATCTATTCTTCTTCGTATGAATCTAAAATAAATAAAACAAAAAATAATAATATTAATGATAAAATTTTAATTATATAAAAAATAGTTGGTATTAGTAGTGAATGGCTTATTATTTTTGAACCAACAATAGAAAGTACTTACAAACTCAAATGTACTCCAATTGCGCTCTCAACCGAAATAACAACAAAGGCCTATTATACTTTTTGCAAACTTTGTAAGCTCAATAGCTCGCCCTCCAAAAGCGTTAGCATACATTTAAAAGAATATACATATTTTTAAAGGAGGAAAGGAAGAATGTATATAGTTATAATTTATCTTTTATATCTTTATATATATTTCAATATACTTACGAGGATTCTTTAATTTCCCTTGCTTAATCGCCATTTCTCTTGCAAAAGCATCTCGAGAAGCATCATAGTTATCGGCTAGATTGCTTATGTTGTTTAACAAATCTAGCTCGGACACCCTCTTTGCAAGAATGTCATTGAAGTCTTCTCGTAGAGTACCAGCTAACACCGAACGTTCCTCTTTGATATCAAAATACTTACCCAGATTGAGGAACAACACAACTCCATATAATTTTTGCTCTATTTGGTTTTTTCCATCGCCGCTCAACAATGTCAATCACCTTCTTGTAGAGTTTTTGTTTATTATCAAATGAATCTTTGATTTTTTTTCTTCGCACATTCCATCGCAGCGAAAACTTCTGGCATAGCAGGCTTCTTATCATCATCAATAATCCTCAAGGCTATAAGAAGTGGTTGTGACGCCCTAAAGCAACCCTCAACATGATGCCAAAATGTAGTTAAAATTACAGTATCACATACTTTCTTCCCAGTTTCGGTAGTCGACAACTTAGATTTTGTCCAATCCTCGCTTATGAGCAAATGTCTCAATGCATCTCTATGCTTGTACAAACTATGCAAGGTGAGGAAAACTGTAGCAAATCTAGCAACTCTGGGTCTCACAAGATCCTCCCATTTGTTTTTTCCCTCGTCACATCAAGAAGACAACCATGTCTGTAAATGAATGTTGTGATTCTTCTTGGGCTGGAATTGCTTCAACTTACTTATGTCCTCTAACATAAGGTCTAAGCATTGAGTGGCGCAAGGTGTCCAAAACAGTGTAGGTCTCCTCTCCATTAATATATGCCCCCTTGCCTTGTAATTAGATGCATTGTCCGTGACCACCTGAACAACATACTCGGGGCCAATTTCCTTGATTTTACTGTCAAGGCGATTTGCCAACATTATGGCATCTTGCGACTGATTAGAGGTATCAACAGAACCCATGAAGTAAGTCCCCTCCGGGCTATTAACAAGGAAATTCAACAAGTGTCTTTCCCTCCTATCTGTCCAACCATTCGATATGAGTGTGCATTCATATTGCTTTCAAGAAATTTCATGTTTTGCCTTTTAACTCATCGGTTTGCTTTTTTGCCTTCTCAAGTAAAGGAACCCTCAACTCATGATACGTTGGAGGCTTTAAACCTGACCCATATTGCCCTATGGACTCAATCATTATCTCAAAGCTCCTTGCATTTGCAGCATTGAATGGTATGCTAAACTCGTAGAAAAAGTTGGCAATGTGCATATGGACCCTCTCCTTTTCCTCCGGTGTCCTTAAACGATTTTATTTGGCTTAAACGCTTGTTGTGCCTCTCTTCTACAACTTTTTCGAGAGTCTTCCTTGAAAGTGCTTCAACCGTCTTTGTTGGAGCTTTTGGTTGTGGCTTTTGGAATTGAAAAAAAGCTTTCTTCCTTTTGGAAGCGGCCCCATAACTTGGGATAGTGTTAGAGGAAGTATTGGAAGCCATGCTTAGAATGATTGTTCTTCTTGCAGTTCTACTACATCATCATCATCCAGATCATCATCCAGCTGGCTTGTTCCTCGTTTTACTATTCAAAGCCAATTGTATATCCTTCATAATTTCGGTAGATGTTTTAGGGCACTTCGCTACATCTTCAAAATTTTCTGCTAGATGTTACTTCAGCCTTTTGATTCCCGAACTATATTTCTTCCCACAAAGTATACATTGCACTATATTCTTATTACTCATATCCGGCTAATACCCATATTTCCAACCAGGATCGTTTGATTTGACCTTTCTTTTCGGGTTCTTGGTTATATCATAACCATCGACTCCCGAACTTTTCGCCATTTTATTCTCTAGTTTCTACACAATACAATCAAACAAAAAATATAAGAGACAATTGACATATTTTTATTTTTACTTGTGAATGTATTAGTATATAACTAGTTTAGTAAGTAGTAACCATTCACACTCAACACTTAAATTAATAGATAGTGTTTACACTTTGTAAATTGTACAAAAAATAAATAAATATAACCTATTAAAGTCGAATCAGCTCTCACATAATTTTGTATTGTCTAAACTTTAGTATAATCACAATGCACATAACATATTTAAAGGTCCATCACAATTCAATATTCACAAAACATATTTAAAGTATAATCAATTAGTCACAATCCACAAAGCTTTAAAATATAATCACAGTTTACAAAAAATATTTAAAGTATAATCAATAATCGCAATTCACAATTTTGTTTTTAAGTATAAACTATAATCACACTTTACATAATTTAGTGTATTGGCCTAACTTATTTAATTATGCTTTGTGTATTGGCAAGCCAGCAAGGATATAATATATTCTCAAGTCAAAAGTCTTACTCTTAACATGCATAGTTGGAACATAAACATTAGGATACGTTTAAAGCTTAGGAAGCTTCCTGACTCACAAGTCAATAGTCACAAGAATAAGGAGGAAACAGAGAGAATAATGAGGAAACGAGAGAAAAATTCACAAAAAAAATGAAACAAATTTGAGGAGAGAAAAAAAACCCTACGAATTTCAATTGCGATGGGGAGAAGAAGAAGTTCAGCTGCAATGGGATCAAAGAAGGAGTTGCGATGGAGAGCCCAGAGAAGTTCAGCTGTGATGGGGTCACAGAAGGAGCAGCGATGGAGTCATGGTCAAGGAAGGAGTAGCGATGCAGTCGATGGAGCCCAAAGTAGTCGCAATGGAGTTGATGGAGACCAAAGAAGTTGTGAAGAAGCAGTCGCGTTGGTGTCGATTGCAGTTGCGATGGAGTCAATTGGTGTCATGGAGTCGATTGAAGCAGTCGGGATAATCACGACGGAGTCAACTGATGCAGTCTTGTTGTTTTGATTGATGGGTATGCCCATGGGTCACTATGGCTGATGGGTCAAAAGATGGGTTATGTTTTTAAGTTAACTTGGGTCAGAGCTACTAAGGCATGCGTCTTGGCAGCTCAGCGTCTCGTCGATAAGCGCCATACCATCCTCTTCATTGCTGGGACGCTTAGGGGACGCCATGACAACTAAATTATAACTATCAATATATATTAACTATATTTGCATAAAATGCATTAATTTATGAACTTTCAGAGGTTATTGACTTATTAAATACTCTCTGCGTTTCCCAAAATATAAGATTAAGTTTGACTTTTCAAAATTAATTTGAGATCTTTTTAAATTCAAAATTGATATCTAAAATTATTTCATATCAATTATGCATTTGAAAATATCTCAATTTGACTATAGAAAGTCAATATTGATCCAATAATTTGGAACGGAGGGGGTTTAGATTATTAGGGACGACTGTACTATATGATTGGATAAAATTTAGATAGAAGGAATAAACCCAAACTTGCTCTTTACCTCACCAAAGAATATTACAAATTGACCCAAAAGAAAATCCACCGAAGAATTACCCTGGGAAAATGTTCCTTTCTCAGACTTCATTGAGGATTTCAGTATGAAAACTTTTGTTTCCCCCCACCCCTCTCCTCCCAACCCCCCGGGGGAGTTTTTTGGGTGTAAAAGAACTTCTTGAACAATATATTTTGTACATTTATCTGTGGGTTAATTATTAGTTTTTGAAACACATTAATTATTATTGTTATTGTTATAACTATTATAATTATTATTAGGGGATAAATAAACAAATAATGTGTCAACGTCACAATACATAAGTTATCTACATAGGCACATTTGTAAATATGTGCACATAACTTTGCATTAATTGGATATTTTCATATTTATAAATGTCAGAAGATCAATCATTGAGCCTTAGGCCACTACCGAGAAGCAGATGATCCTTACTTGAAAAGGCGGTTCGAATCCAGCCACCTTTCTTGTGAATCATCCTGTGGTTACTGGATGATGGGAATAACAAAGAAGAAATTTTGAAATGTGCACGAAATGTCAATATATGAATTGTTTCATTATTCGCTTCCGGGAAGAATGAACAGAAGAGAGACATATATACGTGGTATATATCCATCTAAAGGCCATTAATTTAAACTACATCATTTTAAATGACTGTAGATAATCTATCTAGTGTGATACACCAGATAATATATTCCTTTCTTATTATTATTATTTGATAAATCGAGCTTATTACTTTGACTTTAACATGTAACATGTTGGGTGTAGTATGTCATGTTTCATGATCACTGTTTTGTTGCAGTCCTTACTTGGCATATTTGATATTTTAAGCTAAAATTTCTGGTTCAAGTATTGTCTCGTATTATCTTAAACTTGGTTTCTGGGTTGTCCTTGAATGTGGTTGCTTATATTTTAAATGATGTAATATAGATCAAGGCAGGCTTGACTATGATGCGAATAAGCTACAAAGCTTTGTGAAGGAGAAGTCATTTTTGATCAATGAAAAAGGTGCTCTTGCTGACAAGATCAGTCCAGGCGTTGTTAGATCTTTGATGACCTTAACAGATAAAGCAAAGTAAGTTTTGCATGTACAGAAGAGTAGTCTAGTCCTTTAATGTAGTTGTGAATAAAATTCTTCTTGCAATTATAATCTTATTTATTTATTTTTGCTAAATAATTATAATCTTATTAATCTATACCATGAACTAGTTCTTTGAGTTATTTATGGCCGCTTATATTTTTCGGTGAAATGGAAGTTAATATATAGAAGTTCTCCATTGTATCTAATATTTTTATTTAACTGGTGCATTGAGTATTCTCAGACAATTTTTAGCATTCAAACGTTCAAACTCATCTTGCATGGATGGTTGGTTATGCATGCATTATGCAAAAGCTGGAAAACAGTATCTTGTTTCGTTTATTTGCTGTCATACTTCACTTCCCTCACACAGCTCGTCTCAACACCAACTTCTCTCTTTCTCACTGGAGAAGGAAAAGATGGAAGGGGGGAATGGGGGACGCAACCAAAATTCTGTGCATGAATGATTAGTGCGTCATAAACTTTCAGCTCATGTTACTTACCAAAAAAACTTTCAGCTCGTGTTTGGGACCACTTGAAACTTATTAGTCATATCAACCTGCATTTGAGAGGTCATGATTAATGCTTTTATTAAGTATTATCATGTGACATTCAGAATAAAAGTGATGATTTCTGTATCTTTGATTCATTGTTGTGTGTGGTCCATGGATACATGTTACGTATGATATGTATTTTATCGTTCAACCATTGAGATGGAACTGGTTCTTCACTTCTTCCACATGTAAAACCCCATATGTCTCAATAGTTTTTATTACAGAACTATGTCCAGGACCACACGTCATAATCATATTTCTGTTTTTTTTGTTGCATTTCCTATCCCATGTTCTTAACCTTACTTCTCAAAGACAGGTTAGGTTGGCAATTAAAAGCTTATGCAGAATTTAGAGGGAGATTTTGAGAAGGTTTTGAGTTTCTTTTTAACACGATATAAAATGCCCTAGTGATTTCGTTCAGAGAATTCACACCCATTTCGTCAAATAGTTTGCGTATATAATGACATCATTAATCTTTTAAATGGGTTCTAAGAAGGCAATCAGTTAAAAAGTTCCTGAAAGTCGGAGAAGCTTTTCAACTTTCAAGAGCTACCTGCATCTTTGGTCACTTAAAAAGTACTAGTTAAATACTCCCACCATTCCAAAAATATAAGATTATTGACTTTAACTCAAAATTGACATGAATTCCTTTAATTTTAGTCAATACAATGATGAATATTGTAAACTATCTAAAAAGTACTACTCAACGTAAAAAATAACTGTTTCAAAATTTTAATGAATCATCTCAATTTTGAGTTTGAAAATATCTTAAATTGACTTTCAAAAGACGGTAATGATCATATAATTTGGAATTGAGGGAGTATGATTTACCAAATTATGTTCCTTTTTTTCCCTTTCTGGTTGTGAAATTCATTTTAAGAGCAATTATGCATTGTGAATTCTAGCAAGAACTACTCCCTCCATCCCATTTTGAGTTTAATGGTTTTCATTTTGGGATGTCCCAAAACTTTGCCTATCGAGCATTGATCATGGCAAACAAAGTGGGAAGAGATGTTAATTCTAACCAAAACCCTGAACACATCTCAAGTTATTAAATTGCTTGCAGAGGGCCAAGAAGTTAGATATCTGACAATATCTTTGTCTTCTTTCATGTGGTCCTTTTTCACAAGCTCTTGTCATTTAGTTAAGAAGCCAATCATCTGAGGAGTCATCTGCTGTGCCTAGCTACAGAATATTTTGAGTCTTTTGGGATTTATCTGGCTGGCTGCGTAATTGACTTGAACTATTTCTAAAGTATCCATCAGGGCATCGCCAAGTACTGCTTTTTTAATTGTGAAAATCATTTTGATGACTTTTCAGAAGTTTTTTTAGCCAAGGACATTTTTGTGACAAAAAGTTGCCCCAAAGGCATCCTTACTAATTATGGCCCTGTTCAAACAGGAGAACATTATCTCTAATGTATCTATCCCAACATGCTTTCTACTAATTATGTTAAATTGCTTAGTTTTATAGCCTTGTGGAAGTCTGGATTATTTCATTATACTTTCTGTTCCCAAACCTTGCATTTTGACTTCCATGAGTAACCTACGAAATATTTTTATCACAATAAAGGGGTTGTTTCCTATAACCACAGGCAATGAATATTTTTTTATAATATTTAATTTAACAATCCAGTGCAGTATAGATTCAATATGAAGTATTAAAGTAGCTTTTTTTCTTTTGTAGGATGACTATGACGTCCTAGAAGCCAGCAGATGTGAAATCGTTCCTTTTATGTGTGTTTATTATTTTGTGTATTTATTGATGTTCATCTTATTTCTTATTAAAGTTCTTTGCGACGCTTCTTGCTTGTAATATATACATTGATTTTTGCTTTTTATTTTTGGCAGAAGGGTATTGGCCAGTTAGGTGTTGGTGTTTTCTTTTTTCCCCTTTTTTAATGATTGCAATGATTTTAGTCTTGAATTTCAACCATAAGCATAGTGTTTTCTCTCTGATTTCAGATAGACAAGTTCTCTTGACGAAAGTGACCAAATGAAGGAGCATTAATGATGGTGACAAGGAAGCTTCAGCGAAATAGAAAGATTTTCCATGGAGGTGAGATATATATATATATATATATATATATATATATATATATATATATATATATATATATATATATATGTTATTATAACCTGAAAATTTACTGCAATATAAGCACAAGAGCCCGGTGTTTCTTTAACCATATAAAACTACTAGAGACTGTAAATTCCTTTGGGGTTGCGCCACGTCCAAGAATCGCACTGGGGACCGTTTGAAAGATTTTGTAGAACCAGAAAAATGTGGTTTATCTTTTGGAAGCACATTCAATTGGAATTTGTTTTTGAATGTATGAATGGTAGGGGGCCTGCTTATTTTGTAATCTAGAATCAATGTGAAGGTATTATCACTCTCATTTTAGTTTTCTTCTCATCATCATTGAAGTGGGATGTTGACAGGGCAAAGAAAACAGCTATATGTAGTGCAGAATAGACCCTGCCCTGTTCAACCACAATTGTGGAAGTTCACTATCATGTAGTTAGATCAAAGACATCTCTGTCTTGTTGCATGCATGCATGGTAAATATTGAAGCCTCTACCTAATTATTGCCAGAAATTTTGGTTTCAAGTACTTAATTACTCTTGCATGTGCTCAACTTTCAGAACTTACTTTCTTCTATTCTTCTCTTCCGATTCATCAACTAATCATATGTTGATACTACATTTTGTAAGTTTTTTTTTTAAATAATTTTTTGTACCTATAACAATACTCATTTGATATTGTCTGAAGCTATAGGCACCTTATCTGGACAGACCATATATTTGAATTCATGAATAATTGTAATTTCTTGTATAGTGTTCTCATTGGTTATATAAATCTAAGTTATATATATATTTAGAGCATACTTTTAATATCAATTTTTTGTCACTATTGTGCTATAGGTCATGGACTTGAAAATTGGACACTATTTGAATTTTATTTATTTGTATTTTTATTTTTTAAGGGGTCAAAATATAAATAGGTAAAATTTAAATACATTCGTATTTAATTTTTATGTTTTTATAAATTGATGCGTATACAAATTGATGTGGTTGGATGTTATTGGTTACAAATATCAAAGCCACTTAAAGAACAATATTGTTATAAATTATCGACATTTAAACACCTTATTTTATATTTATTTTTTGTATCAATATTTTGATATTGTAGTATTATTTTATATTCATATATTTACAAAAAAAAACAACAACTTCATATTGAATTATAAATGAGTAGTTGAGGACTGAAAATATCACAAGTATTAATTGTAACTGAAGATGTGTGTAATAAGTGGAGTTTTTTATTTTAATATAATTATGAATATTATAAAATATTTTTAAAATATTACTAGTTATAAGATTTATTATTTTTAAAATTTAAATAAAATATATTAATTTTAAATTTAAAAATATCTAAAATTAATTTTTAAAAAATTAATATTAATTTTATAATTTAAAACAGATGGAGTATTATATATCTTATGTACACATAAGATAATTGTTATATAATATATCCAATAAAAAGAATGTGTGAATTGGTAATAATAATAATAATAATAATAATAATAATAATAATAATAATAATAATAATAATAATAATAATAATAATAATAATAATAATAATATGAGTTTGCAAAGCACCATTATTATGATTGTATAAAATAAGTAATTTTTTTATTGCTCAAATTTGTTTTTCTTTTTTTAATATAACATGTAGTTGTAAATATACTCGTATAGTTTTATATAACATCTTCCTTTTACACTCTTAAAGTCATAAATTTAATTAATAAATTTAGAATTTTATTTCCAAACTATATATATATATATATATATATATATAAACTCCTTCTGTCTCTAAAAAGATAATTAAATTAAAGATACAAATTATTTTATCTTTAAAAATACGAGATAAAATAAATAAATTAAGAGATAATTAAATTATTTATTAGAGTTTATTAATATAAAAAATATTTATTATTTTATATAATCTTATAAAATTACTAAAAATAAATATTTTTTTTCCTAAGATGTCAATTATTGGACACATAGTGGGGCATATGAATCTGACAAAAGTTGGTCATTCCGTACAGTAAGATTCAACCTCCGTGTCAGCCTTTCCACCAAAAAAATGCACCTTCCTTCTCATGTCCCCCTTCCCACACGGCCCACCTTTATTATTATTATTATTATTATTATTTTTTTATAATTTAACACCATTTTAACTTAAGATTCAATTACATGAAGTTAATTTTATAATAAATTAGTCAATTGATCAACACAGTGCTAATACGTAGACAGAGAGATCACCTCTCAATCTGCGTGTTGTCACTGTATTGATCAATTGACCAAAATTAATTTCATGCTAATCACTCTTTCCCTTAATCTCATAGTTACCATGAGTTGAAGTAATACCACTCGGGTTAAAAGTTTTCGGTACCCACATGTAGGGGTGTGTAATAGGTAAAAATCGGATCGGTACCGGATCAAATCGGTATCGAAATTAGCAAAATTTCAGAACTGATATCGGTACCGGTTGAATCGGTATACCGAATCGATTTACAGTCTATTCGGTACCGATTTTTATCAAAAATTAATATAATTATAATAATAATAATAATAATTATTATTATTATCATTATTTTATTATTATTATTATTATTAATTATTCATTATTACTTATTTATTAGTAATAATAAAAATAATTAAAAAATCGTTATATACTGGTCCGGTTCGATAAAACCGAATCATAAATAGGTCGTACCGAAAAACCGATATATATCGATTTTTTTGTACCAAAATTGAATCAATTTTTTTTATACCGAACGGATCGATTCGGTCCTGTCCAAAAAATTGAAAAAAAAAAAACGGATTATATGCACAGACCTACCCGCATGTGTCTCCTCCGTCTTAATCCCTCTATCTCTCTATATATAATGTGATAAGTTTATAACATTTATTTAAGGTCAAATAGTTTTGATTTTCATTTAATAATTTAATTATACATGATTATTAAAAATAAATTATAAAAATAATAATATATAAAATTTTATATAATATTATGCATCAAACATTGAACATAACCAAATATGATCTATACAAAATATATTTATTTAATATTATTGATATAATAATGTTTCACACTTTAAAATAAATTAAAATATACATATTTTTATATATTTACATATTTTTTTGGTAATAGTACAGTTAAATTGTCAGGTGAAAATCAAAATTCTATATTTCATACTCCAACAAAAAAGTGATTAAAATATAAAAAATTAAAGTAATAAATAATATTCTTTAAATTGTCATGCAGGTCAACAAATTTCAATTTAAATATTGTTTTTGCTACTGAGATGTTGGAGATGCTTATACTTATGTGGCCTCTTTTTTTACTTTAATTTGTTTTGAAATATGTATATTTTTAAAAATAAAATAAAATTAAAGATAAAATTATTTTAATGTGTGTGAGAGAGAGAGAATATACAAGTGATCTTATATATCTCACCCTCTCCTGTCCAATCTGAAAGGTACTAGTTGAAGAAGTAATTTGGTCAGGTATAGGTAAGGGCATTTTCGTCATTATGACTATTGAATGACCCATATATTTGGAGCTGATGAGAGCGAGTAGACCGACCTGCTCATCTGCGAGTATCCAATTGCATTGTTGCAAATAAAACACCCGATGAATCTATCTAATAAAATACAAATGATTTTGAATTTTCCGCTCACTCAATAAATCATCTGGGCCGTCAAAAGTTTGAGATAAATCCCACCGTTCATACATCTATCTAATAAAATACATCTATCTATCTAATAATCTATCTATAAATATATCTAATAAAATACAAATGATTTTGAATTTCTCGTTCACTCAATAAATCATCCGGATCGTTCAAAGTTTGAGATAAATTCCACCGTTCATACATCTATCTAATAAAAGACATCTATCTATCTAATAATCTAATAAAATAAAATACAAATGACTTTAAATTTCCCGCTCACTCAATAAATTATTTTGGTCGTTCAAAGTTTGAGATAAATCATATTGTCCATACAGTGCCGGAGGCACGGGACCCAGCTAGTCTATCTAATAAAATACAAATGATTTTGAATTTTCCGCTCACTCAATAAATCATCTGGGCCGTCCAAAGTTTGAGATAAATCACACCGTTCATACATCTATCTAATAAAATACATCTATCTATCTAATAATCTAATAATCTATCTTCTATCTAATAAAATACAAATGATTTTGAATTTCCCGCTCACTTAATAAATCATCTGGGCCGTCCAAAGTTTGGGATAAATCCCACCGTTCATACATCTATCTAATAAAATACATCTATCTATCTAATAATCTAATAATAATTTAATAAAATACAAATGACTTTAAATTTTCCGCTCATTCAATAAATTATTTTAGTCGTTCAAAGTTTGAGATAAATCATATTGTCCATACAGTGCCGGAGGCACGGGACCTAGCTAGTAATTATACATCGTACGTTGTAGATACGATCATATCTTCTCCTGTCGTTTTGTTCGTCCATCCATAGCTTTGAGGTATCCTTTTTCTTTATTATTTTTATTTTACTAAATTGTCCCCTTGTGTATATAATTCTTTTTTATTTTAAAAAAAATAAAAAACCTATATTTGTTTAATTTTATGATTTAAAAAATAAAATAAATAAATAATTAAATACTAAACAAGATGAACTTATCGAGTTGTTCTCAAGAAGAATACAACACAATTTATATTAAACGAGTAAAATGAAATTATTTGAACTCGACCCCAAAATTGGCTAGTAAAACTTTGGCATGAGGATATTTTTGTCATTTAAACATTTGGCAGGTCGGTGATAGTACTATTCAATCCTTACATTAAATTTGGTGGTTCCATCCAAATGCCTAATTATTACTCACTACTTATATAGGAAGGCACGCGCACCATTTTGCGACTGGGGAAATGCAACCCACTTCTTGGGAAGACTAGGTGAGTCACTATAATTCCTTCCAACCCAGCCCAATGGAAAGCTACTGTTACTTGGTATCTGGCTCGCACTCTCACGCGTTTAATTTGAAGAGTCCCCTGTTTGGAATCAAGCTAGTACAATAATAACCCAACCCAAACCTACCATATAATGCCATGCCAAGAATGATATTTTTATTATTCGAAAATAATAATATTTTATACTACAAAAACTGTACATTGTATTGAAGATATAACTTATCAGACTAAAACAATTATTTGCTTAATTTAAAGATCACAAAGTGCTTAAGTACCATGCATGCACATTGACATGCAATTCCTTGATTTATATTTAGCTTAATTTTGGCACCTCGATATATCCCCATAACTAATTAATTACTATATATGCAACACATTATATATATTATCATAAGTTGAGAATTAAGGAGAGAATTGGTCTTTGTTGGCCAGCTAGCAAGAAATATTGCAGAATAGCAATTACTACTACTTATTGAACAAACACTTCCCACATTAATAAAGTAGACCAGCTTTGAGCCTGCTATATATGTGTACCATATAAACCCTAACATGAGTGAAACTACACAAAAGTGACAAGCAAGCTAACTAGCTTGGTACAATATAATTAATTCAGTTAATAAGTTTTCAGCTTTTCTTCTGTGCATGCATGCATGCATGCATGCCAGGATTTTCAGGAATAAATTAATTTATATATACCAAGTACAAACTAAAAATGATCAATTTATTAATTATATTGCATTGCATGCTAAAAATTGGTTTTTAAGTAATTATATTAATCCTTTAATTTCACTTGATGCTCCATGTTTATTTGGATGATGATTTTATATTGGTATAATCCATTAAAGCTATAATTAATGCATATATATATATATAATGACAATTTTTTGGACTATAATAAAGATTCATCCGTCATCATAGTAGACCAGGATAGGTATATCGACGAGTGAACCGTTGTTATAGCCTAAAAAACTGTCGCCATAGACGATTATGTACTACATAACTATGTATAAACATTTTCCCATATCTATATAATAAAACAGAACCCAATTTGAATTCTAGAATTTGAGAAAGCACAACAACGACTCAAATTCATTCTAACTTAATCTAAAGGCTCACATTTCATCTCACACACACAAAATTCCACCCAAATTTTCTCTTTATTCTCTCTCTCCTCTTCTCATTCTCTCTCCTCTCTTACTTCTTATGTCTTCTCTCTTTCTCTCTCCTCCTTTACTTTTTCTCTCTTCTCATCTTTCTCTCTACATTAATTGATATTTTAATATTTTATTTTAAATTATATTAATTTTTTAGAGTATGCTTACATTTAAAATGTATAATACATAAAAAATATCAATGGTAAGAAAACAAAATTAAAAACAAGATCATAATTTACTTATAAAAAAGCAATTACAAAATCAAAAAATTAAATAGATTCTTTTTCTTTTTCTTTATCCAATTGAAAAACTATTAACAAATTAAAAAATTGGTTAATTGTTGGCATGATGTGATATTTAAAATTAAAATATTAGATGTGGTAATTAACATATTTTTTAATATTTTTTATATGATATATATAAGATTCGTTTCGTAATAACTTTTTATAAGTTTATTTTTCATAAACTTTAATATTTAGAAAAAATATATATAAATTTTTGTGTTAATTTGCACTTTTTATGGGTGGTAAAATTTTATTTTTACATTAGAAAAAAGTATGTTTTAATGTAGATCATTTATCGCACAAGTTCATAATTTAATTAATTAGATCAAGTTAAATGAAAATGATAATATACATATTTATATTTAGTGGATATATAAATGAAAACGCTAAAAGTTTGGGAAAATATTTGATTAACGAAAATTGACCAAAAATAGAGAAGAAACATTTTTGCACAACTAATGCATATTTGAGGAACAACTGTGCAAGGTTTTTAAACCCGGACCGGTCATCGAACCGAAAAAGTTACTGGGTGGATGGATCATTGGTCCAACCAGTGGTCGGACCGTTATTGACCCAGTGACGTCATTAATATGTAATAATATTGTATATAATATTTAGTAAATATTGTAAAATTAATCAATTTATCTACAAAAAAAAAACTAAACATCTCTAAGATACATTCAAATTCCGAAATTCAACCACAAGTTCAAGTGTTTGATTAAATGAATGCAAAAATATGTAAAATACCTAACAAAATCTCAACTAAATTACTAAAATAAAATAAAATCCGTAATATTTTTTTTTAATCTTTAAGGAGAGAACCGGTCAAACCCGTGAACCGGTTCAACCGCCGGTTCACCGGTTCTGAATGATTTTTGAGTAGAAGTGGTTTAGTGGTCCAAATCGGACCGTTGAGTGAACCGGGTTCGGTTTTTTCTGGTTCAACCCGCGGTCCGGTCCGGGTTTGAAAACAGTGCAACTGTGACAAAAAAATTATAAGGAACACTTTAAAAAAAACATGACAAATGGGAGAGTCAGATTTGCTAATTAATCTAAAGTAAGGGGTCTTATGTTTCAGATTTATAATAACAACAACAACAACAATAATATTAATAATAATAACTATATTAATAATAATAATTATAATAATAATAGTAATAATAATAATTATTATTATTATTATAACTATAATAGTAATATTAATAATAATAACAGTGGTAATAATAATAATAACAACAATAATAATAACAATAATAAAAATAATAGCAATAATAATAATAATAACAACAACAACAACAACAATAATAATAATAATAAAAATAAAAATAATAATTGTTATTGTGATAGTGTGGTGAATTATAAAAATTGTTATTGATTATTTTTAAATTTTGTAGACAGGTTTAGATTTTTCTGGATATATCTATTTTTAAAGAAAAATTAATTATTGTGGTGAATTATGATAATTGTTATGTGTGATTGTAAGTTATTTTAGGTTGCAAAAAGTCTTTAGATAATGTAATATTTTTTGAATTTTAATCTAATTTTTGTTACGTTGTGCCTTCAGGCACGGGCAATTACTATTTGTATATATATATATATACCACAAATTACTATGTGGTATACATATTACTATGTGGTATACATATTACTATGTGGTATATATATATATATACTAGTAATTGCCCGTGCCTGAAGGCACAACGTAACAAAAATTAGATTAAAATTCAAAAAATATTACATTATCTAAAGACTTTTTGCAACCTAAAATAACTTACAATCACACATAACAATTATCATAATTCACCACAATAATTAATTTTTCTTTAAAAATAGATATATCCAGAAAAATCTAAACCTGTCTACAAAATTTAAAAATAATCAATAACAATTTTTATAATTCACCACACTATCACAATAACAATTATTATTTTTATTTTTATTATTATTATTATTGTTGTTGTTGTTGTTGTTATTATTATTATTATTGCTATTATTTTTATTATTGTTATTATTATTGTTGTTATTATTATTATTACCACTGTTATTATTATTAATATTACTATTATAGTTATAATAATAATAATAATTATTATTATTACTATTATTATTATAATTATTATTATTAATATAGTTATTATTATTAATATTATTGTTGTTGTTGTTGTTATTATAAATCTGAAACATAAGACCCCTTACTTTAGATTAATTAGCAAATCTGACTCTCCCATTTGTCATGTTTTTTTTAAAGTGTTCCTTATAATTTTTTTGTCACAGTTGCACTGTTTTCAAACCCGGACCGGACCGCGGGTTGAACCAGAAAAAACCGAACCCGGTTCACTCAACGGTCCGATTTGGACCACTAAACCACTTCTACTCAAAAATCATTCAGAACCGGTGAACCGGCGGTTGAACCGGTTCACGGGTTTGACCGGTTCTCTCCTTAAAGATTAAAAAAAAATATTACGGATTTTATTTTATTTTAGTAATTTAGTTGAGATTTTGTTAGGTATTTTACATATTTTTGCATTCATTTAATCAAACACTTGAACTTGTGGTTGAATTTCGGAATTTGAATGTATCTTAGAGATGTTTAGTTTTTTTTTTGTAGATAAATTGATTAATTTTACAATATTTACTAAATATTATATACAATATTATTACATATTAATGACGTCACTGGGTCAATAACGGTCCGACCACTGGTTGGACCAATGATCCATCCACCCAGTAACTTTTTCGGTTCGATGACCGGTCCGGGTTTAAAAACCTTGCACAGTTGTTCCTCAAATATGCATTAGTTGTGCAAAAATGTTTCTTCTCTATTTTTGGTCAATTTTCGTTAATCAAATATTTTCCCAAACTTTTAGCGTTTTCATTTATATATCCACTAAATATAAATATGTATATTATCATTTTCATTTAACTTGATCTAATTAATTAAATTATGAACTTGTGCGATAAATGATCTACATTAAAACATACTTTTTTCTAATGTAAAAATAAAATTTTACCACCCATAAAAAGTGCAAATTAACACAAAAATTTATATATATTTTTTCTAAATATTAAAGTTTATGAAAAATAAACTTATAAAAAGTTATTACGAAACGAATCTTATATATATCATATAAAAAATATTAAAAAATATGTTAATTACCACATCTAATATTTTAATTTTAAATATCACATCATGCCAACAATTAACCAATTTTTTAATTTGTTAATAGTTTTTCAATTGGATAAAGAAAAAGAAAAAGAATCTATTTAATTTTTTGATTTTGTAATTGCTTTTTTATAAGTAAATTATGATCTTGTTTTTAATTTTGTTTTCTTACCATTGATATTTTTTATGTATTATACATTTTAAATGTAAGCATACTCTAAAAAATTAATATAATTTAAAATAAAATATTAAAATATCAATTAATGTAGAGAGAAAGATGAGAAGAGAGAAAAAGTAAAGGAGGAGAGAGAAAGAGAGAAGGCATAAGAAGTAAGAGAGGAGAGAGAATGAGAAGAGGAGAGAGAGAATAAAGAGAAAATTTGGGTGGAATTTTGTGTGTGTGAGATGAAATGTGAGCCTTTAGATTAAGTTAGAATGAATTTGAGTCGTTGTTGTGCTTTCTCAAATTCTAGAATTCAAATTGGGTTCTGTTTTATTATATAGATATATATATACACAGAGAGAGATAGAGAGAGGGAAAACAAAGCAAAAAAAAAACACAGTAAAATTTGAAAATTAAGAGTTAGTAAGTAGTAGCCAGTAGGGTTTGGAAAAAACTTCATTTCTATGTGTCCCAAATTAACTGTCCATAAAGCTACATACTGCTATCCTACTAACCAGCCAGCTCTCTCAGTCTCAGTTTATGTGAGTTTTCATTCTCTCTCTAAAAAACCCTTTCTTTCTCAAACTCCCTCTTTCTCCGACAGGTCCCTAAAAGCTAGTCACCCCTTACCATTTTAACTAGTCCCAAAATAAAATTTAAAAAATAGAAGAACTGCTCATCAGTCAAATTATAGTTTTTTCTCTCTTAATTTCTTGATTGCTTATAGTTCACTTGATGAATCAAGTAGTCTATCTATTTTCTCTCACTATAAATCTACAATATACTACTTAGCTATTTCTTTGCTTATTTTACAGATCAAGCAAAAACTGTAGGTAGGTAGGTATACTAATTGCTTCTTTTTGCCCGGCCGGAAAAGAGATCAGAAATTGCAATGTTGGACTATGAATGGGGAAACCCATCAACGATCATGCTCACCGGCGACGACGATGAACCCAACCAAGATTCCGAACAAAACCCCCAATTTTTTGATCACTATTCTCAAACATTCAACCAAAACCTCGTAAACCCTAATCACACTACTGCTTTCAATCATAACCAAAATACCCACCACCATTTTAATCATCACCCACAAATCCAAAACACCCATTTTCAATCTCTCTACGACCCGCGTTATGGCAGCGCGTCCTATCCACCTCCCGCTCTGGGAATGGTGCCGCTCGAACCGGTTCATTCCTGTCCGACCGGGTACATGGTTGTGCCTAAGAGCGAACCGCTTGGGATTGACTACACTAGTAGGATAGGGCTGAATTTGGGTGGCCGGACTTATTTCTCTTCGTCGGAGGACGACTTCGTGAACCGGCTTTACCGCCGGTCCAGGGTGGTTGAACCGGTGAACTCGCCGAGGTGCCAAGCGGAGGGCTGCAACGCTGATCTGACCCACGCCAAGCACTACCACCGGCGCCACAAGGTCTGCGAGTTTCACTCCAAAGCCGCCACCGTCATCGCCGCGGGGTTGACTCAGCGGTTCTGCCAGCAGTGCAGCCGGTTCGTTTCTTAAAATTACTAAAAACTCACCCTCCTCAAGCACTTCAATTTTTCCAGAACTTGCACTAAATAATTTACACTACCTAAACAAAATGCACAAAGTACATTAGAGTAGGAGAGAGAGAGAGAAAAAAACGAAATGTGACCGGAATACCATTGGGATTGTGTTAACGAGCTAATGATTGGCTGGGTTCGTACCCGGGGTGATCCCGAGGGCATTTGCGTCCGTAAATTTTTGTTTCCATATATGCTAGCTCGCCGTTTTTATGTTTATGTACCGTTAGCTTTTGCTTCTTATAGTAAGAGTTGTAAATTTCTAATCACACACAGATTTCAATATGCCTTGTTTGGCGATTGATATTACATGTATTTATTTGCTTTACTAAAATGACAACAACCAAACAAACAGATTCCATCTCCTCTCGGAATTCGACAACGGGAAACGGAGTTGCCGGAAAAGGTTAGCCGATCACAACCGTAGAAGGCGAAAGACTCACCAAACAAATCAAGATCATAACAAGTCACACCTCGAAAATGCTCGAAATTCATCTTCTGAAAACCTAACAAGTAAGTAAGCTATATATATATATATATATATATATATATTGATATAGCTTAATTTATATGGTATTTTCTTTCCTTAATTACTTATTTTGCAGGATCTCCACCAGACTCGGGCGCTCATTCGTCTTCATCGGTGACTATCGCCATTTCATTGGATTCTTTCCGGCAAAGGTCGTATCAAGCTCCTAGCTCATCAGTATCAACCAGCTCACTCTATTTCTCAAATGGGTGATTTTTATTTTCAACCAGTTAATTCCCATTTTGAAAAAATTAATTCCCATTTTGGGATAGCTATAATTAAATAGGGTAACCAATTAAGATGAGTAAGGCATGCATAGGTGTTAACAAGTTATTTAATTTAGTTTCAATGAAGCTAGCTCAATCTTTTTACAGAGGTTGGAGTTGGTTAAATATTTTATAGAGATATTAAATTAATGTATTATCTAGCTACTTTTAATTTATGGGAAAATAATTAAATTTAAATTTAACCCCTTGCAAATTGTTTGTTTGTTTATATTATGGCATGGGAAAATGTATGAGGTGGGAAATTGTTTTCCTTTCCCTTTGGTTGATATATAGTAGCTAGCTAAAGTTTGTTTTGGCTGGCTGGCTGGCAGGCAGATATGTATGAAGTTAATTTTTATTAATTAATCAATACAGTGTTGACAGAAGGTAATCTCTCTCCTCTCTTCGTGTTAGTACTGTATTGGTCAATTGATTAACTTATTATAAATAAATTAATTTCATGGTAGTCGAATCCAGGGGTTTAAAAAAAATAACTGGAAAAAAATGACCTCAAATGGTGAGAGTATTTTCCTTTTAGGAATATGGTTCTTTTTTTTTCCAAGAAGTCAAGCTGTCTCCTGCATGGAGGCTATTTTTGATCAAGTTATTATCCTTTGTAGGTCCCACTCCATGAGCAACAATATCATATGGTCCAAATCAATCTCATTCTCTCTCTAAATCTCTCTTTATACACACTCTCATGTGAGTCATGTTCATTTTGTTTTATTATATACTTTTATTTTTTTTGTTTCAAAATTTAAGATAATTATTGATTTTTTAAAATTAATTTAATTTAAATTATTTAAAATAAATATAAATGATTTATTATAAATAATTTTAAAATATTGATCATCATTATATATTTATTATTCCATAATTTTCACCAAATTATCTCAAATTAAAGTCCAATTTTTTAAAATTTTTATAATAGAAAGTATGTATACTTGAATGTCATATGAGAGGGGGGAGAGAGAGAGATGTTCAAAGGGGATACCAGATCAGATAGATATGTGGTTGAAGATTATGCATATGTAAATTTGTCATGGGAGATCATAAAGAACATGGGACCCACCTAGCAGCCTAACTAATAATGCTGCTTCTTCTAGTGAAAACTTGGACCTATATATACTTGAACACATAGATCATGGAGGTAACCGATTTGAATTCGACTATATAAAGTTAATTTTATAAATTTTGTAAATATATATTTAAAATAAATTCTTCAAAATAATAAGTAGACTTTACTTTTTCGGTATAATATTTATTATTCATACATCTAAAATGTTTTACTATACATTAAAAACTAGGCATTTCAAGGCTTCTGACTGCACTTGTGCATTGTGATACTTACTCCATCCGTCTCTTATATGTGTCGTTTTGAAGTTATAAACAAGTACTATATATAAATGTTTAGACAAGGATAAAATGTCTTTTATCTTAACTTCTTCTTGTTGATGAGAAACTTCAAAAATATCAACATACGGAATAATAACTAAGGACTTTAAATTTTCATTTCCAGAACTAAGTTCAAGAGACTTAGGAGGAGGATGAATAGACTGAATAATATTACCATTTGTGGTAATCCAATCTTTTTGAATTCCAGTTAATACATTTAGTTGATTTTCAGTATAAAATTCTGTTTTTAAGACAAAATCATAATACCATTTAGCAAATGATAATATACACTGGTTACTATTCAGATAAGCATAATAATTAGATTTAATTTCTGCTAACTTATCATTATCATGATTTTTAAAATAAATTTTTTAAAATTCTGGTATTTATCCTGCATGAACTCCTGGTTTAAACATTGGGAATTTTACTATTTGGAGAAAAATCCATTTAACACTCAAAATTCATATCACTAGCAGTTGGACTGTAAGGTCTTCTGTTCTGAGGAGTAGCCTCATAAATACCATGAGGTATTTGATTTTCAAAAATATGAATTCCTCTAACTATGTCTTCATTTTTGACAGACTCATTGCTGGGATTTTTAGACTCTGGATAAACAGATTCTAAAGGGTCAGACACAGATTGTCTAGATGATTCAGGAAAATCAATGTTATAAGAAGTATTATTAATAGATCAACTTCTGGTAAAAGGTCTTTGAAATTTTAGATAAACATTTCCATTACTGGTTTGAATAACATCTTCAATGTTTTGTCTAATTATAGGTCTGGTAGGAGCGACATTAGTAATTTGCCATTGTTTTGGGAAACTAATTTCTTTCCAAGGGATCATTCTGGGAATAACCACTTGACTACTAAAGAGGTTAGTGTCAATAAGGACAATATGTCCTTGTTGGCTTTGCTTTCTGATATAGGGATTTAAAGTCGTTAAAACTTTACGGTGTATACGGAATAATATGGCAAAAGGAGGGGATCCGGGTAGGTATTCATAACCATGAGATATGATTCTCATTTCTAAGACTTTTGACAAATTATTATCAGTTAGGGCAACACTTAAATTCGGGTAGATATTAAAATATACTGGTCCATGGGCAAGGCTAGTTTCAATAGCTCCCGTGAGAGAGGCTTTCTAGTTAAGACACTTACCATCTCTAAGTATGCACTGAATACTGGTATTTTGGCCAAGTAAAGTCAAAGGTTTGAAGGCTACTTGGACAAGTCCTATGTGAACATATTTATATTTTTGCAAAAAAGGGGTACAAGTCTTCAACATGCAGTAAATATAAAATTTCATCATTATTCTGTAAAGGAACAACATGT
The DNA here is from genome assembly GCA_020205505.1 of Panax japonicus. Taxonomy (NCBI): domain Eukaryota; kingdom Viridiplantae; phylum Streptophyta; class Magnoliopsida; order Apiales; family Araliaceae; genus Panax; species Panax japonicus. The sequence goes on along the minus strand of CM035106.1, from coordinate 5,268,563 downwards.
TCAAAGGTTTTAATTATTCTTTTAATGATAAAATCAAAGGTTCCAATTTTATAAATTGTTTCTGGTCTAATTTAGGAATGGTCCATTTATCTAAGGCTTCCTTTACATCCTGATAGGCTATCAGTTCGGTTGCTTCAACTGTAGAAGCTGAGGCATAGCTACGGTTGAAAGAGAAGTTGAAAAATTAGTCATTTTTCAAAGGTGACCATATATGTGTAATTTATAAGTAATATATTCATTAATATGTTAATAAACTAACATGGCTCTGATACCAATTAAAGGGAGGATCGGAGGAAAGGGTTGATAAAGCACGTCTGTCAACGATTTACAAGAAAAAACAGCCATACTCCACAAGGATAAATGCAAAGATTCAAAACGCGACTTTGGTGACGTCCCACTTAATCAAGAATTAACTCTGATCTATCTTAATTAATACATGGTATGAAATTTTAAAAACATATTAAATATATATTTACAGATAAATTACTACATATATGATCTCATGAAATTACTGTTGATTAGGGGTAGGGGTTCTACCCAAAACTATGAGCCGACAGGTTCTTCCTGTATGGCGGTTTTTGTTAAATCAATATAATGTTCTGATATGTAAAACTATTTTAAGAAATAAGAACGATTATAATTATCTGTTGCAGATTGATATGTTGTTTTGTATCGATTACTATTCTCAGTATGATAATTTAAAAGCTCAAGTAAGGAAACATAATAATTAACGGAAGTAATAATTAAAACTTACAGAAGAGTCTTGGATATCTTTAAACTCCAGATTTATATATTTATCTAATATTTTACAAAGAGAATGCAAAAGAAAATTCTAAAGAAAGTTCTGCCTCAACAAGGGTGAGGTCTCCCTTATTTATATAAAAGAGAAGGAGAGAAAGGATCAGACGTGTCCTGGATAGTGGAGTCGAGCAGTAATCCTTATCTTTTCTTCTTTATCCCTTAGCCGTAGGATGTGGAGGATAAGAGACAAGCTGTCGGCAAAGTGGGAATACTGTAGTGGACAGGTGGCTGTCAGCTTCTGATAATTGAGAGGTAACTGGATATGCATCGTTGCTGGTGGAAACACTGTACTTGTTTTCTTCTGATTATTGATGCTGTAGTGGAATGACTTTATGACTTTCCTTTTCCCTTTTTGACCTGTGCCATTTTCTCAGAAATCATTGAAGTGAGAGAATCCCAAAAGTCTCTCATGGTAGGCTCCGGTTCTTGACTTTCTCCTGCTAACACATTGAATTAATTGTCATCCTGTTCAGATTCTTCATCACTGTTAACAGTCTTCATAGAGGCATCATCTGGGACTAAGTATTATAAGAATTGTGTTTTCATATAATCCATAGTTTTGACTAATAGTTCAGTTTCAGTAAGGTTTGGAAATTTTTGTTTTAATTCTGTTTGGATTTTAACAAAGGGATTAACTGGCGTTGATGTTGGAAGGCTCTGAGGTATAACATCTAAACAGGTCTGGGTATTACCTTTTATGGTCTTGAGGAGTTCTGGTAAAGTGGGATTAAGCCCTTTATCCCACCACTTGGTAAAAAATATTCTTTTTAGGCAAGGGATTTTATTCTGATAATCGCACTGAAAATCCCACTTCCAAATCCAAGGAATTCCAAAACGGATTATGAAATGGGCAAACAGTTTTTGCATAGATAATTCTTTATTTACTGGTATATGGGCATATGCAACTTGCCATTCCTTGAATGCTATTTGAACTGATTCTGGTAGGGTGTCAATAGTGATACCTATTTTATCCTACCAAACGAAAAACCAGTTGGGAATTTCGTTTCTTAAAACTTCGGGACAGATACGGATGAACCAAGAGTGGTTATGGATGGGATTCTGGTAATAAAATACTTGTGTAAAGGAATCAATATAATCCCAATAACTATATCTGGTTTCTGTTAAATGTGTGGATTCAATGATACGGGTGGTATGAGGATTAATATCCCAATTGACAAGAGGCATGATACTCTTGATAGTGGTTTTGCTGTATTGGATTGGACTGGTCGGTTTAGATGGATCATGAAGCATGTGCTTTATATCCATAGATGTTGCTTCCAAAATGATTTGCTCATATACATAACGATACTCGTTAAAACGAGGAGGAGACTGTTGAGTCGTTAAATAACGTCGCTTGATCTCCCATGGATCTTTCATCCATTTCTTATCATTCTGTTCAATAAACAATACTGTTTCTTCTACATAAGTATTTGGAATATACTGTTCGGGTAGAAGAAGAACATCTTTTACTGTAGGTTGGCTAGAAGAAGCCGAAGAATTACTGGACTTACTGTTCAAGCTAGGAAATTCAGTATAATATAGATTAGTTCTGCCTCGACCTTTTTGGCCGCGGCCCCGACCTCTACTGGTCATTCCTGCAAATATTCTCTGGTTAGAAAATCTGGTAAAGAATTCTGGTTTCCTTTGATATATTCAATATCAAAGTCAAATACTGATAAAATACTTTGCCAAGTAGCAAATATTTGTTTGGATGCTAAATTCTGAACGTCCTTTTTAAAGATTTGTTTTGCAGCTGAACAGTTAACTCTAATTAAGAAGTGCTGATTTAAAAGATCATCCTGAAATTTTAAAACACATTTGACAATTGAAAGACATTCTTTTTTAATAGTAGGATAATTTAAAGAGGGTCCTTTCCAAGTTCCTGAAGTAAAGCGAATAAGATCTTCTTTATTACTGTTAGGATTAAATTATTTTAGAATACCACCATATCCTGTATTGGAAGCATCGGTCTGAACGATTTTTTTCCATTCAGGATTAGGTAGGGATAAACAAGGTAACTGTTTAACTTTAGATTTAATTTTTCTTACTGCATCAGTATGTTATTCAGTCCGGGGTAAAGGATTTTTCCGAAGGTGAGTATACAGAATAGAAGCATCTTGGGAAAGATTTGGATAATAATCACGAATATAATTTAAACTTCCCAAAAACCTTTGCAGTTGATTAATATCTTTGATTTCGTCCGGAAATTTAGATGCAAATTCAATACATCTATCAATTGGAATAATAGTTTCATTAGAAATATTATGTCCGAGAAATTTGATTTTTGTTTGGAAAAGTTTTATTTTAGGGGCAGAAACTACCAAATCATTTTTTATGATAACATTTTTAAAAATATTTAAATATTTAAATGTTTTATATGTTGTTCAATGGATGAAGAGAAAATTAAAACATCATCAATGTAACAGATAATAAATTAAGTAAAAGGATTATTCATGATGTGCTGGAATTATAAGGTCTATTTTTTACTCCAAATGGAAGAACATTCCATGCGACGCCCCCAAAATAGGTATACATCACCCATTCTGAGTTGTCAATACATGGTACAGAAATAACTACAACTTTATTATTACAATAGTATAACTGTGAGTTTGAATACAAATATTATCTTCTAGACAATATCTATACCCCAAATAAATCCTCATCATATTTATGGATACATTATTTTATAAAAATGGTGAGGACTACTAAACAACTCTCTCTATAACCATCATTCCATACCCCGACTCGTACTCGCTACATTCTCGCCTCCTGAGAAGAAAAATGGAACAAAAAGAAAAAAGGGTGAGCTCAACTAGCCCAATAAAGAATATTATGACTAAGATATTATACAACAAATTATCGTTAGTCTTCAACAGGAAAAAATCTAATAGAATACAATAGACAGCAAGTTTTAAATCAATATTCGCAGCGGAAATAATAATTCATTAGAAGAGTTAAGTACAGAATGCAAACTACTATCTTCTATGTATGAATTTAAAAGTTCATCGTCTATCTTTTATCCCTATAACATCAATCAATATATATTTGGAATCAAATATTCATCTTTGCTCTACAGGCCAAAGATATTCATCATTTTTTCATGTTCATCTAAACACCTGTTTATCTTTGCACTACGGGCCAAAGATATTCATCAGAAATCATTCATCTTTGCACTACAGGCCAAAGATATTCAATAATATCATCATTTAAGACTGCGGATGATGAAAAATATTTTTAAAGAAACGAATCCAGTGAAACAAAATGACAAGGATTAAGGATTAAGGATTCGTACTTTGTTTTAACCATGTCCAAAAATACCTCAAAAATTATCGTAGTGGTGTAAAATTCAAGAATGATCAAAACATGAAAACAATCAAAGCTAGTAACCATAATAGATATTTTAGACGAAAAGGGAAAATTTTCATTTTTCGATGAATAGTGCCGTATTCGTGAATAGTGTCGTATACGTGAATAGTGCCGTATACGTGAATAGTAACTCCGACACCAAAAGTTCCAAATTTGATAAAAAAATTCATCAATATTTCGGCATAATGATATTAAAGAAATAATATCATTTTAAAAAAAATATATCCCTTACCTCGGAAGATCAGTACTTCTAGCTGAAACACCGGATATAGGCTATGACTTGAACTTGCACCGTATAGCAATACACAAAGTATACTCAAAATACTCACAAGAATATGCTCGATAATATAGAGAGTGAAAACTTCAGTGTATGGTGTGATTTTCAATTCTAACCTAAGCACCCTATTTATAGGAAATGCTTAGAACACCAAAGTAGAAAATTTAATAAAATAATATATATATATATATATATATATATATATATATATTTCCAACGCACACTTAATTTGCCCAACATCAGCCACCAACAAGCCCACTACACAAGACTAACAACAAAAAAACGTTTTTCTAATTTAAAATAATTTAAACTTCCAAAAATCAATTATTTCGGAGTTTCGAAACTTCAATAATTCACCATAAATAGCTCTTTTATCAGAAAATTCGAATTTCGCGTGTTTTTATAGGAAATCCAATTCTCTACAACTTTGCAGAAGAACGTTTTTCCAAATTCTAAACAGAAATTGACCGAAATCCATAAACGGGCAACTTTACAGGCTGTAATCGAATTTCAGTCAAGAAATGGGGTCCACCGATATGTTTAACATGTTTTACACATTTATTGCAACAAAAATATTCTTTCTCCTCGTATACTCATATATCACACATTCATTGTAAAAATATTACCATTATTATATTATTAAAAATATAATAATATATTTAAATGAATTATTTTATCAGAAAAAGATAAAATTTTAATTTTCAACAATTGTCACATTAAAATATTTTCTCCATCTATATCCACATAAAATCAATATTTTCCTCATCATATAAATCAATAATTAATTATTCACAAATAATATTACAGAATCACAATATTGACAACCAGACAGTTCCCAGGAAAGAGGGGGCTTTCCAATAAGAATTTTTCCTTACTGGCTCAATTAGGTGACCAAACCTCTCCTTAGACAGAACTTTCTAGACATTGCCAATAATGTTATCTAATAATATTATTCAGATATTATGAATTATTGCTTCGGTAATGAAAAATATTGTGTAATGATAATTATTGAAACAACAACAATATAAAATATCAACGCAGCAATTATTAAATCAATAAAATAAAATACTGAATAGTAATTACTGTAACCATTATTGAGTAGTGCCCTCTTACGTAAGAATCAATAATTGGTGCAATACCGTGTGCTACTGTGTTTTAACCACCGAGTATTTTAACAGTATTAATGGTAACAACTACGTCGTTATTTTTAAACAACTTATATTTGTCGTTTTTCTTCATCCAATCGCTTTCCGCTATGGGGCCCACACATGGCTGCGCCGTCGTACGAATATTCTCCGACAGTACGAATATTCCACGACTAAACGAATATTCCCCGACAACAATGAATATTTTTATAACCACTTGCTTATTTTGAAATATTTGCGTATTTTACCCATAACTATCCACATTAATCAAATTAACCCTTAATATTTCAAAATAATAAATAGAGAAAATTAAATTTCATTAATAATAAGTTGGGGTCTTACATTCCATTTATAGTGACCAAAAGGTACTGTAAAAGCTATTTTATAAGTATCCTGTTCTCTAATTTAAATTTGCTAAAATCCTGATTTCAAATTAAATTTTGAGAAAATAGTGGCATCATGAAGTCGGTCAAGAAGATCTTTCTTATTCGGAATTGGATATCTAATCAATTGAAGGGCTTCACTAAGAGGTTTATAGTTGATAACGAGTCGTGGAGTTCCTCGTTCAATTTTTGAATTTTTATTGACATAAAAGGCAGTACAGCTCCAGGGAGAGGTACTGGGTTTTATTAATTTTTTCTGTTGAAGGGACTCAATTTCAGTTTTGCAAAGGAGTAAATATTCTTTCTTCATCTGGCTGGGTCGAGATTTAGTAGGAATATTTTTCTCATTAAAATTAAGGATATAAGGAAGAGAAATAATATGCTTCTTCCTGTTCTAGAAAGCATTTTGGACATCACTACAGATTTCTGTTTGAAGAGTTTTGTGGATTAATCTTATTTTTTCCTATAAAGAAGGTTGTAAAATTCTCTGTTCTGTAGTAAGAAATTTTATTTCTTTCTGAATAAAATTGATTTGATTTTCTTTAGAATAAATCATGTTTTGACTTGATTTAATTCTTTAGTGTAGGGTTCTGTAATAAATTCAAAAACAATATGTCTGTTATTAAGAGTTGTATGAATTCCTAAAGTATCAATTTTTGAAATAGGTATTAAAAAGCATAAAAAGGGGGTGCCTAAAATGATACTTTGATTCATATTACGGATAAGAACAAAAGAAGTAGGTAAACAAAGACCTTGATTACAGATTAAGGCTTCAGGAATTTTATACTTAATGTTCATAGTATTTCCGCTTGCACTGGTTAAAGATTGAGTGGTCTTTTGGAAGTATTTGGTAGGGATAAGTCCTTCCTGGATACAGTTCATATCAGCACCACTATCAACAAGGGCAATAGCGTCTTTGATAATAAAATCTGGTTTAATAATAAAACTAATTCTAATATACCATTTCTGGAAGACTACTTGATTCATAAGCATTAAATATTGTTCAGAAGATTCTGGTTTATCAAAAGATTCTGGTTGTTTGGAGGATTCTATATTATCCTATTTGTGATTTAACTGATTTTTAATATTGTTTAAATCTTGAAAGATAATATTATTATTATTCTGTAATTGTTTTATTTCAGATTTTAAAATATTTATTTCATTTTTTAGATCCTGAATAGTAGTAGGCTTCTCAATGGTAGAAACGCCATGTCATAACCTCCTTCATATTGTACTGATTAATAGGAAGGGTCTCTTCAGCCTTTTGTGTTTTATAACAAATTTCTAAAAATTTTAATTTAATCTCTGGGTCTTTAATTTGTTCGGCTAGGTCGAGAAGGGATTTCTGGTGGTCAGTTAAGACATTAATACTGGGACCTCCAATATCTAAACCATTCATCTCGACGATAGCTTTCCATTAATTAGCTTCAGTAGCTGTATTACAGTTATTAATAGTACAGGTTTGACATTGTTCATTGTCAGAATTATTGTCAGATTCTGAATAGACTTCTGCTAAATCATTTTCTGAGCTGGACTCGGAATCGTTATTAGACAAATAATTAAGAATTTGCTGTTGGATTTCCTCATCAAGGGATAATTCATTAAGTTTTTTTTTAATTTTGAATTGCACTTATTAGCAAAGTGTCCTGTTTTTCCACATTTATAGCATTGAATTTTAGATATATCTTTTTTTATGCTACTCTTTCTTTTCCTGGAAGATTTTTCAGGGGTTTTGGTTTTCAAAGATTTCTTAGAAGAACGTTTCCGGTAAGATCTAAAAGGTTTAGAACTTTGCTATTTTTAGCTTTTTGAGGATACTGTAATTTTGTGTCATAAGAGAATTGATCGCAAAATTCTCCTATTTCATGTCTTTTAGTAAGATTCTGTTTTTTCATTAATTGTTGAAGTTTCATATCATTACATAATGATAATCCTTCTTCGATAATTACTGAAATAAGATGGCCATAAGAATACTGGTCATAAGGTATACTCATACGGTCATGTTTATCTCTAAGTTTTTTTTCGAAACTTTTTCTGCAAAGAAAGTAGGGAGTACATCTACAAATTTGGCATTCCAATGTTCACTGTTAGCATCTGCTCTTTGCATAACTTTCATTAAAAAGACATCTTTATACCATCTAAAATGGGTTAAGGATGGGCAACTGAAGGTTCTGTAAGAGTTATCTACTTCTATCGGTATTTATCTGTCCTAGTCCTACAAAATGATGAACGATAGCTTGAACTAAGGTGTAGCAAACATCTTCTCTTCTGGTTTCAAGTTTAGTAATAAGGTCAGTATCATTCTTATAGGATTGAAGGATTTCAGTTCTTTGGTTATCAAAGAGTACATTATCCCACCATCCTTTAAGAATGCCAAGTAAAACCATTTACTAAGAAACGACAGATCTGATGGTCTGTGTTATCATTCTGTTTGCAGACTGTAGCATACATCAAGATATGATGGATGGTTTCAAAAATTTGATATTCTATTTTACCATCGATATACCATTCATAGATGGTCTTACCATGATAAGACTTCTGGAAATGAAGAAAGTCTTCTTCATACAGAATATCCTGAGGAGTAGGTCTGGGGTAGTAGTACCTACTAGGTCCAGATAAAGCCATTCTATTAATAGGCTTTCGGCTATAAGTAGTTTTATTAATATTTTGCATTTCCTAAAATTATTCTGGATTTCAAAAATATTAATAGTGGAAATATCGGAATCTTCTTCTTCATTATCAGTATTATCATTACTGGTATGAGAGGAAGGTTGTCCAGACATCATATTGATCTCGGACGAGGATGCGGGTGTGAGTTTTAAATCTTTCATTTATTTAAAAGATTTTCAATAAAATTATCACTGGTTTTAGAAGATTTCATTTTAAAATTATTAACTTCTAAATGTGGCTTAATAGTTGCAGGTTGAAGGTCAATTTTTTGAGGAACAATTTGGCAATTATCATTAATATGATTTATTTGCTCTTCAATCCTGGTTTACTGTTTTCCTACAGTTTGAAGTAATAGATTAGTATAATTTTTCTATTTAGACAAGGGCAAAATGTCTTTTATCTTAACTTCTTCTTGTTGATGAGAAACTTCAGAAATATGAACATACGGATTAATAACTAAGGGCATTAAATTTTCATTTCCAGAGCTAAGTTCAAGAGACTTAGGAGGGGGATGAATAGACTGAATAATATTACCATTTGTGGTAATCCAATCTTTTTGAATTCCAGTTAATACATTTAGTTGATTTTCAGTATAAAATTCTAGTTTTTAAGACAAAATCATAATACCATTTAGCAAATAATAATATACACTGGTTACTATTCAGATAAGCATAATAATTAGATTTAATTTCTGCTAACTTATCATTATCATGATTTTTAAAATACCAATTTCTAAAATTCTGGTATTTATCCTGTATGAACTCCTAGTTTAAACATTGGCGAATTTTACTATTTGGAGAAAAACACATTTAACACTCAAAATTCATATCACTAGCAGTTGGACTGTAAGGTATTCTGTTCTGAGGAGTAGCCTCATAAATACCATGATGTATTTGATTTTCAGAAATATGAATTCCTCTAACTATGTCTTCATTTTTGACAGACTCATTGTTGGGATTTTTAGACTTTGGATAAACAGATTCTAAAGGGTCAGACACTTCTTCTTGATCCCTTAGCCGTAGGAAGTGGAGGATAAGAGACAAGCTGTCGGCAAAGTGGGAATACTATAGTGGACAGGTGGCTGTCAATTCTGATAATTGAGAGGTAACTGGATATGCATCGTTATTGGTGGGAACACTGTACTTGTTTTCTTCTGATTATTGATGCTGTAGTGGAATGACTTTATAACTTTCTTTTTCTCTTTTTGTCTTGTGCCATTTTCTCAGAAATCATTGAAGTGAGAGAATCCCAAAAGTCTCCCATGGTAGGCTCCGGTTATTGACTTTCTCCTGCTAACACATTGAAATGATTGTCATCCTGTTCAGATTCTTCATCACTGTTAACAGTCTCCATAGAGGCATCATTCGGGACTAAGGATTGTAAGAATTGTGTTTTCATATAATCCATAGTTTTGACTAATAGTTCAGTTTCAGTAAGGTTTGGAAATTTTTGTTTTAATTATGTTTGGATTTTAACAAAGGGATTAACTGGCGTTGATGCTGGAAGGCTCTGAGGTATAACATCTAAACAGACCTAGGGTATGACCTTTTATGGTCTTGAGGAGTTCTGGTAATGTGGGATTAAGCCCTTTATCCCACCACTTGTGAGACAACCCCAAAATAGGTCCATTCCATCCAACCCATTCTGAGTCGCCAAATACATGGTACAGAAAATATCTACCACTTTATTACAACAATTGTCGTGCAAAATACAACAACACATATACTATGAGTTTGGATACAAATATATACCAAATGTGACATGTCCTAACTGTGGACAGCACCTCACAATGACACCTTACATAAAGGTATAGTCAAAAACTGTTTTAGGAACTAAAATCTTTGGGAAGTGCTCAAGGAAACCTTTGTACATGGGAGGCCATGCTTCTAGGTTATGATAGATATCATATGGTCACAGAATTATCCTTGGTTGACCCAATAAACCCCAAAGAAAAATGAGAAGATTACTATCATATTCTTCCCAATGGTGAGTCTACTCTTGACATATCATTATCTCCACTGTCTCTAATTGAGAATTATACTTCAAATAAACACCAAGATTATATAGGTAGTGCTCGTAGATATACTCAGCAAGTGGATGAGCACAACCCTGTCTTATGATGACACGATGTTGTATGTCATTAAACATCTTGTACGATAGTGGCAAAACACCCTTCCAAAGTTGAGTTCACCTCACCCTCAACAGCTATAGACCACCGTTCTATTACCCTGTTATCCCCCGCTCGACCCAGCTATACTTTTATTACCTGAAAGGAATTGTGAAGCAAAAGGGTGAGCATAACTAGCCCAGTAAAGAATATCATGACTTAAGATAATTAAATTATCAATAGCCTTCATCAGTAATAAATCAGATATTTAGAACATATGGTAGATGATAAAACTTTTCAACCATAGTTGCAGCGGAACGAACAATCCATTTGAAGAGTCAAATAGACCATAAAATCTATTATCTTCTCCATGTTAAAAGTCTACCAACAATGTTTTATCCCTGTAACATCAATCAAAAATTCATGTCCACAATCACATGTATAACTCATAATTGTAATTGTAGTTCTAAATTCCTTTTCTCATCCAGGACAAAGATAATTTTCATCACCTGAAACATCAAAGATCATGGTTATACCAAATCACAGTTCATGTTCATAATCATACTAATAAATTTATCTTTACACTACGGGTTAAAGATATTCATTAACAGTTCATCTTTGCACTACAGGCCAAAGATATTCAATTGCACTTCAGGCCAAAGATATTCAATAACAGTTCATCTTTGCACTACAGGCCAAATATATTAATATCTCAAAGAAATATATAATCATTTCAAAATCTATATAAACCATAATTATAATCATGTTGATCAATTCACCTTTGCACTTAAGCTAAAAATATTCAATTGTAAATTCAATGGTCATGATCATACTAGTCACAATTCATTTTTGCACTAATGGCCAAAGAGAACCCATAGTCATGATCATACCAATAATCTACCCATCTTTACACTTAAGTCAAAGAGAAATTTCTTCACCAGGGTTATAAAAATGTTATATATGATAATAACAACAATATGATCAACAACTGCATTTAATTTCAAGAGTAAGATTCATAAATCAACGAAAATTTGGTCAGAAAAAGAAACCAATTTTGTCATGAATAGTACCCGTAAATAGTAACTCATGAATAGTAACTCGTGAATAGTAACTCATGAATAGTACTCCATATTCGTACATAGTACCTTATACGTAAAAAATGTTATATACATGAATAATGTCGTATACGTGAATAGTGCCGTATACGTGAATAGTAACCCCTACACCAAAAGGTAGAACTTCCACAATAAAATCCATACCAATATTTCGGTATAATGATATTGAAAGAATAACATCATTACGAAAAAATATCCCTTACAATCCCTTACCTCAAAAGAGCAACACTTCTGACTAGATATCGGATATGACGCTGAAAGAAACTTGCACTGAAGAATAGCAACTCACCAAGTATCTAAATACTCACAAAATATACTCGAAAATCTAGAGAGAGAAAGAGAGAAAACTTGTTTCTGGTGTGATTTTCAATTCTAACTTAGCCCTCTATTTATAGGAAAATGTTAGCACGCCGAAGCAGACTTGACCTGTAACCTGATGGCTTTACCTGCTACTATTCCACCCACCAAAAATCAGCCATCTTCTCTAACAACCAAAAGTGGGGCCCACCAATTTCTAGAATTTTCCATCAAAATCATTTATAAACCTAATTTCCGAATCAGTCACCTCTTAAAATTCATAACAAATCATTCGTTCATTTTTAACGGTTCAAAATTTGTGGACACATACTCAACTTATATATGTATAATATATCCAAAAATTACAACGATCCAATGGTCGGATTAAAAATTATAACTCACACAATAATGCTGTAAGAACACTGATTTGATCTTTTAATACCTCCAATCCGACAAAATAATGATAAAATACCTCAACATTAATTCCTTCATTTATAACCACATAAATAAATCCATCATTTATATCAACATCAAATAAATATTTTATTATCATATAAATCAATAATTAATTATTCACAAATAATATTACAGAATCACATTAATGACAACCAGGCAGTTCCCAGGAAAGAGGGGGCTTTCCAATAAGAATTTCTCCTTACTGGCGCGCAATTAGGTGACCAAACCTCTCCTTGACAAAACTTTCTAAACATTGTCAATAATGCTATATAATAATATTATTCAAATAATATGAATTATTGATCTGATAATGGAAAATATTGTGCAGTGTCAATTGTTGAGACAACAATAATATAAAATATCAACGCAGCAATTATTGATTCAATAAAATAAAATATTGAACAGTAATTACTGTAACAATTATTGAGTAATGCCTTCTTACGTAAGGATCAATAATTCAATAATACTGTGCAATACCATGTGCTACTGTGCAACCACGCGTATTACAGTATTTTAACCACCGGGTGTTCCAACAGTGTTAACGGTAACAACTACGTCGTTATTCAATTTTGTCATTTTCTTCTTCCGACAGTTATCCGTTATGAGGCCCACAAATAGCTGCGCCGTCGTACGAATATTCTCCGACAACAAGAATATTCCACGATCAAATGAATATTCCCCGACAAAAATGAATATTTTATAACCACTTGCTTATTTTGAAAAAATTTCATATATCACCCTTAACTTTTCTTTTTATCAATTTAACCATTTACTGAATAGAAAAATTGAATACTTTTATTTCATAAAATTCGGGGTCTTACAATCTCCCCTCCTTATAAAATTTAGTCCACGAAATTTACAAACCTGGTAATTTAAAAGTGTTAAGAATACCTTGCTTCCATCTTCCCCTGTCCTCATGATTTCTCCATTGCCCATCTCCTATATTTCAAATATCATTCTAGAATACAGCTTCAAAACAAGGGTTAATTGAATAAATTAACGTATCACATAATATCCCGATATTATGACTGACCAACAAAAACGCTTAGGTAGGACACACTAACGAAGAATTTACTCATCTCTCCCCTCCTAGTTCTATTCTCCGATCTCCGCCAGAGATCATATCCCCAAGCTCTGATACCAAATGTGACAAATGTCCCATTAGTGGACAACACCTCACATTAGGTACCTATCAGTTTGTCACCGCAGAATGGCGTCCCCTACGGAGAGTCAGGTTTCGGTGCATCCCCCATCAACAGGAAGTCACCAGCGAGAGGCTCGGGGCTCTTTACTTATAGCTCTGATACCAAATGTGACCACCCCAAAATAGATCCATTCCATCCAACCCATTCTGAGTCGCCAAATACATGGTACAGAAAACAACTACCACTTTATTACAACAATTGTCGTGCAAAATACAATAACACATATACTGTGAGTTTGGATACAAATATATACCAAATGTGACACATGTCCTAACTGTGGACAGCACCTCACAATGACACCTTACATAAAGGTATAGTCAAAAACTGTTTTAGAAACTAAAATCTTTGGGAAGTGCTCAAGGAAACTTTCGTACATGGGAAGCCATGCTTCTAGGTTATGATAGATATCATATGGCTACAGATTGTCAAACACCCACTTAAGACTTACAAAAATATATTTGTAGAAATTAAATAATCCCAATTTTCAGAACAAAAATAATCCCAATTTTCAGCAACAAAATTTACAGAACATAAACAACAATAGATATATAGAGTAGTTCAAAATTAATAGTTCAAATCTATAATCATTCAAAATTAGCCACAATTTCATCAACAGTTCAAATTAAGTTCCAATTTTAGCAATTTCACCAACAATAGATATATAGTAGGAGTACTTTCAAACATACATTTCACCAATATGCACAATATAGGGTAGGAAATTAAACATTCCTTTTAGGTAAAAAATTATTAGCGGCAGAGTAGTGATGAACGTCGGCGTGAAGGTGGCGCCGGTGTAGTGGACGAGCGAGATGGATGTGGAGGGAGGAGGGGGTGACTGTTGGGATTTTGGCACATCAAAGAAACGCATAACGGAATATAAATTGAACAAAACAAAATAATTTCTGAAACCCAAAACAGGATCCATGCGAAACATATATTAATTCAGTGTTTGAGAGATTATACCGATTATGAAAAAGCTTCTGAAACGCTTCAAATCTCTAATACTATCCCTCACGAAACTACGTCTCTATGGTATCCACAAAAACGCCCGCGAACCATCGTACGATTCTGCAATAAAGGGAGCTGTGGTACTAGCCACCAAAGGAATAGGATTTTCGAAACATTTTCTCTCTAGTCTCTCTCTAAGAGCGGCTAGTGTTTGTTAGGTTAATATGATAATCCCTAAAATGGCTGGTACATATCATATATATAGCGGTTAAAAAGAAATTAATCAAAAACCTAATGTAATTAAAATATAAACCGAATTTATATATATATATATATATATATATATATATATTAAGTCTTACTTAATTAATATACCTATATATAAATTATCCTATTAATTTAAATTCGTAATTTAAATACTATCAATCATATTGACATATTTAAATCTTTACAATTTAAATTAATTCACTTTTAATTACGTTCTATGTGTGTGACCCTATATGTAAGACCCCAACTTTTATGAATAAAGATTAATTTCTCTCGAAATATATTTTTGAATATTATGGTGTGGATATAATATAATGTTATAGTTGTGGGTAATATTTACAAAATTTGCAAAGTAAGCAAGAGGTTATATAATATTCGATTGGTCGGGGAATATTCGTTCTAACAGAGAATATTCGTACGACGGCACAATCATTGGTGGACCCCACAACGGAAGTATTGTCGTAGTAAGAAAACGACAGAATTATCTTTTTATAAAAATAACGGCGGAAGTGTTACCGGTAAAACTGTTGAACTTCTCAGTAGTAAAAATACAGTAATACGCATGGTTGCATAGTAGCACACGGTATTGGTTATTGATGCTTATGTGAGAAGTCACTCGGTTATACTAAATTATTGCTATAGTAATTGCTGCATCATATCTCTCATATTATTGATTCGATTATTGTCACAGTATCATCTGCATAATATGATATATTATTAAATCAATAATTGAGATGAAAAAGTTATTCATATTATTAAATTGCAATATTTACAATGTCTAGAAGTTCTGTCAAGGAGAGGTTTGGTCACCTAATTGCGCATCAATAGGGAGAAATCTTTTATTTGAAATCCCTCTCTTTCCTGGGAACGACCTGGTTGTTTTAATATTATGAGTTATAATATTGATGATGAATAAGCTCGTGTTGATTAAAGATGAAATTGATACTTCCATTGTGTGGAAATTATTAGTGTTAGTAAAATCGATATTTATGTCGATAATAATTGATGTCTGGAGGTTATATTGTTCAATCAGGTATTCGGGGCACTTTTCATGTCGGAGTAATATTCGCTAGTTACTATTCACGATTTACTATTCATGAGTTACTATTCACGAGTTCCTATTTATGGGGTACTATTCACCCGAAAAATATATTTCTTTTCTGTCCAAATCATTTTTGGGTACAATATTATTCCATAAGGAGATGTGCTATTTTTTCAGACCGTTGGTTGAAATTATAATAGTAAATCAATATGGATCGTTGATTTAAAGTTTTAATAGTAACTTGTCCCTTCAGTTTTCCAAGAGTTATTTGTCCCTTAAGTTTTCCAAGAGTTATTTGTCTCTTCGGTGTTTCAAGAGTTAATTGTCCCTTCGCAAATAGTATTTGTCTCTTCAATATTACCAAGAGTCATTTTGACCCTTCGTTAAGACCAAGAGCCACTTTCAGTTCTTCTATAAATAGAAGCTCATTCCTTTATTATTTCTTACGAATTCACTGAAACTCTAGGGAGAGAAACTATAGAGAGAAAAAATAAAAGTATTCTGCTACTTCACTTTTCCAATATCCAATTTTTCTAAAGTTAAGGGGTATTATTCTTTCTTATTCATGAAGAGAATTATTTTCTTTTAATACTCGTAAGAGGTGTTATTGCATTCTTCATTATTATGTTGGAATAACCTGTTTATGCTGAAGTACCGCATACATGGTGAAATTCTTCTGTTATTCCATTCTTCAGTATTATGTTGGAATAACCTGTTTATGCGAAGTACCACATACATGGTGAAAATTCTTCTGTTATTCCATTCTTTATTATTATGTTGGAATAACCTGTTTATGCGAAGTACCAGCATACATGATGAAATTCTTCTATTATTCAGTTCTTTATTATTCTGTCGGAATATCATGTCTGTGCGTTTACATCGGACCTGGTTCCATTATTTATTATTCTGTCGGAATATCCTGTCTATGCGTTTACGTCGGACCTGGTTCTATTATTTATTATGCTGTCGGAATATCCTGTCTGTGCGTTTACCCATAACCCGGTTCCATTATTTATTATTCATGTTGGGAATAACCTCTCTGTGCAGTCTATCGCACGCATAGTGAATCCTTCTATTATTCCATTCTTTTTCATTCTATTGGAATAACATGTTTATGTGGATTACCACATGCATGGTGTATGATCCTTTGTATTTATTCCTTATTAAATTGTGGAAATGATCTGTATACGTGGATTACCGAATGGTGGGTAAAAATTCATTTGCAATTTCATATATTCTGTTATACTCAGTTGGTTAAAGTTTTGGCTTCTATACTCCATGAAATTAGTAGAATATCCTGGATATTTACGCTTCATCTAGTATCTTTTCATGGAAATATTCTTCTGAGCATTCTTCAATTTTACTCCACAAAGCAGTATCATGTTGACAATTTGGACGTTATTGAGTTCTGGATAAATTAATTCTTAAACTTGTTTTATTGAATTATTATGTCATTGTCATCATCCTCATGCTTATATTGTAATGAAAGTCATCTTTGGCTTACGTGCATAGATGGACTTAGTATGATTATGACCAGGGATCATTCGGTATAATCATGACCTGTAATGTTATAAATGGTATGATAAAAGTCCTCAGTGGTCTGTAATGCATTGATGGATAGTTTTTGGTATGATTATAATCATGGATTGTTCGGTATAGTCATGACCGTTGATGATTTAATGAATATCATTGGCCCGTAGTACAGGGATGATTAGATGATGTGTTTTATTTATTAAGTTGAGTCTCAGCGATAAAAATTGATGAAAATATTTTAAATCATAGGAGTTAGTAGATATCATGCTCTACTTGACTCTTCTAATGAATTACTTATTCCGCTGCAGTTAAACTTGATGTCTATTATATTTTATCAGTTTAACATTGTTGAAGACTAATGATAATTTATTCTGTATTATCTTAGTCATAATATTTTTTACTGGGCTAGTTGAGCTCACCCTTTCTTTCACTGTTCTCTTCAGGAGATAAGAACATTAGTAGTCCTCACTATTCTGTTAAATAGTGTGACAATAAATGTAATGAGGACTCCATTGAGTGTGGATATTGTCTAGATGACAATATTCTTATTAAAACTCTCAGTTTATGTTTTGCCGTATTTTACACGACGGTTGTAATTTTAAGTTGTATTTGTATTTTTATACCATGTATTTGGCGACTCAAGATGGTGATGTATACCTATTTTGGGGGCGTCACAGTTGGTTTCAAAGCTTAGGGATACGATCCCTGGCTGAGATGTGAGTCAAGAACTAGGAGGTGAGAGACGGGGGAATTCCTTCGCTAGTATGACCTACCTAAGTTTATTTAGTATTTAATTGATTGGTCAAAGTATAGGGATAATATGTGATATGTTAATTAACCCTTGTTTTGTTGTAGTATTTGAAAATGGCATCCGAAAAAATATACAACTGTAAAACCAACAGTCCATCTTTACACGTAAGCCAAAAAATATACAACTGTAAAACCAATAATCAATAGTCCATCGATGCACATAAGCCATAGATGACTTTCATCACAATATAAGCATAAAGATGATGACAATTATATAGGCATTAATCAAACAAAATCAAGGATAAATATTAAAGACTTTAAATTTATCCAAAGTTTAAAAATATCCAAATTGTTAACATAATACTGCTTTGTGGAGTAAAATTCAAGAATAATATTCATGTACCAAAAATAATTTGGACAGAAAAGAAATATATTTTTGGGTAAATAGTATTTCGTGAATAGTAACTCGTGAATAGTAACTCATGAATAGTAACTCGTGAATAGTATCTCATGAATAGTAACTCGTGAATAGTAACTCATGAATAGTACTCCGTATTTGAAAATAGTACCATATACATAAATAATGTCATATACGCAAATAGTACCATATACATGAATAGTGACGTATACGTAAATAATATCGTATATGTGAATAGTAACTCCGACACAAAAAGATAAAGGTTCACAATAAAATCCATATCAATATTTATAACACCTTAATCCAAATGTTATAAATCACTTAATAATCTCATAATCTAATATTATTAATACTACCATAATATTTTAATCATTTCTTAAACGTATAAATAATTTATTTTAATTATTTATACTTTACTAATTAATGCATTTAATCATCCTAAAATGACAAACTCATAAGATTTTATTACCAATAACCAAAACTCTTATCAAAAATCTGCATATATCTTATATAGGATTCTCAAGCCATAAAATCCTATTTTTCAATTTTTTTACTTCACATAACATATTTAATTCATTTACTCATAACTAGTCCATTTTTATGAAAAAATACCAAATCAATACAAACAAATTTTCTTTTCTGGGATTTAGCAGAATATAGTCCCATATTGAACATATATTTTTCTCAGAATTTTTAAAATTCATTTACTATTTTTTATATGGCTAAAACTACCAAATATTTAGACATTTATCAAAAACTATACTTTTGTCCAAAAATTCCAAAATTTACAGGGTATACTGCTGTTATATAGATGTACTCCCAATAAAAATTTCACCAATTTTGGAGTTAACCACAAGGAGTTATAAGGGTTTACTTTTAAAATAGTCTTTTCTCATAAAATTCATAACTCCTAATCTATACATCCAAAAATCGCCATTTTTGGACACAATCTATAAAACTCATCAACTTATCATTTCAAATTTTTTTAGAATTTTTGAGTGTAGGAAAAATTACGAAACTACCCCTGACAGAAATCCCTTACTTACAACGGTTGAACGAAAATAATATTTCTTACGAATATTGAACGGAAATAATATTCTTTATGAATATTAAATGAATATAATGAATATTGAACTATAATAATATTCATACGAATACGAAAAATAATATCTCTTAAAAATATAAAAAAATAATAATCCTTACTTCAGAAGAAGATTGGATACTGGAGTAATGAAGTAGCAGACTACTCTTCTTCTTTCTCTATATAACTTCTCTCTCTATAATTGCTCTTGTGAGACTTAGTTAATTGGTTAGAAATTAAGAAAGAATGAGCTTCTATTTATAGGAAAAATATAGTTTTAATAATTGCACATTTTGGGGCTCGAAATATTACAGTATAATACATTCCTCTTTTTCTTTATTTTTAATTTAGTCCTGCAAGTATTATCAAACTTACACCACCTCCCCTAATAGTAAATCATGTGAATCAATAGTAAATCATGTGACTCAATAGTTCTAAACATGTGAAAAAATTAATTATAGTATAATACTTTCAACTATACCTCCATTTTTAATTTAGCCATGCAAGTATTATCAATTTTGCACCAACTCCCTTAATAGTAAATCATGTGAATCAATAGTACACACATGTGAACACATAATTATAAGCATGTGAATTAATAGTAATTAATTGCTCATTTATTCGATTAATTACCCGGTTGGTCAATATAACTTCCAGACATCAATTATTATCGAAATAAATGTCGATTTCCACTAACACTAATAATCCCAACACAATGGAACTATCAATTTCATCTTTAATCAACACAAACTTATTCATCATTAATATTATAACTCACAATATTTAACAATCAGGTCGTTCCTAGGAAAGAGAGGGCTTTCCGATAAGGATTTCTCCCTATTGGCGCGCAATTAGATTATCTAACCTCTCATTGACAGTACTTCTAGACATTGTCAATATTGCAAATAATAATATGAAAAATTTTGTCGTCTCAATTATTGATTTAATACTATAACATATTATACAGATGATACTGTGACAATAATTGAATCAATAATATGAGAGATATGATGCAACAATTACTGTAGCAATAATTGAGTATAACTGAGCGACTTCTTACGTAGGCATCAATAATTAATACCGTGTGCTACTATACAACCACACGTATTACTGTACTATTACCACCGGGTATTTTATGACAACTTGCTTACTTTGCAAAATTTTCAAATATCACCCTTAACTTTAAACTTTTATCAATTTAACTATTTACCAAAATAGAAAAATTGAATACTTTTATTTCATAAAATTCGGGATCTCACATCAAAGTACATAAATTCACGTGTAGTAATATAATGATTTTAGGTCGGAGGATCATTACGTCATTGTCACTACGAGAATCGCTAATGACACCTTGCATAATGTTTCACGTAGAATTCTCATGGTGGGTCTGTCCAGTACATCGTTCTCTAACACGTACCTATACATTGACTCAATATGTCATATATTTATGATCAATGAGATTTGGTCATCAGTTAATCCACATACTAGTCTCAATGTATCATTGTTGTCCCATTAACAATGATACTCGACTAGGGACATTTAAGAGCAATGATACTAATTGTAATTATATAATCTCAAGTTCAAGTCACATACTTGAAGCTATATAATTTGTATCATTATTCTAAGGACTTTTATTATGCTAATATTTATATAACGCAGTAAACAAAACCATAAAAAAAATTATTCATTTATTCAATCAAATATAATATCAAAATGTTAAACAATTATATCAAATAGTTGGTCTCTAGAGCATAAACTCTAACAGTGACGGTACCAGTTGTAGGGGGAATGTGGGGGTGGGGGGTACCAAGTGGCAGAGGCAGAGGGAGGAGGGAGGGGGGAGGGGGGAGGGGGGAGAGGGGAGAGGGGAGAGGGGGGAGGGGGACGGGGAGGGGAGGGGGTGGGTGGGGGCTTTTCCTGGGGGAGGGGGGACCGGTGGGATAGGGGAGGGGTTGTGCCCGTTGGGAGGGGGGACTGGTTGAGAGAGAGAGAGAGAAGAGTGATTTGAAAAAAAGGAGGCGCTGGAGAAGAAGATATCAATTAGGTTTTATTCCTTATTTTTGACGGAATTTTCATCGGAATTAATTCTCTCGTAATTAACTTAATTTCGACGAAATAATTCCTCGGAATTAACTTTGGTCCGTTGGAATTAGGATTCACGCTGGTGGGAAAGCTACCATGGAGGGAGTACTATTTTTGATAGAATTCCATCGAAAGTATATTAGTTCCAAGGGACTTATCTTCGACTAATTATTCCGTCAGAAATTGCTTAATTTCGACAAATTCAGCCTCGACGGAATACATTTCGTTGGACATAGCTGATTTTTTTGTAGTGGATTTAATAGAGATCCCGTCCGCAGTTTAGTTTTAAGTTTTTCGTAGTTTAATATTGCGGACGGAAAAATATCCAAAATACTCTCCTTGTAAAAGTCTCTCGTCCGCAGTATTAAACTGCGGACGCTAAGTTGTTTTTTTTACAATTTTCCTTCATTCCTTTCTTTCTCCATTCTTTCTCCTTCCCTTACTCCTATCATTCACCTCATGAAAATCAAAACCACTCGAATATGATGAACATGATATATATTTTTCAATAAAGGATTCATCAAAAACCTGAAAGCTTTCAATAAAATAGAAGTCGAACCATATCTAGTCACATGAGATTTGTCCAAAAGGAGTTCATACAACTCGGGTTCTACATACATTACTGATTCAGACCCTCCTGTCACAATTATCCCATTAGATCCTTTAATGGACACAATAAAAAAAAGAACTGATAATAAAAGAATTACAATTAAAATTATATCAAACCTAATTCAGATTCTATTTATGTTTCTCTCTCTAATATCAAGTCTAAGCCTTCTTAGATAGATCTCATAAATTGTTTGTTTTTCAAATTTGGATTCAGTTTCTGATTTGGAATTATTGCTGAAAGATCTATTATATATTTGGCATCCACAGTTTAAAAATTACGGAACCTAGACAACTAAAGAAAATTTGAATTTGGCTTAAAAACAGTGTTGTTTCTCAATTGGCAGTTTAATATTGTGGACGAGAAAATTAAAGAAAATTTTGAATTTGACTTAAAAAGGTCGTCGTTTCTCAATTGGTTAGCGTCTGCAGTTTAAGAGTGACTTTTATAAGGAGAGTATATTAGACATTTGTCCCATCTACAGTATTAAATTGCAGAATAATAAAAACTAATTTTTGAAAAAGAGTTATATTAATCGTTAGATATTCTTAAGGACGATCAAGATTTGTTGTAAAAGTAGACTGATCTTTTTTATAACGTTAGTTATAAATCGTTCCTATATATATATATATATATATATATATATATATATATATATATATATATGATCGGTGGTTGTCGTTATATGTAGGGTAGGGACGAGGAAAGTGTTGTTGATTTTGAAGTAAAATTCTGTTTCAAGTAATCAATTTGGAAAAATCCTTGCACCTTCTGCGAAACACTAATGTCTTGACTTTTAAAGTTAAATCAACAATACTTTCCTCAGCACTTATAATATTTAAAACTAAATATTTTCAATCACTTAATATATTTCAAGCGTATTTTGTATGTAACGTACAAACTTAATTTAATAGACAAAAAAAAAGTATTTCTTTTTAGAAAAAATGAAAGAAAAGAGAGTTTTAAGTATAAAGAAGTAATTTGTGTATGTAGATGCGCTTGAAACCTAGGAATTAAAGAGACGGGTAGATTTGTGTAAGCATGCATGCATGCATGTAGAATGAGGTGGTAATGAATTGAAGGGATCCGGATTAATTCCATGAGTGAACCTACAACTAAAATGCAACTCAATTTAATTCATATATATATATATATATAGGAATTAATATTTGGAATTGAGCGTCAAGTTTTAATTAGTATAAGTTGTGTCAAACGTAACAATCTGCATGCCAATGTAATAAGAAATTAATATAATTTGTTTAACTTTTTGTTGAAAAGAAAAGAAAATAAAAAGTGCATGCAACATTCCTATAATTAATTAATTAATAATTTTGAT
Source organism: Panax japonicus (assembly GCA_020205505.1). Lineage (NCBI taxonomy): Eukaryota > Viridiplantae > Streptophyta > Magnoliopsida > Apiales > Araliaceae > Panax > Panax japonicus. The sequence goes on along the minus strand of CM035106.1, from coordinate 5,244,677 downwards.
AGATAGATAGTCAATATATATATAGAAACCTAATTTATCAGAATTCGAAAGAATCCTTATGAATTTTGTAAAGTTTAATTAGGTAATTAAGGGAAGAAGAAGCTAAAACAAAAAGGGTGACAATCAGATGGATCGATCTATGCATATATGCCACCCCACCCCACCTGATGATCAGTATAATCTTCTAAATTGCATTTGTCTTGTACAATTCAAACACAATTCCCCATTGTTCAAATTCACTCAACTTTATTTTCATCCCCATCCCCATCCCCATCCCCATCCCCATCCCTCCCTCTGATCCCTTAACCTAACATGAAAGAAAGAAAGAAAGAAAAAAAAAGAAAGAATCTTTAGATATCTTATATGAGTAGTTTGGAGAAAGGTCTCTTTCTATCTCATGCACCTTTCAATTCAGACACTTTGTCTTACTTAACCCTATGCTTTGAGAAAAATATCAAGGTAGGAAACAATAACTTGTTAATTTCCTACTCCCACCCCACTTCACCAGTAGTACTATGTATGGGCAATTATGTATATATATATTGGAAATTTGTGACTCATAACATAGAAGTCATTAGAAAAGGCTAGTGCAGTACATGAGTTTTTTCTGGGTTGTTTTTGGAGGGACATTATAGGTAATTGAGACATAATGTGAAGTAGGGTTGTAATAAGATTAGTAGGTATAAACACTATCTATTGTAAAGTCTTATGTAACCAAGGAATCATCAATAAACAACAAACCGCTTGTGGAGTACCCAAATTGGGGAACCACGTAAATCTCTTGTTTTATTCTTAATTCTCTATCGTTTGTGTGCGTGTGTGATTTTATATTCTAACAATTATATATATATATATATATATATATATATATATATATATATATATATATATATATATATATATATAGGAAAATGATCCATAGAATACGTTTGCCTGAGGAACTGTTTCAATTAACGCTCATCCAGCCGTCCAAAATTAGAGTAAATGGCTGAGATGAGGGCCAAATTTTTTTTGTTGGCCGCTACTCCCTCTAGCGGCTAGTCAAAACGACTGTGTTTTGATTGGCCGCTACCGCTAGAGGGAGTAGCGGCCAACAAAAAAAATTGACTTAATTACTGATTATCCTGATTATCCTCATACATACTATTTATTAACCAGTAAAATAAAATAATAAAAAATTATAAATATAATCAGTAATTATCCTTATACTTATTAATAAAATAAGTATGTATAAGGATAATTAATAATTATCGTCTTATGATTTTTAATTATAAATAGGAAATCGTGATTGAGTTTATATTACTCAAATATATATATAAACCCAATCACGATTTTCTATTTATAATTAAAAATCATAAGACGATAATCAGTAATTATTCTTATACATACTTATTTTGTTAGTAAGCATAAGGATAAGTATAAAGATAATTACTGATTATCCTTATAATTATCCTTATAATTTTTTATTATTTTATTTTACTGATTAATAAGTAATATGTATAAGGATAATCTGTTAATAAGTATAAGGACAAGTAAAAAGATAATTATTGATTATCCTTATAATTATCCTTATAATTTTGTCTTACAAAGCTTATAAATATATCAAACAATATGAATTCTACATATCTAGCTAACATATAGTCTGATTCTAAAAAATGTAAACCTAGCTAACATAATTTTCACTCTGATAATATCAATAACCTTTCTTTTTCATATGCATTGTTTAGTATAAAAGTAATTTTGCAAATAATTCTGAATAAAACTTCTAGGGGTAATTTTGTCATTAAAACCATTAATAACTTGATTGAGTTTTTATTTTTATTTTTGTTTACAACGAACAGACAATTAGTACCATATGCACATAATATTAAGGCTGTTGATCAAAACAAAATGATTGTGAAAGTCGATTTTTTATGTTATAATGATGGTTTTGTCCGATTAGTTTTTTGTGTTCCCTCTCTCTTGCATGCTTCACTTGAGAAGCTAGTCATATACATATATAAAAAGGGACAGATTTATGAAAAAACTAAATTTAGAGAGGAATAAAAAAAACTTAAACTACTACTACTCTAAAAAAAAAAATACAGAATATATAATGTATTCAAATTTTTGTTCTCTAACTTCCTACGTTTCAACCTTTTACTTTAGTCTCCAGCCCAAAAAAATCCGACTCAATCCATATCCTCAAGTCCTTAATATTTGACACAACGAAAGACGGTAAAGAGAATAGAAACAACCACAGGAATTGAATCTATGAACTTTGCAATCACAGAAATTCATGAAGTGTGAGATAAATTGACTAAATAACAAAGTATTTGATAAACCAGAATAATAATAATGAGAATTGTTTCTAATACATCTAAAAACATCATATAAATACTAAACTATAAGCGGGAAAACCTAATTACGAAAGGACTAATGAAATTATAAAAATATCCAACTAAACATAAAATTGGTAAAAACTTCGAAAGCTCAAAATGTCCTTTTTCCAATCACAGGAAAAGACGTTAAAGAGAATAGAAACAATCACATAAATTGAATATATGAACTTTGCAATCACAGGAATTCACAATGTTTACGAGAGATAAATTGACTAAATAACCAAGTAATTCATAAACCAAAATAATAATAATAATGAGAGTTGTCCCTAATTACATCAACATTGCACCATATTCATACTGTTAAAAGGAAACCCTAATCCTATAAAGAAATAACAAATGGATTTGGAATCAAAATCTACCTAAAAAAACTTCCTAATTACAATAAAATTAAAAAACTTCCTAAAATTATTAAATAATAATTAAAACTACTAAAATTACTAAATAATAAATAAAAATACATTAAATATTTAATTTTTTTTATAAATATCAAAATATAAATTATATCAAATTTTGACCCGTCAATATATGTTCAGTTCACTTGATGGTGCATGTGCCGGTGAATTGAGGTTGTAGAGAATTGAGTGGGAGAGAGGGGGGATGGGGTGGTGGGCAGGGGAGAGTGGGCCTAATCTTTAATGCAAACTAACTAGCTACTCACTGGGGCAAGTTTAGTAAATAGTTTGTGAAGGGGGTATGTTTGACGTGGGGTTGCTTAATTATGACACAGAAGGTTGCAGTCTCACGTGCTATGCACGTGTGAAACTAAAGAAATGTGTACTTTGTGGGGCCATAGGCAATCACTCATGGACAAATGTTAAAGATTTGGGAAGATATTGTGTGAAGAAAAATGATAGAAATGGAAACCATTTCATATCTAATTCACAGATATGTTTTTGCTATTGCGTAACATCAAATTTTTTTTTTCTTCCTCTACGTAGTCATTTCATAAATAAGGTTAAATTTGCCAACATCAATATTGAAATAATGAGTTGAGGGTAACGGATAAAATAGTAAATAAATCGAATCGAGTATTGAGTTGCTCAGATTTAATTCATAAAATATAGTTTGATTGACATTTGTTTATCTACCGACTCGAGCATGATCTCGAATCGAGCCCGAGTAGTTTGAACTTTTCAAACTAATATGATCCGAGTAATAATAAAAAAAATTATAATTTGAAGAAATTCGATTAATTTATCAAACTTTAAAATTTGTTTATATTTAAATTATTTATATTTTGAGTCGAACTCGAATCGAAATTTTAATCGTACTGAAACTATTTGCAAGACATGGAGTATAAGCTTTAGTGAATTAGGTATTACAATGTTGTGGACAGACTAAATATTGTACCTTTGGATTCATTGAAGATGATACGCATGCAAGTCCCGTCATTAATCCTAGAACATGAAAGTTAGAAACAACGTATCAATTATCTACTAGTAGTAATGTTTTACACTATTTTTGTAGCATCATAAACTTTGTGTAATTTATATTATTTTTTTATTAAATAAATGAATTACAAAAATGATAATTTAAGATCTAGTATGAATTGTAAGATCAATAATGGTGAATATTATAATATAAGTATTAATTGCTCTGCATTATTGACAAAAAATGAAGCTCTTAACTAATTACATCATATATACAAAATATTGCTTTGTATTCTCTTAGGTTATGTTTGCCAACATGATTCCAAGTCTTGCAATTAGAATTAAGCACCAAATTTTAATTAAATTTCACTTCTATAAAATTGCTAATGTGCTTTCAATTTCAATTTCAATTCAAATACTCGATAGGTGTACAAGAGAAAAAAAAATTGTTGATTAGTGTTGGGGCATGCATGATTAAATGGGCCCCAAGCGACGTGGAGGAATCTTTCTAGGCAGTAGGTTGAGTTTTAAAGAATCTACGATTCTAATTCTAAGGAAAGAGTCAAGGATTAGATCCGACTTTGTATTGACTCTTATTTTAGTATGGTAGTTACTATGATGATGAATTCTATTTCAATTCTGCAATTCGGGTCTAATTCAGGGGCGTTAAAGGTGGTGTGTTCAGCTATATATACTATAGTTTAAGCTTTAAAAAGATTATATAATAATCCCTATTTTTTCCAATTTATTCGTAATTTAATAAAATAATTAAATTGATATAAAATGGTTTAATTCATTATATTAAAACCTCATATTCTCCTTCATGTATTTAAGTATAGCTAAGAAACTAGCGTGACAAGGTAACTGGGAAAAAAATAGTTTTATATTTCTTTAGTTCCACAAAAACAGTTTTATTTATAAATTTTACAAATTATAACAGTATGTTTTTTGTTTTATATTTATTTTTAAATTTATTGAGCAATATTTGATTTAGAGTGATGATATAAATAGTGAATTATTAATAAAATGAACCAATCGTATTAAAATTAAATTCCATATTTGACAAATAAGAGCTTAAAACTCATTATATAACACCAATGATCTTGATCTCTACGTACCTAGCTAGGCATTTTACAAATTTTGGCCAAAAAGAAATAAAAAATAGGATTACAAATTAAATGAACTAACTAATGTTTATACATGAGTTCCACCGAAGGAGCTCCACAGCTGAGAACACTCCTCTTCTTCCTTAGATTTTCCCCTCATGGATAACAACTCAAATGCAGAAGTTGGGGCCTGCATAAGGTCCAGTGTGACATTGTTAGTTCCTTGAGCTTCATTGTAACGGTCCCAACCGTTTTGCTCAGGGAATATATGGTGCTGGTTGGAACCAAGAGGATTGGAATTTAGGTCTTCCATTGCATGGTGGTGAAAAGGCCAGTACTCTTTATCCACGATGAGCTGCCTAGCCAGAAGGGCTGCTGCTCGATTTTCTGCAATAAGTTCACCGAGTGCAGCACTGCATCTTGAAGAGAGATCCGGGGATGACATCAAGGATTCGTTACTCGATGACAGAAGAGAGAGAGCACGGCCTGTGGGAGATGACAAGTATGGAAACCTACCTGTTGAGAAGAAGCCAAAGTCATTCAAAAATCATCAAAACTATAAATAGAATTTTAAATATTCTACTTGAACTAAGACCCCTGAGGGAGGCATCTTCCAAGGTCTCAGTTGCAACAACTATATATATTACCCTACTATTACAACTCCAAGCTCCATTTTTTCTTTTATTTATCTTTCTAATTAATTCATAATGTTACTCAAGTCTGCAGCCAAGTTAAATAGAATTCCTTTGAATACTATATATATGCTAAAAGAACTTTCCTGTACATAACATACATATTGTTGCTACAACCTCAGTTGAAACTACAGTTAGTTATCCTTCTAGATTATACTCTATTAAAGGCTTGATAATGATATCATGTTAAGTAGTTGTTGATTTAAAGGTCTTATCGAGATTCGTGTTCCAATAATTATTTTATAAGGTGGTTCACATATTCAATTATGGAAAGTATTTTTGTGCACTAAAGCAAGCAGCAACTCGATCCATTTTCCTAGTCTTTTAAACTTTCAATGAAGCTGGCTGCTCAAGTTGAGCGGAGGAGGTTGTATATATCCTTCTAAGTGGCTAGTAGTTGGCTGACAAATTATTTATGCGAAACCAACCCTCTCTCCAGGCAGCAAATCCTCAGAACTGATCTAACACTGGCAGCTCATGAGAAGAGGTGACTGCAACTAAAGGAAAGTTCATGCTCTATGATAGTTTAGCAAAAGTTAAAGAATGGACCAAATATATATATAGTACTCAAAACTGATGGCAAAGAGTGAGAGCTTTCACAAATATTTGGTATATATCAATCAAGTTCAATAGGAATATGCTGCATTGATATGGCAAAAAAAAAACAGAAAGCCGGCTCCTCCTAGTTCCCTTGCTTAGCCACAGGCAACTAGACCTAAATAAGATGATGATGCAGAACATCGGTAAAATTTTCCTTACAGGGCAGTCTCTTCCATATAATGTCAGAACCTTTAGAAACTTATTAAGAGATGTTTTGAAATTGAATATGCCAGTCAAAGAGCCAAATGTTGCCACATAATTGCTCCAGCCTATGAGAGGATTTCTAAAGTTTCTTGGCATCATATTCTCTCTGTTAATTAAGATTAAAAGGCAAGTAATGACAATGAAGATTTAAATTTGTCCAGTTTGTTCAGAAATTTATTTTAACATTTAACTACCTAGCAAGCAAAATCTTGAGTTTTAAACAAATTCCGAAGAAAGTATATAACCTATTCCAACATATTCTAACTTCTGATCAGCTTCAAATTCAAGTCTAATGCTGCTAAGATGTACTACGTACAATGTAGAAATTGTACTACTTTGAGGTTTGAGCATGAATGAAATTTTATCACATCGACATGCACACATTATGCAAGTGAATGTAGAATTGTCATAAATCCACCACAAGCCCTTCCTATGTTGTGTTGTTCTAAATTTTGTACCGAGTACACACCTCCTGAAAATAGCATGGCTTAGAGATATGAACGCAACATAAATACACACGTACACCTTTTTTTATGACTTTTCATTTTTTAGCATATTTACTTTTTGCATAGGAGCTAAGACACCTTTAAAACACAGCCTAACTTTTTCAATAATTTTTTTCATTTAGGACTAATTAAAGTTTATTTTAAAATTTATAAAATGGCATGATATTAATTCCTAATTTGTCATTATTTTTATGTTATAAAGTTAGGCAGCACACTATTAACTATTAGCTTCTCAGCTAATATTAGGAAATACTTCGAACCATAAAATTATCCTTAAAAGTTATCGTTTTAAATATGAAACTGAAACGGAGTGAATTAAGAAAGGGTACCTAATTGAGAAGAATTATTTTTTGAAACAGAAAGATCATGATGATGAGAAGTCTTTCTTCTTCTCTCATTGTGATCTGCTAATCTCCTCCTGCAACTCCTCTTGGAATCATCAAACTCCATTACTGCATGAAACCTACACCCCCACATCACTTTTATTATCATCATGTACATATTCACACCTACACATATACACATGCACAATTTTATACAATAAAATAATTTATATGTCAATTAATTCGATCTACATCGAATACGGATTGAAACTAACAGAATGAAATAGAATAATAATAATGTATGAATCAGCCTAAATTTATTATTATAGTCATATATTGCAACATACCACCATAAGGACGAGTCATTTCACTAGGCCAAATACCATAAACCATGCACATGATTATATAACTACATTTATTAGAATCGTGAAATCTGCTTTATATATATATATATATATATATATATATATATATATATATATATATATATATATATATTCAAACATACATAAACACACATGACAATTACTCACCTGCTGCACTGTTGACAAAATCGCTGCTCAAGGCCATGAACCACCACTTTTGGAGCCTTTGAGTGTAGCTCACACACCTTGTGCCTCCTGTGGTAATCCTTAGCATTCAGGAGAGCCACGTGACATCCTTCCACCTGACACCTAGGCACCGTAGCCGGTATCGCCACCGTCACTTCCCCCACTGTCGACGGACCAACCATCCCTCCACCACCACCACCACCACCGTAAGAGGGCTTCCCCCGTTTGGATATGGAGAAGCCCGCCACGTGTCGCGTGCTAGGGCAGGTAGCATCCTCAAAATAGTGCCTCTTCCCCAATTTGAGGCACATGAGGTGTGGGTCCGGTTGGTAGTACTGGGACCCAACCCCGGCATAAAGAGAAGGAGAATAAGTAGAGGAACAATATTGTTGTCCATCGTTGCTGGTCCCCCGGTGGGAAAACAATAGTGCGTGGTCTGCACTTGCTTCTGGGTGGGTGGTTGACGTGGTCGGCGTCGCCGCCGTGGCGGGGTGGTGTTGGAATGAGTCGTGGTTACTCCAATGATATTGATGTTGTCGGGTATCCCATGTAAAATTAGTATTTTGCCCCTTGCCGCCACCGGTAGTAGCACTAGCGGCGCTATTAATGTTGAACAAGTTCCAACCATTTTCCATCTCTTTCTTGAGTGTGGGTGGGAAATGGATAATTATTTTGTTTACAGATTAGGGAAACAAGAGTACTGCACTGCATATGGGGGAGATCTGTTTGTCGTCTTTATAAAAGAAGAAAATAAAGATATACGTACAGATGTATAGATATAGAGAGAGAGAGAGAGAAAGGGGATTACGTAACTGTGTTGTAGTCCAAAGTCTGCAGAAAGTGAGAGAGAAACAGAGTTGGGAATCAAGAAGACTTACAGTGGTAATAGTACTAGTCACGTGAGAGAGGATGGAGTGCACGGGGATGAAGGTGGGACCCAATCAATTGGTCTTGGAAGTGATTTGATTGGGAATGAGATGATAGGATAGGACTTTAGCAAGTTCAGTGAACTATTATAGGCTATACATAGCAACTAGCTAGTTTGGTTTTCTACAGAATCCAACATTAGTGAAAGAGATGCATTGGGCATTGGGGGCATGCCATGCTACTTGGTAGCCTGTAGCCACATCACTTGTTTAAAGTGTTTAGCATGAAATTTATTTTTGGGTAAGTTGGTCAATTAATCAATAAAATATTGATATACAGGCGAGACTCTATATGTGTCAGTATTCTATTGACCAATTGATCAACTTATCAAAAAATAAACTTCATGCTAATCGGATCCTTATTTCAGCATCTGGTTACTGTATTAATCAACATATTCTATCTCAGTATATTGATAAATAAATTATTTTAATATAGTCTTCGACTCCACACAATATGTTACGGTAGAATATGTCACATCAGCAGTTTATAAAATATTTATAAAATAGTTTGTGTGATGATGAGTTTGGATTTGACCCCAAGAATCGAACTCTTGACTTTATAGAAATCATAAGGTAAGAGTTATATCGCTGGACCAAGAATTATATGGCTCAAGATATACAATCAATCATCATAATAATGCTATAAACTATTTTGAGACAAAAATTTGTTATCTATATCGTTAACTTATTTATATTTTCATCTAACATAGTTTATAAACTATCTAACAAATATTATTACTTACAAAATTCACTGTTTTGTAATTTTCATTAATTTTTAAATTTAAAAATATTTTAAAAATAATATTATAATTTAGAACCAAACATATTAACATGTTATAAAGACTCCGACCCTATATATTGACTCCATTCTGCCTGACTCATAAAGTGAAGTAAATTATTGAGTAGTACTGATTACTTGCCTGAAAAAGACAACTAAGTACACACCACCAACAAAAACAGAGTAAAAGTTTCCTTTCCCCTCCAAACTGGTTGGTGCATGCCATATGGATGGATATGTTCAGTTTTATAATCCACTCACAAGACTTAATTAATTACTGTTGAGTAAAACTCTTTTACCTCTTGATATGGTATCCCAAGTTGTTTGGTACATATTGCACTCACTATTTTTTACCTTGTTGCAGGTGGGGCATCTCCTTCTCTGTATGTACTAGTACGTATTTCACGGATACTATTTAATGATCAATAATTCTGCACCAAAGTTGACTCTTATACATAAACTTTTAGGGAATTGATATTTTAAGAAGAAAAATTAATATTTTCATTTTTATCTGAGCGATAACTTGTAAAAATATTATTATTTTTCCTTACGGAAATAGTAACTCTCTATATTTATGTTTTTTTTTAAGTGTGTTTAGTTTTGAGTTTTAAATTTTTTTGGAGTTTAATCGTCTAATATTTTAATTACTAGAAAATTTTGCTATGTAAACGTGAGTTTATTTCAGACATTTGTACTATAAAATTAATATAAAATAATTGTGCAGTTGAGAAGATTATTGCACTCCTAAAATTTTAATACAATGTTAAGTAACCAACTCGTCTAAAAACTTAAACGGTTAGATGAAAGACCCAACATCCAACAACGTATAAGCCACAAAACTCACTTCACAACATATATATATATATATATATATATATATATATATATATATAGACCGCTTTTTCAGCGAGCTGGAAGGAGCGAACTAAGAACAAACCGGCTATAGTGATGATTTTTTCCGTCGCTATAGTATAGAAAACCGGTTTTCTATACTATAGCGACGAAAAAACCGTCGTTATAGCCGGTTCGTTATTAGTTCGCTCCCTCCAGTTCGCTGAAGAAAGCTGAGCTATATGTGTGTGTGTGTGTGTGTGATAGAGAGAGAATTGAGTGAATGGTTTTCAAATATGACCATTAACAAGTGAATTTTTTTTTACCATGCACGATCAATAACATTTGGAGTGTATTTAATATTTACCAATAACTTTTTTGTTGGTGAAATGGGGTGTTAATGACAGTACTGGGCATGCATATGAAGAAGCTCCCTACATAGTGTTGTTGTACCGTACTTACTACCAGTCCCAGAGGTTAAGAAACTAGGAAACTACGTCTCATGGGGTTCTCTGAAACACAAACATACAACATTAGTGTTTCTTTTAATGAAACACCCACAATGGGAAAAACAAGTAAAAGTTTTGGATTATTATTGCACTTTGGTCATTTTGGGGACCATTTTTTTTAATTTTTATAACTTTGAGGGGACCATTCTAAATTTTCTATCATGTTGGAGATTTAGGGTTCAATTTAGTTGACAGCCACTGTAATTTCTTACATAAATTTGTTTTACTAATCAAATCCCAAAATTCATATTGTGAGGTCAGAGAACTGATATTTTCACATATAAATTTAATATCATTTTATCAGTTTCCTCGACTTAAATCACTGTATTAGAACACAATAAAATCTATGTTGTTCTTAATTTAAGATGCACAAATATCAATTTCCTCGACTTAAATCACTGTATTAGAACACAACAAAATTAAAATTAATTTTTTTTTAAAAAAAATAAACTAAATCATCAGAAACAAATTAATTTACAATTTTGGAATTGTATATTTATTTATGATAAATAATAGTATTAAGAAGTAGTCAAATGAAATTTTGTACATGAACGATTGAAAGATGTGTTCTATCAATCTTGACTCGTGATGGGCCCTTTTCTTTCTGCAGGCCACCCTTCCAATCTGAACATTTAAAAGGTCACCGGGCCCAACACTATCTATGTGTGGTGTGGGGGGCGAAAGTGTTACTGACTTGTATACTCTCAATGATTGAATCTACACATCATTTGGAGGCCCAGACACACCCATCAAATTCTTCAAAATATAGTTAAGAATATTAAGCAACAAAAAGGGTTTAAATCTGGGTGGTGATTATACAGTAAAAAATATTAAGGTCAAAAAAGAATAAGAACAGATTGTCACTCCAAGGCCCAATAAATTTCATAAGCAAAGGCCCGGTTGGATTATGTTCCCTCCGTTTCTAAAAGATTGTCGTTTAAAGTTTTTGTAAATAATTTAAGAAAGTTATTTAATACTACCATTTAACAATTAAAATTTATTTGAAATTTCATCACTACCCTTTTATGGGAAGTTGAAAACTAATAATACAAGGGTAGGCCTGACAAAATATGGTTATGGGTTGGTTTTAATTTTTAAAATATGGTTATGGTTCCATTTAAGAACTAAAACCATATTAACCATTTTTAATATGGATAATGTGGGTTAGAACCATATAGTTATGGTTAAAAACCATATTAACAATTTTAATATTGTTATAGGTTATGGGTTCTATGAAGGTCTGATTTGACACTAATATTATGTGATTATGTATATATCCCTTACCCCCACCCCTAACCCCCCAACCCCTCCACCCCACCCCACCCCACCCCACCTCACTCCACCCCACCCCAACCCAACCAAAAATAATAATATTATGTGATTATGTATACACCCCTTACCCCCACCGCACCCCACCCCACCCCACTCCACTCCCACTCACTCCCCACCACTATCTCCCCAAAAAAATTAATATTAAGTGATTATGTATACACCACGCACCCTCTACCCTCACCGTGATTATTGTCACACTATTTAACAGAATAGTGAGGACTACTAATACTATCATCTGGACCGTCACTCCGTTTTCCGACTAGTCCTGGCTGGCTACGTTCTCATTTTTTGAAGAGAACAGTGAAAGAAAGGGTGAGCTTAACTAGCCCAGTAAAAAATATTATGATTAAGATAATGCAGAATAAATTATCATTAGTCTTCAACAGTGTTAAACTGATAAAATACAATAGACATCAAGTTTAACTGCAGCAGAACATGCAATCCATTAAAAGAGTCAAGTAGAGAATAAAATCTACTATCTTTTATGATTTAAAAGGTTTTTTTTATCACTTTTATCCCTAGGACTCAGCTTAATAAATAATCCACATCATCCCTACACTACGACCAATGATATTATTTAGTATCACGACCACGAATTATCCATGTACTACGGGCCAAAAATAATTGTGTTTTTATCAACGGTCCTGATCATGGCATAAAACAATTCATCTTTTCAGCCTTGGCCGAAGAGAATTCATAGCCATAATCATACCAAAAACTTTCTATCAATGCACTACGGGCCAATGCGGATTTTTTCCACATCATTTGTAACATTACGGTCATGATTATACCGAATAATTCCTGATCATAATCATACCAAGTCCATCTATGCACTACAGGCCACAGATGACTTTCAACAAAATATAAACATGAAGATGATGACAATGATATAAGAATTCAATAAAACAAGTTCAAAAATTAAATTATCCAGGAACTAATAACGTCCAAATTGTCAACATGATACTTCTTTGTAGAGTAAAATTCAAGAATGCTCAGAAGTATATTTTCATGAAAAGATACTGGATGAAGCGCAAATATCAAGGATACTCCACTAATTTCATGGAGTATAGAAGTCAAAACTTTAACCAACTGAGTATAATAAAGAATGGATTAACAAAAGAAATCACCATGCATGCGGTACTTCGCATAGACAGGTTATTCCAACGGAATAATAAATAACGGAACCAGGTCAGGCGTAATACGCACCGACAGGAAATTTCAACAGAATAATAAAGAATGGAATAACAACAAAAATCACCATGCATACGGTACTTAACATAGACAAGTTATTTCAACAGAATAATAAATAACGGAATCAGGTCCGGCGTAAAACGTACAGACAAGATATTCTAACAGAATAATAAAGAATGAAATAACAACAGAAATCATCATGTATGCGGTACTTCGCATAGACAGGTTATTCCAACAGAATAATAAATAACGGAACTAGGTCATGCGTAAACGCACAGACAGGATATTCCAACAGAATAATAAATAATAGAATAACAACAGAATTTCACCATGTATAGGGTAGCCCGCGTATACAGGTTATTCCAACATAATGATAAAGAATGGAATAACAGAAGTTCTCTTCATGAATACGAAAGAAATAATATCCCTTACGAGTACAACAAATAATATCCCTTACCTTTGAAAGAAGAGTACTCCGACTGGTAGGGCGAGGATATACTCAAAGAAAACTTGCACTACGCTCAAAGCTTTCTTAAACTCTAAAGAAATACGCTCAAGATTATAGAAGAAGAATTCTCTCTCTAGATTTTCAGTGAATTCGTAAGAAATAATGAAGGAATGAGCTTCTATTTATAGAAGAATGGACTGAATAGTAATTAATTCATGAACGGTCCAGATTGATTTACTTTTAATCGGACGGTCTATATTTAAAGCAAAATCTTTTAAATAAAATATAATATATTATATTTATAATCTAATAAAACAAATAACTTTATAAAAGTATTCTGTTTTATATAAAAAGATTTTACTATACAAAATACTATGCAGGCACTATGCGAACACTATGCATAATAAAATATAATATATTCTATTTATAGAATAACTTTATAAAATTATTTTGTTTTATATAAAAAGATTTTACTATGCAAAATACTATGCATAATAGAATATAATATATTATATTTATAGAATAACTTTATAAAAGTATTCTGTTTTATATAAAAAGTTTTTTGTTTTATTACATTAATAATATCAATAAAATAAAACTGAGTGACTTATCACGTAAGCATCAATAATCAATACCGTGTGTTACTATGCAACCACGCGTATTACTGTACTTTTAACACCGAGTGTTTCAACAGTATTAACGGTAAAACTTTCGTCGTTATTTTCATAAAAATATTTTTGTCGTTTTCTCAATCCGACAATAATTTCGTTGCGGGGTCGACCAATGATTATGCCGTTGTACGAATATTTCTCGACACAAAGAATATTCTCCAACCAATCGAATATAATATAACAACTTGCATACTTTGCAAAATTTATAAATATTTCCCACAGCTATAACATTATATTAAATCCACACCATAATATTCAAAAAAATTATTTTGAGAAAATTAAATATTTATTCATAACATCTGGGGTCTCACAGCTTGAAAACAAGTAGGAATAAGAGATACTAAATTTTTCTAGGTAAGACAGAAGCTAGAAACAAAAACATTTGATTTGCAGTCATCCTCATCTGCATGATCAACCCCGGACGTAGATGATATAACTTGCATTCTCCTTCATGAATTAAAATGGCCAGCCCTCTCTCTTGAAGTTGCCCCATACTAAGTAGACTAGTCTTCAGTTTTGGTATGTAGTAACCCCCGTAATTACCTGTATCAGTCCTCTAACTTCCAAACTTACATTTCTCTTGTCGGTAACAACCATTCTTGTGTCATTCCCGAGCTTGACAGTCTGCTGAAAGCTTTCATCCAAGTGTGAGAAGCATTTTTTCCCACACATATGATTCGAACATCCCTAATCCAAGAACCATACGTCTTCTCTTTTTAAATCATGCAGCTTCACTTGTGCCATCAAAAGTAACTCTTCTTTCTCATCTAAATCCACATAGTTGGCCTTGTTATCCCAGTTAGGACACTCGTATTGGAAGTGCCCCAACTTGTGGCACTTGTAGCATTTCACAAGTTCATTGTTGAAGGACTGCCTACCTCTGCCTCTTCCTCGTTCGCGCAACGGATCATGACTCCTTCCTATGTTTCCAAATCTCTCATCATCGATTGAAGCTCGCAAAACTTGATCTTTTTCTATATCCAACATCTTGAACTTCTGCTCATGGACTACTAGTGAGCTATGCAACTCATCAATGGTCATTGTGTCGATGTCTTTTGACTCTTCAATAGATACCACCACATAGGTGAACCTCTCCGTCAACGTCCTCAAAATCTTCGCGACCACCTTTGAGTCTGGCATGACCTCTCCATTGGTTCTCATCTGATTAGCCACAGTCATGACTGTTGTAAAGTATTCGGTGATTGTCTCCCCCTTCTTCATTTCTAGTACTTCAAAGTCTTTTCTTAAAGTGCTGAGAAGGGACTTCTTCACTCGTTCATTGCCACCGAACTTCCTCTTCAAAGAGTCCCAGACAATTTTTGAAGTGCGCCTGTCTAGGACCTTTTCAAAAGTGACTCTGTCAATGGCTTGGTATAGGTAGTGCTTAACTTTGTGGTCTTTGGTCCTCGCACCATCGAGCTGCGCTTATTGTGCATCGGTTAGCATAGTTCCTATTCTTGGCTCCTCGAAGCCGTTCTCCACCAAGCTCTATAACCCTTTTGCCCTGAGTAAGTTTTCCATCAATTCACTCCAATGGTCATACTGACGACCATCAAAGTGTGGAATCTTCGTCAGGCTACTCTTCTCTTCACTCATCCTTCTCTTTGTTTCTCTCAAGAGCCATAACTTTTCACTTTTTTCTCTTATCAGACCCAGTGGATGCTCTGATACCAAATTGTAAGGTATAAACACATGTTGATGAAAGAAAACTTCTCTTATTAAACTCAAAACAGAACATTGGCTTTTATAGCCATATAACCAAATAAAAATTCAAAGAATAACAACCACGTCTAACGACCCTATAAACATGGATCACTACTTGAAGAATAATTCAAAGCGAATATTGGTCCTATCGAATAGGACTTATTAAACATAATTAACCAAGAAGCTCGAAATATAGGCCTACTTCTTCACCAAGCTACTAACTAGTTCAAACATAATCAAACCTAAGACTTAAAAGTCACAAGATCTCAAACTTAATCACCAGACTAGAGCCTCGGTAATATATATCTAATTAAGACACTTAAATATTGTATTGAAATTATTTATCTTACTTATATGGTATTAAATAATACATTAATTTAATAATTTCTTAAGAAATAATTAATCTCAATTCGGGGATAAATTTTCACTATAAGAAATAATGCTATTAGTGATCGCCGCTATCAGCCACTACCCAACCCATCGTTACTGTTGCAATTAGTGATCGCCATTGAAGACGACAATTTAAAAGCAACGTTGTTATTATATTAGTGCCGCAACCCCGTCGCCAATACAGTCGCTATGGAGTTTTTCCTGCCCAATTTCGTGCACGTAGTTTGGCATGAAATGTTAGGGACCACGTGAGACCAACATTGATCGAGTGTCAGTCGCTAATATGTCCATGTTATTTACTGACAAAGAATATTAGCGACATCCACATAGTCGTAGATAAGCGGTTGACGATGATACTTAAAACATATATTAACCAATAGTGGGGTAGGGCAAAATACAGAAAGAAAAAGAGAGAAGAATAAAGAAGGAATAGAGAAAGAAATGAGAAAGAGAGAAACAAGGGAGAAAGAAAGGGAATCGCCGTCAGTATGCTCTCCGCTGCTGTAAGACCCCAACTTTTATGAATAAAGATAAATTTTCTATAATTATTATTTTTGGAATAAATTTGATATAATGTTATAGTTATGGGTAGTACTTATAAATTTTGCAAAGTACGCAAGTTGTTATATAATATTCGATTGATCGGGGAATATTCATTTTAAATAGAGAATATTCGTACGACGACACAATCATTGGTGGACCCCACAACGGAATTATTGTCAGATTGAGAAAACATCAAAAATATTTTTTATGAAAATAACGGCGGAAGTTTTATCGTTAACTGTTGAAACACCCGGTGTTAAAAGTACATGAATACGCGTGGTTGTATAGTAGCACACTGTATTGATTATTGATGCTTATGTGAGAAGTCATTCGATTTTATTCAATTATTGTCGATATTTTATATATTATTAAATCAATAATTGAGATGACAGAGTTATTAATATTATTATTTGCATTATTAACGATGTCTAGAAGTTCTGCTAAGGAGAGGTTTGGTCACCTAATTGCGCGCCAATAGGGAGAAATCCTTATTGGAAAACCCCCTCTTTCTTGGGAACGATCTGGTCGATTAATAGTGTGAATAATAATAATGATGATGAAGTTTTGTTTTATTAGTATTATTAATGTAATAAAACAGAAAAACTTTTTATATAAAACAGAATACTTTTATAAAGTTATTTGTTTTATTAGGCTAATAGTAAAATCTTTTTATATATAACAGAATACTTTTATAAAGTTATTCATTTTATTAGACAATAATTAGAATATATTATATTTTATTATGCATAGTGTTTGCATAGTAAAATCTTTTTAAAAGTTATTCATTTTATTAGATTATAAATAGAATATATTATATTTTATTGTAAACCAATCTGGACCGTCCGTTTAAAGTAAATCGATCTGGACCGTTCATGGATTGGTTACTATTCAGTCCATTCTTCTATAAATAGAAGCTCATTCCTTTATTATTTCTTACGAATTCACTGAAACTCTAGAGAGAGAAACTGTAGAGAGAATTATTCTTCTATCTTGAGCGTATTTCTTTAGCGTTTAAGAAAGCTTTGAGCGTAGTGCAAGTTTCTTCAAGTATATCCCCGCCCTACCGTCGGAGTACTCTTCTTTATAAGGTAAGTGTATTATTTTTTCATATTCATTAAGAGAACTTCTGTTATTCCATTCTTTATTATTCTGTTGGAATAACCTGTATACGCGGTCTACCCTATACTTGGTAAAAATTTTCTGCTATTCCATTATTTATTATTTTGCTGGAATAACTTGTCTATGCGAAGTACCGCATACATGGTGAAATTCTGTTGCTATTCCATTCTTTATTATTCTTGTGGAATATCCTGTCTGTGCGTTTTACGCCAGACCTGGTTCCGTCTTTATTATTCTGTTAGAATATCCAGTCTGTGCATTTTACGCCGGACCTGGTTCCGTTATTTATTATTCTGTTGGAATAACCTGTCTATATGAAGTACTGCATGCATGGTGATTTCTGTTGTTATTCCATTGTTTATTATTCTGTTAGAATATCTTGTCGGTGCGTATTACGCCTGACCTGGTTTCGTTATTTATTGTTATGTTGGAATAATCTGTCTATGCGAAGTACCGCATGCATGGTGATTTCTTTTGTTATTCCATTCTTATTTATACTCAGCTGGTTAAAGTTTTGACTTCTATACTCCATGAAATTAATGGAATATCCTTGATATTTGCGCTTCATCCAGTATCTTTCATGGAAATATTCTTCTGAGCATTCTTAAATTTTACTCTACAAAGAAGTATCATGTTGACAATTTGGACGTTATTAGTTCCTAGATAAATTAATTCTTGAACTTGTTTTATTGAATTCTTATATCATTGTCATCATCCTTATGTTTATATTTTGTTGAAAGTCATCTGTGGCCTGTAGTGCATTGATGGACTTGGTATGATTATGACCAGGGATTATTCGGTGTAATCATGACCGTAATGTTACAAATGATGTGGTAAAAGTCCTCATTGGCCCGTAGTGCATTGATGGATAATTGTTGACATGATCATGACCATTGATGAATACACGAATATCCTTGGCCCGTAGTGCGTGGATAATTTGTGGTTGTGATACTTATGAATATCCTTGGCCGTAGTGCAGGGATGAGGTGGATTATTTATTAAGCTGAGTCCCAGCGATAAAAGTGATAAAAAACCTTTTAAATCATAAAAGATAGTAGATTTTATTCTCTACTTAACTCTTTTAATGGATTGCATGTTTCGCTGCAGTTAAACTTGATGTCTATTGTATTTTATCAGTTTAACACTGTTGAAAACCAATGATAATTTATTATGCATTATCTTAGTCATAATATTTTTTACTGGGTTAGTTGAGCTCACCCTTTCTTTCACTGTTCTCTTCAGGAAATGAGAACGTAGCCGGGACTAGTCGGGGAACGGAGTGACGGTCCAGATAATAGTATTAGTAGTCCTCACTATTATGTTAAATAGTGTGACAATAAATATAATGAGGACTTATTCTGAGAGTGGATATTGTCTAGAAGATAATATTTGTATTAAAACTCACAGCACTCTTGTTGTATATTAAAGATTGTATTTGTATTTTGTACTATATATTTGGCGACTCAGAATAGGTGATGTATACCTATTTTTGGGGCGTCACAGCTGCTGTCGCCATCAGCCCCATCCCTGTTGTCGCCACTATCGTACAAATTAGTTTTTTTTTTGCAATACACGCTATAAATTAGTTGTGTTTTTACAATAATCTTTATAAGTTTATTTGTTGGAGAAATTAGAAAATTTGTATAAGTAAGGTATATGCATCTTGTTAATCCCATTTTTTTAACTTATGAAAATAGATTAATTGTTTCTTCGAAAAAATAATTAGGATTTTACATGATTAAATTGAAAATAGATTAATTGTTTCTTCGAAAAATTAATTAGGATTTCTCTGTTTATGCTGAAAATTGAAATTAGGGTTATAATTGAAGGTTTTCATGTGTAGTAAAGAATTAGGGTTGTAATAGAAGGTTTTAATATGTAATACGTAAAGGTTTTGAAATTGTAATAGCCTTGCCATATCTTCATTTTAACATTACTAAAACACACAAATTTGTTTTTTTGTAGTGGTCAACTAAATCACAACTAAACTTATAGTTATCATGACAAAATCTAATATTCTAACCAAATATGAACTTTGGCCTAATATTCTTGAATTAAGAGTGTAAATGAGTCGAACTAAACTGAACATGAATTTATTCAAATTTCATTTAAAAAGTTAAATTCATACTCGAATTCGACGCAAATTTGAATTGTATTTGAAAAACTCTATTCAGATTCGACTTGACTCAACTCAAATATTCATTATTCAAATTCGATCCGCCTTGGATCAAACTATATTCAAACTACTCGCGAGGCTCGAATTCGAGTTTGCACATAATAACTAGTTTTATAATAAATATAATTATAAATTGAATTTATTATTTTACCTATAAATAATAAAATATATTTACTATTACACTTTACAAATATAAAATCCCAATTAAAAATAAAAATAAAATAAAATAATAATAATTAATTATCCTAATTTGATTTAACTTTGTATAAATTATAAGAGAATGTATCGAGTATCTAATCGAATATGTATCTAATCGAGTATGTATCTAATCGAATAACTAGGCGTAATTCGTGGGCCTAGGGGCCGGACTACCTTGAACTTTTAAATTTTTTAGTTTACATCTTATATACTCCATTTTTAATATAAGTTATTTTAGAGTTGTGCATAAATATTAAAAAAATAATTATATAATATTAAATATAATATTAATTATCTATATCGTCCTTGTATTAGAAAAAGAGTGTTATTTATTGGGCAAAAAATAGTGAGAGAACCAAAATTATATTTAATACATGGATAATATTGGAAACTAAGCAATTAATACTTACTTGAAATTCTCAAACTACTTATATTAAGGAACAAAAACAATTATCTAAAACGATTTATATTAAGAAACGGAGGGAATAATTTTTTAAGTTTCTTAAAATTTATATTAAAATTTACATATATATTTTTTAGGCCTCTTAAAATTTAAATATTTTTTAAGTCAATATAAAATATTAAAAGATAATATATCAAGTATGTATTGTTTTTTATATAACATTTTAAGATCTTTATATATCTTAATGCATGTAGTATATATAGAAAATATAGAATTGTCCATAAAATTTAAATTAGGGCAACTCCTGCTATTTTTTATAGCCCTCGGGAAAAAGATTCTTGGCTTCTTCCCTCCCATGATATATATGACAAAATGATAAAGAGAGTTTTTGCAACTAATTAGCAATGATCTCCACTTGATGCAGGAAAATGCAAGGCTCCTTCAGGTCAAATCTGAGTGCGTAATTTTTTAATTTTGAGCTGAAAAAAAATATAAATTTTATTTAAAATCATGATATTAATTTGCTCTAGCTCAATAACTCTAATTTATGTATAATCTTGTTTATATATACTCGTTATTTTTGCAGTTATTAAAAAACTTATAAATAATTAATTAACCATGGTCAAGATATCCTAATATATCATCCTATTATTCCTATAAGTAAAGAATTAAGTGGGTAATTAAGTTAAAGGACTCTTTGTCATATATACACATTTACATCACAAAATCAAGATATTGCAGGCTTAAAATCTTGACTAAGACAATATTTATGTAGTATTAAATTATAAACACATAGTTATCATGATCTCCATTATCAAAGTTCAGAGAATGAAACTTTAATTGACTAACGATTAAAAAATAAAGATTTGATAAAGGTGGTGTATATATATATATAGGTGTCTTTTTATTAAAAACGAGCAGGTTATAACGACGGTTTTGTCCGTCATTATAGCATAAAAAATCGATTTTTTATACTATAACGATGATTTTGTTCGTCGTTATAACCGATTCATTTTTTATTTAGCTCCTTATGATTCGCTGGAGATACGAATCAATATCACTCACAATCATGCGTAAGCACTCGATGGTAGAATTTCGTGAAAAAAAAAGAAGAAGAAAGTAAATAGGCCTCTTATGGATTAGTGGTGTCAAAAAGTTGATATGACCCTCCACTGCTTTTGGTTGTAGGTCAATATCATCCACCATCTTCAACCTCAAAATATATTCCTCGCATGCAAAAATAAATAAATAAATGATCTTCACATGGCCATCATACAACATGCATGACGTATAGCCGTGAGTTTAATTAATTTAACACATAAAAACATCAATTTCCTTATTAAATGGAGTACGTATAACATGAAACTTTGGGTTACTACGTACTGCAGATTAATCTGTGTTAATTAGACCTTACATTTGTGAGTTGCTTTTAAATTGGACAAGGAAAGGTGGAAGGGTACTGTAATGCTAAGTCAGCAACCATGCATGTGATTCTTGGTGATAGCTAACTAGTTCGGAAACAAAGGGAAGTTAATTCAACAGATCCTGGAAATTATCCCTCTAGGTTATATATATATATATACGGAAGGGATCTGGTCCGGGAGGCCTGATTTAAGTTAAAATCCGAACTTTCGTTTTCAACCGCAGGATGATATCTAACGGCCCAGAGAATGGAGAAAAAAAAAGACGCGGATCTAAAAAACAAAAGGGTCGGGTAAAAAAATAACTGGGCAATCTTTTTCCTAAATAGCTTTTTCCTCTCTTCTGAACAAAGTTCACAAGTCGGACGTTGAAATATCGCCGGACGAAATTGGCCTCCTCTCTCTTCGAACACAAATCGCGTCTTTCTTCTACACAAGTCGTGTCTCTCTTTTTCCTAAATTGCGAGTTCCTCTCTCTTCTACACAAGTCGCCGGACGTTGGAAAGGCTCGTGGTCTGTCTCAGGCAAGTCACTCACAGCGAGTGGTCTCTGTCTCCAGCCAATCACTCACGTTGGAAAGATAATTTTTAATTTTCTGTTCTAACTGTGATACCTTGTCATGTCTCAGACTTTCAGATTCTCTATTTTTCACTTTTCAAACATGTAAGAGAAACTAGCACCAGTCCAAACATCAAGCCATTTGAAGGAAATAATTAAAATAAAAATATTCCGGCAGAATTTCTTATATAAAACTTACTGAGACAGCACAAGTGCAATACCTGCACCACTAACTCCCATATGACAAGCAAAGATAAGAATTGGGTCCAAAATAACATTTGATACATCTCCTGCAACTATATTAAGGATAAAGTGAGCTTAGTTGAAATCTGCAAACCTTTAAAAGGTATGTACTAATATATGTACAGATTCTTAAAAGCATTACATTAGTATCTTGTTATACAAAGGCAACAACTTGCTGCATTATGCAAACCTAACATGTATACAACTCAGAATCAAAATCAAGCATATGGCTGACAGATAATAATAACAAACTGTAATTTTGTTCTCTCTCCTTTTATTTTCTTTTTGTCGGATTCAAGGAAGAAAGTACAAAAACTCTAAACCCTTATCCGTTCGTGTTCAGCTTCGGCCGGAATCTTGGGAGACAGAGACAGAGACAGAGATATTGAAATCGTGTCCGACGGGCGGAATCTCTTTGTGACGGAGTCGCGATGATTTCGTCCGGAGTTTGTGAAAGAAAGACGCGATTTGTGTTCAAAGAGAGAGGAGGCCAATTTCGTCCGGCGATGTTTCCAACGTCCGACGATATTTCAAAGAGAGAGGAGGCCAAAGACGCTGTGAGCTTTGTTCAGAAGCGAGAGGAAAAAGCAATTTAGAAAAAAGATTGCCCAATTATTTTTTTACCCGACCCTCTTTTTTTGTAGATCCGCGTCTTTTCTTTTCCTCCATTCTCTGGGCCGTTAGATATCATCCTGCGGTTGAAAACGAAAGTTCGGATTTTAACTTAAATCAGGCCTCCCGGACCAGATCCCTTCCGTATATATATATATATATATATATATATATATATATATATATATATATATATAGTCAGTTTTTTGTTCATACCCATTTATTTTACATACCACACTTTTAGTAACGGACCGGTGACAATATGATCATATAGAATTGATAAACGGTTTGTGGTGAAAAAGGTATGTTAAATTAATAAAGGGGTATATATGCACTTGATTCTCTCTCTATATATAATATATAATGAGCTTCCTTGAATTTCTCATGAAGGTCAAATAGGTTGTGTTTCATGTGTGTGAGTGAGAGAGAGAGTTCATATATATATATATATATATATATATATATAATGACCTTCCTTCTTCTTCAATTCATGTTCACATGAAGGTCAAAAAGGTTGTGTGTCATGTGTGTGAGTGAGAGAGAGAGTTCATATATATATATATATATATATATATAATGTGCTTCCTTCTTCAACTCATGTTCACATGAAGGTCAAAAAGGTTGTGTGTGTGTGTGTGAGTGAGAGAGAGTTCATGGCTAGCTTCCTCGTCAATTCAAGACCCAATAAGAAAATTTTTTGGTGATTTATATATCATAAATGCCCAAAAAAGTGTACTTCTATTTTTTTTATTTTTCTTAATTAATGAAATGAATGGACTAAAATGCAACAACCAATTCTCTCTTTATATCTGATCTAGCTCTCTTTAATTATTCTTATAACAATGTTATTATCACATAAAAAAGAGTCTTATAATACTCACATACACATATAAGTATACTGTGTACCCCTGTCTGATATGTAGAACTCACAGTATAAATATATGTGTATATAAATATTATGTTAATTTTTTTTTATGTGATAATAATATTATTTTTATTCTTAATAATTAGTTCATGCCCCAACGTTTGTTTGTAGTACTAAGTCGAGCCCACAAAATCTAATAATATAGCATCATTTCCAAGAAATCTTATTTTTCCATAAAGGCTAATTGTTGCTTTTCCATTTCTATACTGACAAGAAAACAATAATAGAGGAGTACTCTCATAAATACTTTCAATGAATCTGAAAAGTTTCCAGCTTTAGGTATTATGAATGAACCCCAAATGTGTCCTTATCAATGGATCAGTTTAAACTTGTTCATCCTTGCGATTAAACATCAAACTGGTCATTAATTCAGTCAAAAAAATGTACTTAAAAAAAACAACTTTTAATCAACTAAAAGGTTGCTAATATACATATACATACATATATATTTTACACACATTAAAACCTCTGCCATGAAATTTCATTTTCATTCAGCTAGTTAGAACATGACATCCTTGAGAAGCTTGTACCTGCGGGTGGCAGTCCTAGGTGAAGGCACTCCGGCGGTCGGATTCTTTCCCTTCTGCTCAGAACTTTCTTCATGTTGCTTTATCCTGCCACCGGAATACTGCTCCGACCGCTTGTCGATCACAAGTTCATCATTCCTAGCCATGGCTTTTTTGGAAGAACCACCATGTCTTGAACTTCTTTCCTCACTTTGACACCAATCACATACTTCAATCGACTCCGATGATTCGCTATAGTAATTGCTGCAATACCTATATATAGGAATTCATGATCAAATAGTTGAAATATGTGTGTGTGTGTATATATATTATGTATAATTCTGATGAAAATTATAAGTATTGAAGTCAAAGCACTAGATAAAGACAATCACAGAATATTACAAATCTCACTTTAACATAAATTTAGAACACAACTTAAATAACAACAGGAACACATGGATATATATTTTATAGTTATCATAAAATAATATATATAAACAAATTAAGTCTTAAATATTAATTCATGACGATGTACTAATTGTATTAGACATCCTAGGGCGAACTAAAGGTGATGGTGGTGGCTGGGATGGTGTTTCATGTAGACAAATACATACATACATACATACATACATACATACATACATACATACATACATATATGGGGGATGCTTCAGGACCGGACTTAACGTCAAGATTTGTCCACACTCCTCAATCATCAAAGTGAGTCAAATCCAACACAAAAACGCACTACAAGAAAAAAGTTTAATTCCGACGAAATTATTTCTCTCGGAATTAGAATAATATCGATTGAATATTCCGTCGATCATAAATCCCTCGAAAATAGTATAATTACGACGGAATTCCGTTGAAGATAGGAGTCATTCCTTGGCGCCAAACTTCCCGTCAGTGCCAACCCTAATTTCGACGAAATACGAGCTAATTCTGACGAATGTTTCGTCAATCATAAAGTAATTTCGAGGAAATCATTTGTGACGAAATTTCTGTTGAAAATAACTAAAAACCTATAACATATCAATTCTCAGCCACATTTGTCATTTTACTCTCTATCTCTCTCAATTCTCTCTCATCTCTCAGTACCCTCTCTTATCTCTGTACTCTCTTAGTCGGAAAACCATCTCCTCCTCTCTTAATTCGTCGTCTGTACGCCTCCTCCTCCTCCTTTGTCAGACGTTTTGGCTGGAGCAGTCCTTTGTCGGACGTTTTGGCTTTGTTGTGGCTTTGTCGTACGTGAGTGGTGGCTTTCTCCTCCTCCTCCTCCTCCTCCTTAGGTAGTAGCTAGTGTAACATTTTAAAGGTTAGAGAATGATATATATTAGTGCCCTAATTTAGGAAGACCCTGAAAATTTTCTGTCCTAATCTCGTAAATTAAAATTAAAATTTCTTCCCTAATTTAATAAATCGAAAATTTTCTATATGAATTTTTATATGGAATAATGTTTATGATAAACACATTATCAATATTCCCCTAATTTTTGTGTTCTGATAAATTTTATGTAGAACGTATTTATGTTATGATAAGTTATTATCAATTCCCCTAATACATATGTTTCTGATACATATGCCGAAAGACTTTTTGTTTTTGATAAATGCATATATATATATATATATATATATATATATATATATATATATATATATATATATATATATAGAGAGAGAGAGAGAGAGAGCAAGAATCAAGTGCATACCCCTTATCTTAGTCACCCGTGCTTACCCCCTGTAGACGACGGTTTCGGTCATACAACAGTCGTCTATACTTTTAACGACAGACAACATATAGCGTCGCTAAAAGTATAGACGACGATTGTATGACCGAAACCGTTGCCTAAAGGGGGGTGAGCACGAGTGAGTAAGATAATGGGTATGCACTTGATCCGAACCGTATATATATATATATATATATATATGTTCTGATTTGGGATTGCCTTATATATATGATCTTGGTAAATCATTTTGGGACTGCTATTGTGTTTTTTGAACTGATACTGTGTGATTTTAATTGATCAAGTATATGTTAATTGACTCAATTGGAACTGAATTTTTAAACTTATACATGTTAATTGATTATGCCACTATTTTGGAACTGCCTTATCAAGCTTGCCACTGATTTTGGGACTGCCTTATATGTTAATTGATTCTGATATTTAATGATGATCATTGATGGTACTCGGTATACTTGTCATTTTTGACGGAATTCCCGACGGAATTTCCGTCAGAATTATTCAATTGTAAAATTCGTGGACAGTGATTATTTTTATATATTATTTAATTATTTTCTTAATATTAAAATAAACTAAGTAACATTTACTTGGTTTCTTACTACTAAAATAAAATAAAATGAACCAAGTAGCATTTACTTAGTTTTTTACTACTAAATAAAATAAAATAATATAATAACAAAATAAAATATAATAACATAATTTACTTAATATAATATAAGATAATTAATATAATAAAAAAATAATAAAATTAAATAACATAAGTTAATATATATAAGCAAGTTAATATAAGAAATAAAAAAATAATTAATATAAAATAATTTAATTTAAATAAAATAATTTAATGAAAATAAATTATAATTAATTAAATAATGTAATATAATGTAATAAAAAATAAATTAAAGAAAAGAAAATAAAATAAAACTAAATGAAATAACTTAAATCATACCTAGTAAATAAATAACATAAAATAAAATAAATTATATTTAATTAAGTATTAATATAATACAAAATAAAATAAAATAAATTTTATAATAAATTAGAAGACAATAAAATAAATTCAATCAATTAAAATAAATTAAAATAAATTTAATAAAATAAATAAATAAATTTATAAATTTAGATAATATAATATAATAGAGAATAAAATAAAATAATAAATTAAACTAAACTAAACTAAACTAAATTAAATAAAATTAAAAATTATTATTTATTAATAATACTCATATATATCTTTGGAACGTATTTTAGGTATATGCGTCGATTAAAACAGAAAGTCAAGAACAAAGCTCATGTGGAGGGTTTTATTGCTGAACGCTATACGGAGGAAGAACTTGCCAACTTCTGCTCATTGTATTTTGACGATGTTAAGTCTCAACGAAGCACAACCGTTTAAATAGGAATGAGATCGTTGGTCCTAAATCTCATGATAATGATGAGTTAATTGTATTCACATATCCGGCTAATTAAGTCATTTTGGCCATGAGACGATGACTTACTTAAGCGACAAAGATTTGAAGATTGTATGTACATATATACGTGCTTCTAAATATGCCTGAAGTATCATCATACACCAGGTATGAATTATTATTTGTCGCATCTAATATAATTTATAAGTGTAATCATCTATATATTAAGTCATTTTATTATTATTTTAGTTCATTCGAAGAGGAAGCGTATGCTTTTAACCCGACTTTAAATGCAGTTGGAAGCATTCACTACTGTTAATTTCCAACAGTGGTTTAAGAAAAGGGTTATTAGTTTCCAACAGTGGTTTGAGAGTTTTATAGATGTCATCCGAGAACATTACAAAGTTATTAGTTCTTTTCCCGGCTGCATCGTGAATGGGTACAAATTTAAGGTCAATGACTTGAATGAATTCACATAAGTCAATTCTGGAGTTGTGGTGTTGGGAAGTTGTTACCATGATTCTGAGTCCAATTACTATGGAAGTTTACTGTGACGCCCCCAAAATAAGTCCACACAACCCATTTTGAGTCGCCAAAATACATGGTACATAATTCAAATAAAAACTTTCATATTTATAACTATTAAACTGTCGTGCAAAATACGACAAAATATAAGTTGCGAGTTTCAATACAAATATTGTCTCGTAGACAATATCCAAACTCAAATAAAGTCATCATTACATTTATTATCACAATATTTCACAAGACAATAAAGCCTTCTATAGTAACTATCTCGGACCATTACTCCACTCTTCGACTAGTCCCAGCTACACTTTCATTTCCTGAGAAGAACAATGGAACAAAAAGGAAAAGGGTGAGCTCAATTAGCTCACTAAAGAATATTATGACTAAGATAATGAAAAATAAATTATCCTTAGTCCTTAATAGGAAAAAATTTGATATAATACAATAGACAACAATTTTTAGATCAACAATTGTAGCGAAAATAATAATCCATTAGAAGAGTCAACTAGAGCATGATGTTTGCTATCTTCTATGATTTAAAAGTCAATCATTAATATTTTATCCCTGTTACATCAATCAATAATTATTTTCAATCAATGAATTATCTATACACTACGGGCCAAAGATAATCATTTGTATCACCAGGGGTTATGATCATGCCAAACACATGTCCATCTATGCACTACAGGCCAAAGGGGAATTTTACCACAAACCTTTATTTGTAATATTAAAGGTCATGATTATACCAATACAAAATTCCTGGTCATAATCATATATATCAATCAACAGTCCATCTTTGCACTACGGGCCAAAGATAATTTTTAAGCATAAGGATGATGACAATGATATAAAGAATTAATCGAATGAGATCAAGAATAAATATTAGAAATTTATAATTTAATTTATCCCGAGTTCAAGAATGTCCAAATTGTCAACATGATCACCAATTGTGGAGTAAAATTCAAAAATGATATTTAAGATTCAAATTTCAAAGATAATTTGGACAAAGAAAAGAAACTAAATTCCATCGTGATTAGTACTCCAGCATGAATAGTGCCCCGAATGAATAGTACCCCGTCATGCAAAGTACCCTGAATTAATGAATAGTACCCCAGATGAATAGATTAAAATTTAATAAGAAAATTCAGACCAATATTCCAGTGAAATGATATTAGATGAAGCGCAAACTATTAAGGATATTCTACTAATTTCAGGGATTTTCACTATTTAATAATAAGGTTATGGAATTAAACAAATAATAATTTCGTACCATAAATAGAGAAATATGAAATAAAATGATATCCCTTGACGAGTACAAAAAATGATATCCAATACGAGTATGCAAGAATATCGCAAGCTCTAACCAGCGCTAGCGTCCGAGAGCACCTATTAGACCATCTCATACAGGCCCTGACTTGGACGACGAGATTTTCCAGAGGGTTATGGCATCAGTTTCCTTGACATTTTGTACAGATTCGGTTATCCTTCGTCGGGATTTCCCCAACCGAGCTCGCCTTCTCCGACTAGTTCAGGATATTGCAGCATGGGCCACCGTCGAGAGTACATGTATCGCGCAGGAGCACTTCATGATATCGCAATACGCGAAGAGGTGTTCCGGTTGATGGTTACCTTACTCTCGGAGGCTTTTGGCCCGAAAAGGAGTCAACCCCCACATACTCAAGTATTATATTTATTTTAAGTTAATTAATTTGTATATTATTTAATTTTCATACTGTCTCTTTAATTCTCTCATACGGACTAATACGTTATATTTTTTATTGTATCAACAGAACTGAGATACTGATATTGATGGTAATGGCATACAGGATTTTCGGACACCCGAGTAGCATCGTTGACCCTCGCTAGATGATTTTGATCCTACTGGTGGTAATACTAGTTTAGGTTGATCTATAGTGTATATCATATATCTGTTTAGGTGTTTTGAAAAACATTGTATAGTTTATTGATTTTATGTAAAGACATGTAGTTTAGTTTGATTCTCTATGGAAATCCATGTAGTTTACGTTAGATTTTACGTTAGATTTTAATGTTAACTCGGTGCTATATTATCATTGTCCGTTGTAGTTTATAACTATGTAGTTTAATTTATTTTGCAGTTTAGTTTTGAAGTTTATAAGATAATCATTGTAGTTTTTAAGTTTAGTTTAGTTTTTTCGTTATTCTTTGTAGTTTAGTTTGTAATTTGCATTGTTATTTAATGTTAGAATGTATTCGAAGCAAAGTACTATATATGTTGTTGTTGGTTGTTGGAACATATAGATATTGAATATTATCGTGTGTATTGTTGTGATAAAGCATATTATAGGTACACAAATGTGGTTTAAAAACCTGGAAAATACAAAAGTAAACAAATAATGTTTAAAAAAAATTCTTATTTCCAATGGAATAAGTTAAAATCGACGGAATTTCTGTCGAGAATAAGGAGTATAATTTATTTTAAAAAAACTATTTGCGACGGAATTATTTTATGTCCGACGGAACGTTTGTCGATTTTAAGGATCTCCCCATCTCAAAAAATCGGCCACGTGTCACGTTAATATCGACGCACTATTTAAGACGGAATGGAACCCGTCGAGTTTAGTGTGACTGTGACGCAAAAATTATCGAGAATAATTCCGTCGTACATAGATATTTCCAATCGAATTGTCGACGAAATTAAGGTCGACGACCATTAATTCGACCAAAATTCAGATGGAATATTTTGTTGTTTCCTTGTAGTGCGACTGAATAGGCTTACTTCCAACGGAATATTCTATCAGAATTAAGGCTTTTTCTTGAAGTGATGAAGTCACACCGAAAGTTTGACGACTTGGGCCGTCGGGGGATAACTCCGGTGTGAGAATAAGTACATTCTAGATAAGGTTTAACAATAGAGGCTTAATGCTCTAGTACTGTAAAAATAATAATGCATGTACATGATGATTCGGTATAGCCTTGTATTTATAATGATCACACCTCCTTCCCCGTATAGAATTAGAACTCCTCATTAGGTATGATTTCTTAATGAGATTGAAAAAAATTTCTTAAAGAAAGGAAATCGGATTACATCCTGACACTTTCCTTAGGAGTTGGAAATATTAAATGCAATTGGGAATCTTTGATTCCTTAAAATATTAATATGCCCAAACAGATTCTTACGTAGGGTTATATACCTCCACTTCGAATTATCATTCGTATCAAATAAGGAGAAGAAGATAGATATTAGGGCCCATTCGGCAACGACTTATTTTAAATTGACTTAAATTTAAAATATAAGTTGACTTATAAGTTATTTTAAGTTAATTGTGACTTATAAGTAAAAGCGTTCGGCATCAATTTGACTTATAAGTCAGAAATTAAGTTAAAACAAGTGATGAAGGTGTTTGGCTGATAATGACTTATAAGTTAAAATAAAATATAAAAATTACTAAAAAGGACATTAATAAAAAGATACATTGATTCAATATTATATCATAACAATCATCCACGATTTCATTAAATAAAACACTAAACAAATTCTCTAAACATATCAACTACAATCTTATTCCAGGTTATAGATTCTTAATGCAACATTATCTCTTATTGTTTGCATAATTAAACCATTACTCGTTAAAGTAGATCCACCCCAATGTACAACATTGTCATCACCGCCACCAATAACATCTTTTGGACGATATCTCTCCTTCTCAACTACTTGAAATATATCAGACGATATTTCATGTAAAGACCGAGAAAATCGTAATTGAATGTAAATAAGTTTTATTTAATTATATTGAATAAAACGAGATTATATATATGGTATTATTCTGTGTAATGTGTTTAAAGGTCGTTCTATAACCTATGATGAATGTATGATGTTAGTATTCTGGTTGTATGCTAGAATTAAATAGTATAAATTTCCAAGATGAAAATAAAAAATTTGAGAAAAAAAAATATTCATCCAAAACTACTCGGAAATTATTTTTGAGTTTTCGAGAAACTCGAAATGTTAGAATTTTTAGGAAAGAAGGAATATCTAATAAAAATTCAGATATGACAAATGCAGTTTTTCGTCTACGTACTCAAATTCAAGATGTTAGGGAAAGTGAAATTTAAAGAAAAAGAATGATTAAGTATAATAAGAATTATTATTATACTAAAAGAATACGAGTATAATACAATGTATTATACAAGTATAATACGAAGAATAATACAATGTTTAATATGAGAATTATACGAAGTGAATACGAAAATAATACGAGAATTATACGAAAAATCAAAGTCTTGGTCAACAAAAGTCAAGATTGACTATTTTTTAATGGATTTGGATTATGGCAAGCCCAAATAAATTAAGAAGAAGGCCCAATGAAAATTTAAATCAAGGCCCAAAGAAATGTTAATTCAAGCCCAAAGTTTGACCTAAATTGAATTTATTTTAAGCCCAAACTAAGAACTGAACCCATGGGTCGAACCATTGATCAAGTGGTGGTAAATGGAACATGTGGCAACCCATGTAGGTCCCCCATGGGTGGTGACCGACCACCAAGCTTTCAAGAGAAACTTGGTGGGATATTTGGAGCAAGCTAGGAAGATGGGAATAGTACGTAACCATGACTCAAAAGTTATTTTGATGATTTGGATGGAAATAAATCGATGGTGGATGATAAGGGGATGTAATATAAGATTGGAAACTTGGGGGTTTATCAATTCTTTTACTTTTATTCATTTGTCATTTTCTATAGGGGCGAAGCTAAGAGTAACATTGTGGGGTCAATTAACTCCACTGATTTTTTTTTTTTTGATATATATTATGTAATAAATTTTTTGTGCGTGTAATTTAGTACTTTGACCCCACTGAATTTTTATTTTTTTATATATATGATGTAATAGATTTTTTATGGGTATAATTTATTAATTTGACCCAATTAATTTTTATATATATATGATTAATAAATTTTTTGTGGGTGTAATTTAGTAAAAGTTCTCTTATTTCTAACGGAATATGTCAAAATCGACAGAATTTTAGTCGAGAATAAGGAGTATAATTTTATTTTTTTTAAAAACTATGCGTCGAAATTATTTTATGTCCGACGGAACGTCCGTCGATTTTAAGGATCTCCCCATCTTAAAAAATCGGCCACGTGTCACGTTAATATCGATGCAGTATTTATGATGGAATGGAATCCGTCGAGTTTAGTGTGATTGTGACGCAAAAATTGTTGAGAATAATTCAGCCGTACATATATATTTTTGACGAAATTAAGGTCGACGACCATTAATTCGATCAAAATTCTGACGAAATATTCCGTCAAAAATATCCTATTTTCGACGGAAATACGCTAGTTTCGACGAAATATTCCGTCGGGACAAGTCGTTTCCTTGTAGTGCGACTGAATAGGCTTACTTCCGACAGAATATTCCGTCGGAATTAAGGCTTTTTCTTGTAGTGATGAAATCACACCGAAAGTTTAACGACTTGGGCCGCAGGGGATAACTCAGATGTGATAATAAGTACAGGCTGAATAAGGTTTAACAATGGATGCTTAATGCTCTAATACTGTAAAATAATAATGCGTGTGCATGATGATTAGGGTATAGTTTTGTATTTATGGTGCTTACACCTCTTTTCCCATATAGAATTAGAACTCCTCATTAGGTATGATTCCTTAATGGGATTGAACAGAATCTCATTAAAGAAAGGAAGTCGGATTACATCCTCACACTTTCCTTAGGACTTAGAAATTAAATCCAATTGAGAATCTTTAATTCCTTAAAATATTTAACTACCCAAACAAAATCCTACGTAGGGTTAAATACATCCACGTGGACTTTGGCCCACCATATAAGTCATCTAATATATAAGTCATTATCAGCCGAACACCTTCATAACTAGTTTTAACTTAATTTCTGACTTATAAGTCAAATTAATGTCGAGCGTTTTTTACTTATAAGTCACAACTTAAAATAACTTATAAGTCAACTTATATTTAAATTTAAGTCATTTTAAAATAAGTCGTTGTCGAACGGGCCCTAATATCTATCGTCTTCTCCCTAATCTGTTCAGCATCGTGAGGGAGTATGTTGAATACAAAATTAATAATGGTCATATATTTACCTTTTTTTTGGTATAAAAAATTAATTGAATAAATATTAAAATGAGACTCAATATTACACATAAATATTTTTTAGTCATGTGTCGTTGTCATGTCATTAATTTTATGACGTGACATTATCAATTAGACGTAATCAAAAAAAATTAAAATTTTAAAACCCTAATGGAAAAAATTAAGAAGACGATTCCAAAGTGGAAAAAAAATTAAAAATTTAATCTCCTAATGAAATTTTTTGAAAAGACAATCCCTAAATTAGAAAAAAATTAAAAGTTAATTCCCTGATTAAAAAAATTGAGAAAAAAATCCCCAAAGTTAAAAAATTCAGGATATTAAAATATATTTAATTTTTTTGTTACAAGAACAATCTACTTTACTCTATTCTATGAATATGAAGGCGTAAATTATAGCGGGTGAAACTGCAACCATACTAACTTATATGGTGAACATTAGGCCAAGTAGGCTACTTCTCGAACTTGATCATATATATCAATTTCATGACATCCAATGATGTATGTGCATCATGTAAATTAATAATGATGTTCATAATATGAATTTAAATCTGTTATCTCATTTTATGTATTTGTAAATAAATAGATAAAAATTATGGGCCAACAATACATAACAATTAGTGAAAAAGATGAGATAACAGATGAGACAGATAATATGATAGACAGCAGAATTAAACTCTTCATAATATACAAAACATGCATATTTGTGTGTGTGTGTGAGACAGAGAGAGTATCAGTGGTGGCATACGAGTGTTGGAAGCGGTTGCGGCAGTTGTTGCAGTGGAAGAGCTTATCAGAGAAGCCTATGTCACCACACATACAACATACTTTCTCAACATCCACCATTTTAATTTCTTCAACCTTGCTACCAGCTAGCGTCTTCTTCAAACTTAATTCTTAATTATTTATTTGATGATCCTGATGATGATGATGATGATGATAAACACACAAGGGAAATTAAGAACAAGAGAGATACCCAAGAACTAAGCTAGAAAGATAAGTATCAGCCAAGAGAAACTTAAAAAGAATAAGGCATTAATGGTCTGAGTCGATGTATGCATTTAGATACTATATATATGTTAGAATTGACCACACGCACGCACAGGATGACAATAATAAATTAACACAGAGATTTACATTGTTCCCTAATTTAGATAGTCCACGGAAGCGGCGTTATATTTTTATATATTAACCGAGTTTATAGGGTTTTACGATAGAGAGTATATATAATTGCTACTTTTATTCCAATCATAATTCACATTATAGCCTAAATACCCATAATATCATTGTAACATCGTACCATACTGTGGGGGGCTAGCCCTCCACATCCCCCAACCTTCGTTTCAAAACCTGATGGGTCAATGCTCCGCTCCGCACTTGATTTTTTAAAAAAACTTATCCGTTATTAGCCACAAGTTCTAACAATATATATATATATATATATATATATATATATATATATATATATATACTAGGACTGAGCAAAAAAACGGGTATAACCGAAATACCGAACCGAACCGAAATAAATTAACCAAAATTTCCTGATAATTCGGTTATTTTTGACATTTCGGTTATATCCGAAATTATTTACGGTTTACGGTTAGTTTATACGGATTTCACTTTTGGGTTATTCGGTTTAACCGAATAACCGAATAAGTCTGGCTAAGAAATTAACCGGATAAGCCTTATATTAAAGAGTAGCAGCACCACTGCACCAACACATGACATCATGTATTTCTCGACGAGTAACAAAGTGCTGGCTGCTGAAGCACATGACATCTCCTCTCTTCATTATCCCAGCATATGACATCTCCTCTCTTCATTATCAAAGCACCAGCACATGACATCTCAAGTTCTCAACGAGTAGCACCAGTAGGTCCAGCACCGCAACCTTATCCAACAGCGTAGCAGTACCGGCGCCGAAGCCAGATGCCAGATCTCGAACTCCCCCTTTTCTGATCCAGAGGCCAGATCTTGAACTCCCCCTTTTCTAATCTGGTTTAATTCCTTTTTTTTGATCTGTTTGGTTGTGGTGAAGATATTGAAATAGAAAGAAATTGAAGAAAGATCCTGAGGAATTGGGCAAAAAGAAGAGGAAGGATCTGAGGAATTATTTTATTTTATTAGTTATTTTGATTAATTAATAAAATAATTTGAATAGATTTCCTAATTCCTATGGCCTATGCATATTTATTATTCTGTTAATTCATTTGCAAGCTAGCGAATTGTATGGATTTCTTATGATTTCAGCATATATCTTGTGGATTTTCAATTTTGAGCTTGCAAGCTAGTGAATTGCAGGGATTTGTAAATCTAGTAAATTCGGTTATTAATCGAATAACCGAATAATTAATTTGGTTATCATGTATTTCGGTTAGTTGTTCGGATATTCAAAACAATACAATTTTGATTTTCGGTTATAACCGAAATGTTTATTCGGTTCGGTTATTAACCGAATGCTCACCCCTAATATACACACACACACACACACACTACTACAACTGAAATATTTATAAAAAGACGATTTTAAATATAATTTTATATTGTTAAATGTTCTTGTCACTGATATTAATTAAGAATTTAGTTGTGATAGTCATATATTAAAATAATAAAAAAATAAAAAACAAAAAATAAATTTAAAAAATTACTCCCTTCATCTAATTTTATTTATTTTATTTTAAAAGTATATGTTTATTATTAAGAAAAAAAATTCATCTCTAAATTATTCATCTTAACTATTTTGTTATTATTTTTTTATTTAATAAGGGTAGTATTATGATAAATAAACTTAGACGAAGAAGGGAGTAACATTTTATAATCTTTGTAAATTAAAAGAAAAATATATCTACTTTTTAAAAAAAGAGTATATATATATATATATATATATATATATATATATATATATATATATATATAGTCCGCTTTTCCAGCGAACTGCAAGGAGCAAACTAAGAATGAACCAGTTATAGTTTCTGTCGTTATAGTATAGAAAACCGATTTTTTATTTTATATCGACGGAAAAAATCGTCGTTATAATCAGTTCGCTCTTAGTTTGTTCCCTCCAGTTCGTTGGAGAGAGCCGAACTCTCTCTCTATATGTGTGGGTGTGAATGGGATATATACAAGTTGACCACATGTTGGTTGCAGTCGTTTTCAGTTTAGGAGAGAGATGGAGAAATTTTCATTGAATTTAAAGAAAAATAGGAGGTGGATGTTAACCTTAATTTTCTGTTTATTTTTTAAAAGTCTACCCCCTCTCTCTCTTTGAGAGAGAGAGACAGAGACAGAGAAAGACTCTTAACATTCACGCTCCTCCAAAGAACTTGAAAAACACTCTTCATATTAATATTGTACCTGCAGAAACTTTGAACTGCCGTTTGTATTCAAAGCACTTCTCTCTCTCCCTCTCTCTCTCTCTCTATATATATATATATATTGAAAATGGCTCATGGATTTTACAGAATAAATAAGAAAAAAAGAGAGGATAATCTCACTCTAATATATTTCATCTTATCGTATAAATTTTCACGTTAATCATAATTTAATTTTATTAAATATTATATTTGTCGACATGTATATCTGATTATCAAATTCTAAAGTTCACTAAAAGTCTAAATTAAGTCTGATTATCAAATTCTAAAGTTCACTAAAAGTCTAAATTAAAGTGAATCCTTAGTATTGTCAAAAGGCAAGCAAGTTTCATGGTTCTTGCATATATACCTAGCATGTAATTGTCATCTCATAGGTGGGGTTGAATTTTTTATCCAAGTAATTGTGGGTGGAGACTTGATTAATTGTTTATTAACCCAAAGCACACTCCTTATCCCACTATTAAACTTAACCTTATATAGTTATAATTAAGCCAAAGTCAAAGTTTAACGTTAAAAATGATTTATATAGTTATAATTAAGCCAAAGTTTAACGTTAAAAATGATAGTCTAGTGTTATAATAATTTTATTTGGTGTGCTTGGTTATAATTAAGTTCGATTACCTCAACAGAATCAGCACAGAGCGTTTTATAATAAACATATTTTTTTATATATATACCTCATATTTTTATCGCGACGGTTCAACTGTCACTATAGCCCAGAATAGCTATATATGGCCACGAGTGAAACCTGTGACGACCCCAAAATAGTTCCATTCCATCCAACCCATTCTGAGTCGCCAAATACACATGGTACAGAAACAACTACAACTTTTACCACCCATAAGCTGTGAGTTTGAATACAAACATTATCATCTAGACAATATCCACATGCAAATAAATCTCCATCATAATTATTGATACATAATTTTACAAAAAATGGTGAGGACTACTAAACAACTCTCTCTAGAACCTTCATTCCATACCCCGACTAGTACTCGCTACATTCTCGCCTCCTGAGAAGAAAAATGGAACAACAAGGAAAAGGGTGAGCTCAACTAGCCCAGTAAAGAATATTATGACTAAGATAATGTACAACAAATTATCCTTAGTCTTCAACAGGGAAAAATCTGATAGAATACAATAGACAACAAGTTTTAGATCAACAACTGCAGCGAAAATAACAATTCATTAGAAGAGTTAAGTAGAGAATAAAATCTACTAACATCTATGAATTTAAAAGTCCATCATCAATATTTTATCCCTGTAACATCAATCAATATATATCTCAAATCAAATCAAATATTAATCTTTGCACTACAGGCCAAAGATATTCATCAGTTGGTCATGTTCATCTAAACACCTGTTCATCTTTGCACTACGAGCCAAAGATATTCATCAATTGTTCATGTTCATCTCAACACCTGTACATCTTTGCACTACGGCCAAAGATAGTCATAATAAAATCAACCATCTTTGCACTACAGGCCAAAGATATTCAGTAACACCATCATTTAGGGCTGATGATGATGAAAAATATTTTAAAGGAAACGAATCCAGTGAAACAAAATAACAAGTATTAAGGATTCGTACTTTAAACAATCTGAGTTCAAAAATACTTCATAAATAATCATACTGAAGTAAAATTCAAGAATGATCAAAATATGGATACAATCAAAGCTAGTATCCAGAATAGATATTTTGGACAAAAAGAAGAAATTTTATTTTTTTTGGTGAATAGTGTCGTATTCGTGAATAGTGCCGTATACGTGAATAGTGCCGTATACGTGAATAGTAACTCCGACACCAAAAGATAGAAATTCACAAAAAACATCTTCACGCTTCGTGAATATTACTCGTGAATAGTAACTCATGAATAGTAACTCGTGAATAGTAACCCCGACATGAAAAAGTACCAAATTTGATAAAAATTTCCAACCAACATTTCAGCATAATGATATTGAAGAAATAATATCATTTGAGAAGAAAATAACATCCCTTACCTCGAAAGACAGCACTTCTAGTTAAAACACCGGACATAGGCTATGACTTGAACTTGCACCGTATAGCAATAATCAAAGTATACTCAAAATACTCACAAGAATACGCTCGATAATATAGAGAGAGAAAACTTCAGTTTCTGATGTGATTTTCAATTCTAACCTAAGCACCTATTTATAGGAAATTGCTTAGAACACCAAAGCAGAAAATTTAATAAAATATTATATATTTTTTAAAAATTCTACGCCCACTCTTCAAATCTGATTTTCAGCCATTGAACACATGCTCCCTTCTAGAAAAAATAAAATAAAAACGTTTTTCATTTATAAAATAATTTAAACTTCCAAAAATCAATTATTTCGGAGCTTCGGAACTTTAATAATTCATAATAAATAGCCCTTTTGCCAGAAAATTCAAATCTCGCGAGTTTTTATAGGAAATTCAATTCCCTACAACTTTGCAGAAGAAAGTTTTTCCAAATTCCAAACAGAAATTGACCGAAATCCATAAACGGGCGATTTTACAGGCTATAGTCAAATTTTCAGTCAAGAAATAGGTCTACCGACACACAAAATCAGTTTTTAATATTTATTGCAACAAAAATACTCTTTCTCCTCATAAACTCATATATCCCACATTCATTGTAAAAATATCACCATTATTATATTATTAAAATATAATAATATATTTAAATGAATTATTTTATCAGAAAAAGATAAAATATTAATTTTCAACAATTGTCACATTAAAAATTTTCTCCATCTATATCCACATAAAATCAGTATTTTCCTCATCATATGAATCAATAATTAATTATTCACAAATAATATTACAGAATCACAATACTGGCAACCAGGCCGTTCCCAGGAAAGAGGGGGCTTTTCAATAAGAATTTCTTCTTACTGGCGCGCAATTAGGTGACCAAACCTCTCCTTAGACAGAACTTTCTAGACATTGCCAATAATGTTATCAAATAATATTATTCAGATAATATGAATTATTGCTTCGATAATGGAAAATACTGTGTAGTGACAATTATTGAAACAACAGTAATATAAAATATCAATGCAGCAATTATTGAATCAATAACATAAAATACTGAACAGTAATTACTGTAACAATTATTGAGTAGTGCCTTCTTACGTAAGAATCAATAATTGGTGCAATACCGTGTGCTACTGTGCAACAACGCGTATTACTGTGTTTTAACCACCGGGTATTCCAACAGTATTAACGGTAACAACTACGCCGTTATTTATAAACAACTTATTTTTGTCGTTTTCTTCATCCAATCGCTTTCCGTTATGGGGCCCACAAAAGACTGCGCCGTCGTATGAATATTTCCCGACAGCAAGAATATTCCACGACCAAACGAATATTCCCCGACAACAATGAATATTTTATAACCACTTGCTTATTCGAAATATTTGCGCATTTTACCCATAATTATCCACATTAATCAAATCAACCCTTACTATTTCAAAATAATAAAATAAAGAAAATTCCTTTTTATTCAAAAATTTTCGGGGTCTTACAAAACCTGCGTACATATATTTTTTCCTATATATATATATATTAATAGTTTACTACCAGTATAGTTTTGAATTTATTTTGGTAGGGATAGGTTTTAAATTTTTTAGTTAAAAATAAAAACAAAAGAAAAGAAAAATAAAAAAACCCACCACCACTACCTTTACACACTCCACTTGAATTAGAATTTAAGAGATTACGACAACCTGAGGAGGTTTAATAGCACTATGGAAAATTTTCTACTAATTTAGAATAATATTAGGGATATTCTCAAATTTTTAAGTATATATAAATACACATGTAATTATTATATCATTATTACACACCAAATAACATGTGACCCTAATTAACATTAATTCATAATTTATTTACTCATACATGTTAATCTCCAAGGACAAGAGTTTCTTATGGAGAAAAAATTTGCTTCCATATTAGGTTTCAATTATTGCATGGATACTTGTTTCTTGTTTGGTAATAAGTATAAGCTAATTCTAACCCTAGCTAGGTTTAGTTGGCTCCATCAGTGGAACTACCCTAATTAAGGAGACAAGGCACTATCAAGAACTGCCATGGACCCTTTACATAAAGGCAGCAAATAATTTCTTTTTCTTTAATTTTGTAGGACCAAAAAATAAAAAGTAGAATCATTTAGATGTTGGACTTTTTCTTTATGTCATCCAAGGACCCCCACTAAAATAAACCAAATGCATACATCAATTGTCACCTTTGCCTCTAATTCTTTGCTTACCCATTAATTGAGCTAGTTTATTATTGTGGTTGTTGAATTAATTATAATAAAAAATCTCTTATTTAAAATTATTTGAAGAAAACAAATAAGTTGAACCCTTTTAAGCCAGTGATTAGAATTAAGTAAAATATTTTGGTATATCAGGACAGATCTAGAAATTTTTTTCAGCAGGGACGGATTTTAACTAATTTTTTTATTGATGTTAAATAAAAAAAACTTGAATTAATCATAATATTAACTAATTATAATAATGTTTACAAATTGCAATAAATATTCATAATCTAAACTAAAAAAAAAAATTAAATAAAAAATATTTAGATACAATTTAGAAGACAAAAGTAGAATGGAAATACGTTTGTCTGTACTTGTATTTAGAATATGAATGAATTTTTTTTGCTCCCTTCAAATTTAACTCTTCCATTAATCTATCCACTTAAATATATTTTATTTAAATAACAAAAAAAGGTGATACATAAATATATATGTGTCTTGCCCATTGTCTTCCCTATAGTTAAAACTCCATTATTACTATATGATTGAAAAACAAAAGGGGAAAAGGACAAAGCTAGCTTGTAGATTTGTAGTTGTACCTTTATTTAGATTCCATTCTCCTTTTTCTTTGATTTCTTAAAAGAATTAATTTGTAACAAAAAATGAAGAAAAAATAATGAGAGGTAGCAATGTTACATATTCTATACTCCAATCAAGTTTGACTCTTTTTGAGAATTTTTTAAAATTCAAAATTAATATAATTTATTTAAATTATTGTTATATAATATAATAAAAAAAAGTCGCATATGTAGGCTGTTAGAATACCTATTTTTCAACATTCAAAAATTTTAATATAAAAACACTTACAAATATAAGATTTCTATTTTTTTTAATCCATAATTTGATAAAAATTACAAAAAGAGTAGGACTCTTTTTTCCGAGTAGAGGGAATATAAGAAAATGTAAAAATAAATCTCTTTTTGATAAGAAAATCCCACCAACCTTCTTGTTTTGGTATAAATGAACAAAGGGTCATGGTTAAGATGTAATAGCTACTTGTATATATTTTTTTGCCTCAAATAATTTGTGACAATGTCTTTCAAAGATCAAACAAAAAATTCTCATTTTCCAATTGAATTCCTCCATAAATATATGAGAAATAATTCGTAACATGTATTTATTATGGATTCTCATAGAGTATACACCATCTATACTATTGAAGAAAAAAAGAATAGTTAGAATTAGAAACTGAAAATCGACGTTCGCCACATAAAGGGTTTGCCTTTATTCCAAGAATTTAGGATTTATTAACTTCTTTTTTAACTGAATTTACAATTTATTAACCTTATTAATCCCTAGTTAATAAACCCTAAACCATAGTTAATTAACCTTAAACACTGTTTAATAAACCATAAACACTAATTAATAAAATCACTAAACTCTAGAATAAAGTCAAACTCTTATTCTGATTAGCGGACATCGATTTTCAATTTCTAATATTGACCGGCCCTTATTATTTTCAATGGTATAGATGGAGTATGTCCTATAAGAATCTATAACAAATACATGCTATGAATCATTACCATATATATATATATATATATATGCAGTGGCGGAACCAGAACGTTCTTAAAGGGGGGTCAAAATACATCAGTAAAATAAATTTATTTATTGACGCTTAAAGTGTTTCTTTCGGTTGTGCGACTGAGATGATGCAACTGTATACTGCTAGTGTGCATAGTTTGAAAACGTCTCAAAATTTGTTCGTTAAGATTAATTATATATGTAATTCATTTTTTTTGTTAATTTTGATTCATTCTACTCCTGCTAATGAATATTGTATTTATTTTTGCTTTTTTAACATGGACAGACAAAATTATATATTTGTTCAACATAATTTAGAGAGGTAAAATAGTAAAAACTGAAGCCTTTTTGGCTTCCAAAAGCGCCCTTCAACTTTTAAGATAATTTTATTTTGTTTTATTTATTTAGTCGTTCAAATTTTATATATATAAAAATTAACTAAGGTGTAAGCCACCGGTTACTAGTATCAATAAAAGATGTGGAA
The DNA here is from genome assembly GCA_020205505.1 of Panax japonicus. NCBI lineage: Eukaryota > Viridiplantae > Streptophyta > Magnoliopsida > Apiales > Araliaceae > Panax > Panax japonicus. The sequence continues at coordinate 5,199,981 of CM035106.1, read as the reverse complement.
TGTGGATTAAAAATTGAGGGCTATTCCATATAAAAACATGACCAGTTTTGGACCCAGAGAACAATTAAGCCTAACCCAAAGAGTGATGAATAGATCTTGTTAAATCCAATTAAATTTGGACTAGAATCCCAAATATATTTCAACTTTTAAATATGTGCGGCTTTGTAAGACATTTCTCTCCCGTCTTTCTCTCTTACACGGTACAGAGCTGTGCAACATCGGGTAACAGCGACCATGGACGACTTCCAATTGAGAAGATACAAATATAAAACTCAACTAATTAAACCCAACTGCTGTAACTCATCAACAATCACAGGGCTGAGATGGCAGGCCGGAACTAGGAAGCATCAGGCAATCATATGAAACAGATCTGTTCCTGAGTTGCAGACTTGCAGTCGGATTGTCGGAGCTCGCCGGCGCCTGATTGCGGACATTTGGTTGCCGGTTGGCCCCCGCCCCCGCCCCCTCCCCCTCCCCCTCCCCCTCCCCCTCCCCCATCTCCGCCTGGACCCCCAGGCTACCGGGGTCAACTGCCCCCCCTCGCCCCCCCCCCTAGTTCCGCCTCTGTATATATGGTTAAAAAGTATCTTGAGTTATCTTAAATCACTTTTAATATAACGTTATTTAATCGTCAACTTAATAATAGAACCATACAAATATAATAAACATGCAAAAATAAGAGTGCAAAATTTTGTTTGATTTAAGGCATTAAAATATTATTTTTATAATAATGTAAATAATCCCTAATAGTATATATTTTATTAGTAGTAGTATATCTTTTTATAATAGTGTAAAAAATCCCTAATATTGTAATAGTAAAACAACACACTTCTAGTTTCCTTTTGGAAATTTAACTTTTCATTTGTTTGGTTAAATGTTACCACATCCACCATCCACCCACCACCCTGCCTCAATATCCCTTTCACTTTCTATTTCTATATAAACTATATAAACCCACTGGGCACTTATCTTCCCTACCAGCACTTTTTTGGAAATTTGATAGGACCCAAAAAAAAGCTCAGTCCAGAAGACCTTGTCAAGATGACCCGATTACATGATTTGACCCGATAATAGGATGTCCTGTCAGAGCAAATTCATAATCACATGGGGGCATGACTAGCAAATCATGTGAATTAAATCTTTTCCAAAAGCCTGACTAGATTTTATTTTTATGTGCTGTTAATATCACTCCACCTAAGGCTGTAAAAGTCAAACTCGATTCGATTTGAAAAAATACGAGCGACACTCGGACTAATAATCCGGCGATAAACTATGATCTATATTACTTGCAAAGTTTCCTATATGAATGAAATGAGTCTAACTCAGTAGCTAAATTTTAGAGTTTTGATGTAACTATGCAATTTTTATGAACATATGATAATTGCATAACATGAATGATTCATGCAAATCCAATTCTCTCTAAAACAAAAATAATAATAATAATAAAATAAGATACACAGAAACCAAGTTTCCAGAATGAATCTGAGGGAGTTAGATGTGTCGTCAACTGAGAGAGATCCTGAATTGCAAGGGAAAGAAATGTGAGCTGCTTCAAATGAAGAATGTTTGATTCAACCATCCAAGCCAGAAAACAATTTAGAAATAATTCACAACATAGAATAAATCTATTACATAGAACGTGTGCACTATCAAGTTTACGTACCTCATTCTTTCCATTTTAAAGGATCTCGATCAACAACTAAATAATCTCCACGGATATCCTTAGCAACTCGAATATCACCATCTAGGTAGACAGTATCAAACCTGCAGATATTGTAATGTTTTAACATTTCTAATTCAGCGAAAACAGAATGTAGTAAGCATGGTTATCCTTCGAACTGCTAAAGAAAATCAATTTTGATTTGATTTACATAACACTCAAATGAAAGTGGAAAAAAAATACTCCACATGGATATGTAAGGTTAATGCATTCTATCAGTTTCCCAACCTCAACTACAATCAAACTATGACGACAGATTGGTCTTTTACTTTGAAATAGATTAGATATAGTAAAAATAAATAGAACCAGACTTCATTCATTATAAGCTTGTGATTATTTGTTTAGGGTGAAAGAAGTAGCTCAACAATAAGAATGAGAACAGCATTAAGTTCATATCTGATAGTACTACATTAGACTCGGTTGTATATGGCTTCCTTCACCTTTGCATTTTATGCTTTCAACATAAATAAGTGGCCCATGGCAAGAGGTCTTCAATCACCTAATACAGAATCTAGAAGGAATGTGCAGGGTTTTCTGCAAACAAGGTGCAACAAGTAACACTAAAGCTAGCTTGCAATAAGTTTTTTCCGGGTAAAAATATACTTTACCCCATCGAAGTTGGCACGTTTTGCGCAATAGCCCACTGAATTAAAAAAAAACAGCAATTAGATAACTGAACTAAGAAAAACATTGCAATTGTCTCATTCTGTTAAATCTGTTAAACTTTCGTTAAGGTGAGTTCCCAAATTTCATACGTGGCTGACTGAAACAAAGAGAGAAATGACTCAATTAATATGTGGCCCCTCCAGATAGGTTTTCCTGGCAAAAGCAGTCACGTGCATAGCACATGACCTCTACACATAATAGCTGTATTCGATCAAATTGGGGGAGATTTGGGACATATAACGTAGAAGCTTCAATTAGGGTTCTTGGCTGCAACAAGAAACCAAAAACCTCCCAAGTAAAGAAATAAAATAGCTATATCTAACAGTAAACCAAACCCAATAATTTAAAATCATCAAAACCAAAAACCCATCTCCACAATTATATTTACTTTGAAACCAAAGACCAAACATCTCAAAATCATCAAACAATAGTCAAAATTCATTCAAAACAAAAAACACCCATTAATCAAAAATTCAAAATAATCTAAAATCAATAACACAGCTCAGATATGAAATGATCAAAGTAAATTTTAAATATGATTAAAAGACGAAGCATCATTGATTAGAACCATGCTAAGGGGAAGTATAATAACCCATATTTTTTATTATTATTAAATATTAACTAATTTTATTGTATATAATTGTATTTAAATTGAAAAAAGATAAATAATTTTGTTTCCCTCTTTTCTTCCTTGTTTTGTTTGAAAAATTAAATTCATTTAGTAGATAATTAAATAACTGTTTAAATTAAAATTGAGGAAGATAATTCCTTTGTTAAAGTCTTGTGGTAAAATCATTCGGAGCGGGAAGCTACTTGGGAGATAGAAGAGTCTATTCGAGCGGAGTATCCACATCTTTTGATAATTAGATACGTTCATTCTTTTAATTCCGGGGACAAAATTCTTTTAAGGGGTATGTAATGTAATACCCGAAAAAAATATATATTAAATAATAAAAATTAATTTTATTTTAAAACATATTAATTGGACTTTGTCATTTATTTGGGTCAAATTAGTTATTTAATTTATGTGGGTTAATAAATATTAATAAATGATGGATAAATCAAATTGGTAAAATTGGGCTTTAAAACTAAGTGAGTCCTAATTTATAGTTGTGTAATTTTAAAATCCTATTAATAGTTGGAGAGTTAATAAATATATTAACTAATAAAATTTATTTTTAAGTGAATAAATAAGTAAACCCTAAATTTACCCATAATAAGTATGACGCGAAGGAAAAAAAAAAACGGAGCAGTGTGGCGGCGCAGGAGAACAACAGAGTACTTCGATTGCCATTCTTTTTTCGGTGAGTAATTGTTATTTTCCTAGTTATAGTCTGTAAGTTTAATCACATGATAGTGTACATATAATAATTGGATTGCAAAAGGATGTCACATATTCATATTGTGTGAATAATGAGATAAGCATGTCTTTATATGAATTATGAGTATTATAATGAGCAAAATGTAAACTTAGATATGTTGCTTCTTATCAATCTGATTTTGGATGACAGTGGGGGCACTGGGGTGATAAGTTAGTATACTAGCTTAATAAATAACTAATTATTATGTTATATTGAGAAATTATACCGAAAGTTTTGTATATTAATTCAAATCGAATTCGTTTATTTGTTAAAAAAAAATAAAAAATAAAAAAATTATTTAATAAAATTAATTAATATTATGTTAGTAATGGTTAGATTTGTAATAAAATTTTATTTTATTATTAGATCGAGCGGAGAGAATTTAACGAGTTATTCTTGGAATATAAATTTTGGAGTATTAAAAATTGATATAAGGCGGTGATTAAAGGCATATTAAATAGATTATGAATTATTTTAGAAATTATTAGTTTGGATTATTTTAATTTGAGGTGAATATGTTTAGGTTGTGAATGACGTTTCATATTTGATATCGTTGGCAATTGAGGGTAAGATTTGGTGGAGTGTGCTATAAATGGTTTGAAAGTATCAGGTACGGATTCCGTACTTTTCAGCGATACTTTTGTTAAATTTGATTTATTCGTTTTGTTCCTCGTTTCAAATTCTGTTATTATTTCACATAATTGTTTCTTGTGAAATTCATATATTTGTTTCATTTTAGAGTTGACACACTGGACTCGTATTTGTACTCTTTGAATCAGGTTATCATGTATAGTATTTATTTTGATAATTGTAGAGCGGTACATGTTGCTACCTTCTTTTTGAGACCTCGTGACTATAATTTGATTTGGTTCAACATGTACATATAGAACCCTTTTGTTGGTATTATGTCGCATTTGTTGTGACATAGTCTTTTTGTTAGAATATACCGTAGGGTATACCTGAGCTATAACCACCTGTGGGGGTACCACAGGCATGTCGTCTTGGCACGAGAGACATGACACTCTCCGTGGCGATGTGATTAGTCCACGGCGTCTCCGTTTTGGGCTCCGGAGTAAGTGGGCCGTTTGGTGTTTTGTTGTGGGAGGCGTATGGGTTAACCCTAGTTTTCTGTTCTGCGGATTGGTGATGTTGTGCCAAACACACTATCCGATTTGCATACATTTGGATTCGCGGTCCAATGTGTGATTTGCATGTGTGACATTATTTTGGTTGCCTGTGTGGCATCATTTGACTTGCCTGTGTGGCATGGTTTTGACTTGCCTGTGTGGCATTATTTTGACTTGCCTGTGTGACATTGTTTTGACTTGCCTATGTGGCAATGTATATTTCTGAGCTCAATCGGTATGAAATAACCCCAGCCATTTGTTTCAGCCTATTATTTTATTGTATTAGTTGTTGGCTTCTGTTCAGTTCAATTCATCGGATTAGTTACTTCAGTTCGTTATTTCTTTAATATTCTGTCTGTTTCATTAATTTTGTTGGTTCAAATATATTCTATTCAAATCTTCAGAAATTTTATTTTGTTAGACGCAATATTTTGTCTCAGTTAATTTCTTTTGTATCTTTATATTCGTACTGAGCAATTGGCTCATGCTGTGTTTTTCTTCCGGCAGGTTTGCAGGGGTGATTCAGGGCTAGTGTAATGAGGGAGTTGTCTTTGACCATCAATTTAGGTTGATTCAAATTTTAAGTTTTGATTATTTTGACTCAGTTTAGAGAATTATAATTAGTACTTCATTGGTGGATATCATTATTACATATTTTGAAGTTATTAGCGCTCTGTTTACTATTTTGAGGTTTGTTGTGCTTTGCACGTGACCTCCCTTTCCTTTTCGGGAAGGGGGTGTTACAGGAAGCTTGCGTTTAAAAGCATCAATCTTTCTCATTTCTTCTTCTAAATTCTAATCTCTAAATGAAATTATCCAATTTCAACAACTTCTCCCATCGACACTTCTCCCAGAAATTCACCGATTGTTCTAGGAATATAAGTTTATTTAGGCTCAAATCTTGGATCTTGGATCGATTACGATGGGAACTTAAAATCATAGAAAAGCACAAATAGTGAAGATATATGGTGTATGTCTATATATATATATATATGGGAAATGATCCATAGCAAATACTTGTTATGGATGAAAAATGGGTAAATAATATCATAACCGCACATTATATAAATTAAGGGTTGAGATTTAAAAATAAAACATGCCTTCCGCCAGACGAAGTAGCGGAGCATGAAAAATCTTACAGACCGTCCGCTAGTTGAACTAGCGGAGGCTAGAAAAATAATTTTCGGACTAAATTGCCCCAAGTCTCAGTAACCTTCGTCCGATCGTTCAACTAGACCCTCAATTCCTAAATCAAAACCCTCCCTCCTGCGATTTCAAAATCCAAACCCCCCTTCTGCGATTTCGAGCCTCGATTCCTGCGATGATTCCCTAAACCAAACCCTTCCTCATGCTGCGATTTCGAAAAGCAAACCCTCCCCTTGCTGCGATTTCAAGCTGCGTCCCTAAACTCGTTCGGCTACTCGTCTAGTTCTCCACTTTTGCAGGTTCAGTGCCCACTCTCTTCTCCAATACTTTCTTTGTTGCTATGAGAAAGCACAAAACACTTTTTACTATTCTTAATTTGAAACAACATAAAACCCTAAATTTAATGTTTGATCTTTCCTTTTTTAATACTTAGCAAACCAAAAGCTACATAATAGGGAAAGAAATAAAGGATTTTTTTTGAATTAGAGAAGAATGCTACAGCTAGAGCTTTTTTGACTTGTCTGCCAAATTCAAAATGGAGTATAATGGAAAATATAGTTTAGGTCTAGTCTTCTCCCAGGATTAAATATAATTATATATCTTGAAGTTCGGTGTTCATCAATTTTTGATATTTGGCTATGATAATCCTGACCCATGATGATAATCTGATTGGGCCAAAAATTTTTCCTGCAATTTCATTGTGAAATCGAATTGGGGCAAAAAGTACTGGTAATCTTGGTTTTTCTTGGTTTCAATTCTTTTCAGGACTTGCTCTTTATGACTAAGCTATTCTGTTAAGCAGTACTGGCAATCTTGGTTTTGTACCAAGCTTGAGATTGATTGTAGCTTTTAATTTTATATTTATTTATGAAAAATAAATAAGGTTGTAATGTTGGTGGTTGTCAAGTCTCCAAGATGCTAGGTTATTACTTCCTTGCACCAGAAATTACTCATGGTTTCACCTATCAAATAGTTTAATTTCCATTACAATGTTAAATTAATAGTCTAATGTGAACTTACCTACCATCTGTCCAGAAAGAAACATGCTATATTAGTACTTGAATTAGTTCATGTTATTGGGCGTTTTTTTTTCTGATGTCTGCAACAAATTATAGGAATGGATCCCAGCATTCAGCCTGTGGTTAAATAACACTGCTTTGCATTCTGCTTTAAATATGTTCATCAAGTTTTCCCCAGTTTATATTTGTCATTTTGCTCATATCTATTTTTGATGGGGATTTTTATAGATTATTTAATACTTGACATTGTGATGAATGTTTAGGAAACATATGGATATTAATCCCGGACCTGCTGATCCTATTGTGTTATGGGACCAAGAAAATCACGTATCGTCAGACTTATGGCAAAATATTGTAAGTTTATTAATGTACAACCACTTTCATTTTGTTAAACATTTGTTAGAAACATTCATGTTGTGACGATTTATGTTTTTATGTTGTTGGACGTGTAGGATAGGGGTGTGTTAGAAATTTGTCAAATGTCTGCAAAATTAACTGAATGGAACTTGACTGAAAAACAAAAATATCTGCTGGAACAATTAGGTTTTGGTATCTTTTGTCATCAAGCTATAATGTCAAAGATTTATGCATCACTTGTATCTGCTCTAGTTGAACGTTGGAGAAGTGAAATAAATACGTTTCACTTAAATTGTGGAGAGATTAGCATTTCTTTAGAGGATGTGAGATTTTTATTTGGGTTGCCCGTTTTAGGAAAACCTTTGACTTGCGGAGAATTAGAAAATCCCAAAAAGCTATTTTATAAGGAATTTTGGGCAACAAGTTGTAGTAGATGAGTAGGAACAATGCTATAAAAGGGGGGGCATAAGTTTGCCCTGGTTAAAACAAAGATATGGTCAAGTACCTGATGATGCTACTCCAGATGATGTCGTAAAACACACTAAGGCATATCTGTTGTATTTGTGTGGCGCTATTTTGTTTCCAACCAAGAGTAAAAATGTTGTGCATCCTAGATATTTGTTATTATTGGAAAGATTGGAAGACGTAGTTACATATGCTTGGGGGCGGCAGTTTTAGGGCATTTGTATAGGGGTTTGCATGAGGCCACTCGCAAAACAACGAAAAAAATCGCGGGTTGTGCAACCCTTCTTATGATGTGGGCTCATGAACGGTTCAACATTGGTCGTCCTACCCCTAAGCCTATGTCCCAGAAGTTGGTACCTAGGGCATTATCCTGGGCATACTCCTCTTTTGATCCTAATTTAAAACAATATCAACGTCTTAAAAATCTACATCACCATCTTCTGTTTTACTGAGGAGAGTTTGATAATATGTTGGAAACAGATGGGGTGTGGCGTCCATATAAGTTATTTGATAGACGTTTGTCTTGGGATTTTTTTGAGGCAAGGTTAGGTGGAGCCGCTCGTATACCATTGATACATTACGACATTGTTGAGTTCCAAATGCCTGACAGATTTATGAGGCAATTTGGATATTTGCAGTCGTATCCATCTAATGCTGAAAATATGGTAGAATTGCGGAAGAAACATAAATTATTTGAGAATAAATTTTGAAAACCATAGGGCCAACCATATTCGATTGTGGGATGCATACATGGAGAGTTTAGAAGGACAAGTGTTGGAGGCTTTGCAGCATATATCTACCGAGGAGTATATGACATGGTATAGAGAAATTACTCGACGAAGGATACACCATACTCAACCCTTTAGGCGTCAAGGGGAAGATTATGAGCCACGGGTATTCATTGACCAATATGTGGCTGTAAACACTGTAAGTAGATCAATTTATAATATTTATTAATGTTTTTGTTTTTTTAACTGATTATCTTGTTTTATTAATATAATTTTTTTATTAAATTGTAGATTGAGAGTGCAAAAGCTATATTTGAAAAGTTGTTGTCAATTGGACATCCACCTGAGTTAAGAACCATGTATGACACATGGTTCAATACATTATACCAGCCGTTCATGAATGACTATAGAGGGGTTCCAATCAATCAAAATCCAACGCAACCTCAAGTTGGGCAGATGGAGATTGACATGACTGGATCCCAACCTACAGTTGGGCAGATGGAGATTGACATGATAGGATCCCAACCTACAGTTCAAGAGACTCAGCTTAGCGTTGGCCCTTCTACTCGTCATAGTAAGAAAGTGCCAGCTAGAAGGATAGAGGGAACAAAGCACACTCACTTTTTCAAGTACTTAAAGATGAAAAAATCAATTGGCTAAATCATCATTGGTTTAGTCCAACTCACGACCCATCAGACTTTCCTCATAGCCATCCAGAAGGTCTATACAAGTTTGAATTTAAAGATGTTAACTGTTTGAGACCCAATGGTTGGTTATGGGAACATGTCTTGGATGCTTATTTGTTGTTGTTGCGAGACAGAGAATCTAAAATGTGTAAAGAAGGTATCCAAAGATGGGCTCGATTTTATTTCATGCCAACGTACTTTGCGTTGTTAGGTACCCAAAACTTACCAAGTGCCGGAGTAGACATGCCAACCATACGAAAATTTCTAAGAAGTTACATCAATCCTACAGTTGGTGCCCCAGTACATGAGTGTGATTACATATTCGTTCCAGTTTTCAACGAAATCAACAGTCATTTTTGCTTATTTATTTGGAGTGTCAACAAGTGAAAGTGATGACAAACCATTAATGCCATTGTCACAATTATACCAAAACTTCTTTGCGGTTGTGGCGAGTTCATTAATATATTTCTTATTTTTCATGTCATTACACATACATGTAATTCCTTCATCGAACAAACTGTTCATTCCCTCACTCCTGGATGTAGTCGTCATTCCTGCTGCAAAAAAATTCTTTGTGTACGCCTTGATCCATTTGTGCATCATAAAGTGATTGGAGCCAATCATGGTCATGCAGTTCGTAATCTATCATCAACTTTTTCCATCGCTCCTCGAAATTCGCAACAGTCAAAGATTTATACACACAACAGTTAAAATCATGTTTAAATGTTGGGTACTGTTCAAACAATGTATGTAATTTCTCTGGAAATTTGTTGCTAATAAGCCATGTGCAAAGAGCATGGTGTGTTTCTGGAAGAACCTTAACAATCGCATTGCTCATAGCTTTGTCCTGATCAGTGATAATGGTAACCGGTGCCTTGTTGTTCATTGCTTGAAGCCAACTTTCAAAAACCCATACAAAAGTATCCTCTGTTTCATCCTTAATCAATGCAAAACCAAACAAGATGGAATGATAATGATGATTTACCCCCGTGAACGGAATAAACGGTATAGAATACTTATTCGTTCGATAAGTTGTATCAAATGTCACTACATCCTCAAAATTTTTGTAAGCTATCATTGATCGATAATCTATCCACAAGATACATTCTATGCGATTATCTTCATCTCGTTTGATATCGTAAAAAAACAGAGGATTTTCCGCCGAGAGTTTTTTCAAGTACTGCAATGCTGCTTGGGATCGTTTGAATCTATTGTGTCACGTCTTATATTTCGTACAACATTCCGAATATCCTTATCACTGAAACCAACATTTTCCACCCCTCCTATTTCACTAAATACATTCATCATTTTACTTGGCCCAACTCCAGCCCTTGTGAAGTTCCGATTAAACTTCAGGCAACAGGAGTTATATTTTTCTGTGTTTGAATGAAATTTTTCTTGCTCGGAGTCACCAAATCATGATTGTGAGATAGCTCAATTTTAGAAACTTTCCAAGTATCTTCTTTTTTTAGATGAACAACAAACATTCTAGCTTTGCACATTGTCCGACCTATAAAATCCCTTTTTCTTTTAACCTTACTACCATCAACTTCATCCACGTCTTGTTTCTTTCTTTCAATTGGTTTTCTAGCTTTCTTACATGTAAAAAGTCGATTGGACAAATTGTTGGAGTGAGCATATTTATGAGTTGCCCCAATTTTTATTTCAAATCCACAACTATGTGCATATGTTCTATAAAATTCTTCCACCTCTTGGATAGTAGAAAAAATCTGACCCTCATATGGACTTTTTGAAACGTTAATATGCGATTGGTTCGTGTTATGAACACCAATATTATCCATGTCAATATTATCATCAGAAGAATTTGAAGAACTTGAATTAAACATATCGTCAACCATAATTGAAAACTTACCAGGATGATTTTGACCTGCAAAGCCTTGCTTGATAAATTGCGCAGTTTTCTTCCTTGATATTTTTTTGGGAATATCTAAAAGAAATTATAAGGAATAAATATGATAATATATAAGGTTTGTATTTATTTACTATTGGAATTTCGTGTGAGTTTTTTTTATTTTAGCCTGAAGGCTATCCCATATTTTGTTTCCTTCTCTGATTTGGATTTGATTCCTTATGTAATTTGGACTTGATTACATAGCTAATTGAGATTTATGTGATTTTTATTTTATCGTTTCTTGCCTTCCTATTTGATTGCATAATGGATTGTTATAGCCAACGTCAAGTTGATATAGATTTAAAAAAAATTTGGACTGCTGCTTGGATTTGATTGCATATTGGTGGATTCCTATTGCATGACGCGTTGACTGTTGCCTTATCAAGATTAAACAATTGTCTAGCTTATACGCGTTGACTGTTGCCTTATCAAGTTTTCAGGAACTGTTGCCTTATCAGGTTTTCAAGAATTGCCTGGCTTATACATAACATCCGCTTGGGGGGTATTTTGGGCAGTGAATTTTTTTTTTTATCGTCCGCTTGTTCGTCTAGCGGACGGTCCTTCATATTTTTCACCTTCTGCTACTTCATCTGACGGACGAATAATTACCACATTTAATCTTAGCCCTTAATTTATATAATGTGCGGTTATGATACTATTTGCCCATTTTTCATCCATAGCAAGTATTAGCTATGGATCATTTCCCTATATATATATATATATATAAAGGGAAGAGAAAAATAGTAAAAAAGTGAGGGCTCAAAAAAATCAAGAAAGAGAGAAGGAAAAATGAGATTGACATGGGAAACGTCGTCGGAGATATAATTGTTGAGTCATTTTTCTTTTCTTTTTTATTAAGCCACATATGAAATATTGTTTGTTGAGTAAATTTTCTTTTCTTTTTTATTAAGCCACATATGAAATTTGGTAAATCAATTTGACAGACGTTTAAGAAATAATTGGATGATTGGAGCGTTTTAAGTGCAATTGTCTAATTGCATTTTTTTTACTTCAATGGGTTATTGCACAAAACGTGCCAACTTCGATGGTGTAAAGAATATTTTTGCCGTTTTTTCCCAAATTCGACTAGTTAATTTAAGGAGTTGAGATCAATGACAGATGATAATACAAGATTACGAAGGAACCAGGGGCGGATGTATAACAAGGGCAGCATAGGTAAACTCAAGAGGCATAATTTATAAGTTAATAAATTCAGGGGGCAGATTATTAAAAAAAGTTAAACTTGTTGGGGCAAAAAAAATCCATTATAATCTAATTTTTCAAAATATGTATAGAGAGTTAGATAAGAGAGGGGCGAGAGCTTAGACTTCAAATTAAAAAAAAAACTCCTCTTCTACTTCACTCTTCACAATCTTTATCAAAGAATGTTAAAGAGAATTGGGGTAAGTAGACAATTGACTTTTACTCCACTCTTGGGGAGTAAACAAAGTTTACATATAACTGCAATTAGTTAGAACATAATTTCTTATGCGGTAAATGTTGATTTGAGATTTATCTAAGTCTTAGATGATGAAGTAATTTTTTTTCAATTAATGAATTTTGTATGAAAATTACTTCATGTGATCTTATCCATTTGTAGGATAACTCTGTACTTATGCATTATATGAACATGTATGAGTTGGTCGTAAGAATTGAGCCTTTGATTCACCCGTCTCAAAATTCTATGCTTAATTGTTATCTACATAACTTCGAATGTAATTTAAAGGAAGAACATAACTGCAACAATTTGAGCACATTATAATTTAATTTTTTTGAATTTGTTGTGTTTCTGAATTGTGAGTTGATTTTTTAAAATTCACCCCTACTGAGATTTATTCCTGGATCCGCCCCTGGAAGGAACATATCGTCCATGTGACCTAGAAGAAGCACTAACAAATGAAAAGTAAGTAGAGCTATCTATAATAGATTCACCAAGTGCAAAAGATTATTAATCATTAAATAATATGATAGAAGTTCAAAGCATTAAAAATGGTAAAATAAAATACTATTTTTGTTTATATTTCTTTGATTTTTGATTTCATAAGCATCTCTAGTTTTGCAATATACGCCAAACATTTAATTAGGCATCCCTAGAATATAAATAGGTTGAAATCTCATAGAAGTCAATTGCATGGTTAGTGGCCCATTATACAGTTTCACTGAGTGAGACAATGTGCATTGATGATATAAGACTCGTGTCAGAAAATAGAGAAGAATGAGTGATCGCATATTAATAGAGAAATACTGAAACCAAAATATATATATACATCCTACTAAGAGGTATCTAAAACACAAAACCAAGTTTTCACGACTTAAAATTTTTAAAGGATAGAAGGTCAGGGTTACAAAACTCCAAGGAGAAAGAAGATGAATCATGTCAAAACAATACATGATAATCCATGAAAAGAAGACTACTAACTAAGCTCGACTGCGAACATATTCAGCTATTAATTAGAAAGTTGGATTTTGAGCATAGTGAACTCACAATAAGCTGTAGACTGAAGTAAGCATAATTCTCAACCTTCACTCTGTCCAAGAATAAGGAGAGCGATCAACAACTAAATAGTCACCCCTAATATCTTTCACAACTCGAATTTCATTGTCAAGGTAGACAGTGTCAAACCTACAGAACAAAATGCAATTTAATTTTAATTACGAAGAGACAACTAAATGAAGTAATACAAAAAATGGAAATATATCACCCTCCCCTCCTAATGAGAGCAAGAAAATGAATCTCTTAGGCGAAAGTGTTTGATTCAACGATAAGTACATGATTACGAATAGAAAGAAAAACCATATTACCTTTTTCTGTTACCTTTTTTTTATTAGGTTATAGTTTTTTAACTTCTAAAAAGACAAAAACCACAAAGAGAAAAGCATAAGGCAAAAGACAAAATGTCACTCTAACAAAAGATTACAAGAGAATAACCAAAGTGCTAATATATAGATCAAATTATATTGACTTGAACTTGGACAAAGTAAACTCCATATGTAGTAATCATCAATGAATGCAACTGTAAAATTTAAAAACTAACCATCCCTGCCCAAACGGCGGCAATGGAAACTCCCAATCCTTCCCACGTAGAACTGCACTTGTAAATCTACCACAACAAAAATATACTGTAAATTCTTCATATATCAAAACACTTAAAATAGTTCTCTAATCAAAATACTTAAAATAATTCTCTAATCATATACCAACGGCAACAAGTTCCAATTTTCTTTTTCAAATGGACAAACCAATATGTATCATCTATATTTCGGATATCAGTCAACTCTTTTCAAATACCACAAACATATCCTATAAATATTCTCCAATTTCTTCTAACGGACATCACACTTTATATGAATCTCAAAAATAGTAAGGGAGCTAAACACAGAGTTTGAATTAAGGAAAATAAAATATCCTGTTGAACACTACCACTATAAAACACTTGCAATATTCAATACCAAATATAATGCTCATATTAATTGCAGTAACAGGACTCGAGAATTTTGATAAAGTTCTTATCTTTCTTTACTTTCAATTTTCTCTTAGTTTTCTTTGCTATATAACTCTCTCCAAATCCAAACAAAGCATAAAGTGAAAATTTCTAAGAACTACAAATACAACTAGGCAATATGAACTAAAAAGTAGTAGGAAATACCTAAAATTCACTCGCTGCTTAGAAGCAATTTCAATGTTAGACCGAACAAAGAAAACCCCAGCTGGAGGAAAAGTAATTACATTGTTTAGACGACAATTCTCCACGTCAATCACCTGTAAAACATCTCCGGCCGCCGTTCCAAAAAAATTAGCATTCTTAATTATGAACAGCTGTTCTTTCTCTGTAGTCCAGAGCAACCTCCAAGTACCCGACAATGATTCACCAGTGGTGACCGAATCGCGGCCCAGAACAGCCATGGCGTCGATGGTTTCAACGATTTGAGAGAGCTTTTTGGGGTCATTTTGGGTTTTGAGGCCTCTGTCTTGGTCTGAAATTAGATTAAGAAGTCTGTTTTTGGAGAGAGAAAGGTCTGTGAGGGAAGAGCGTGTTAGAATTGGGGATCGGGATTTTAGGGGTTTGGGGGAGTTAGGGTTTAGGGATTTGAAGGGGGTGAAATGGGTGGAATTGGAGGGAAGGGGGAGATATGTGGCCATGGAGGAAGAAGAAGAAGATGGAGTGGAGCATATTTGGAATTGGGATTTTACATTATTTTCTAGTCGTTATTTATGTGGTGTAGCTTGGCATGACCTTTTCATCTTTGGACTTTAGAGGGAAAGTAACACGTATGTTCGGTTGGGTTTGGGCAACTTTTGTATTTTGCTTTTAGATTTTTATTTTTATGAGAAACGTTTTTAAATTTAAATATAATATTTGTAGCATTAGATACATTTGTGCTCGTAATTTAAATAATATGCGTTTAAAATAAGTTATATCTGAACAAATAAAATTTATAAATGTATTTTGACCTTCAAACATTTATAACATAAATATAATATTTATTAGTATAGAGACACACGCAATGCGTGGAATAACAAAAATTATAACTAAAATTTATTATAATCATTTTAAAAGAATAAAAATAAAAATACTAAATGAATAAAGCAAAAATATAATTTTCATAAAAAAATACTAATACAAAAAAATATAATTTTAATGTTAAAAATAAGTATTCCCTAATTTTAAGTATGTTCATTTCAATAGTTCAAAACAAACAATGTAAAAAAAATACTATAAGGGTTTATTTATTAATTTCTTATTTAATAAATAAATATTTTAAATAAAAATAATTATTCAATCCAAAATAAACAATAGTAATAACTTACAAATATTTTTTTTATTTTATAATTTTTGATAAAAAATTATTTATGACGTCACTTCGTTAATATTTAGGCATTGGACTCCGAGAGAAGCGCATAAATACAAAATTTCCACAACTCACAAGTGTCTCACTCGTTACGTGCACGGTGCACCGAATCACCTCTAGGCTATAAATTCGACCCTCTTCTTCCCCAATTCCAAAACCAAAACCAAAACCAAAACCAAAACCCTAGCTTTCTCATTCGCTGATTCGAGATGCTTCCCTTCTCAGCGACGGCGTCTCGCCATATTCGGTATCTGCTCGAGAGCCTGGATGAAACGAATTCTGATCATATTTATCAAACCCTCCGCGAGGTATAATTACACATGTATATGCATACGCTTATCAGACGTTAAACTTGATTATTTTTCTCTGTAATCCCTAAATTTATCACTTGTAACATAATGCATGTGGACTAGTTGTTCTAATGCAAGTGATTTTCGTAGACCAAATCTCAATTTCCTGATTGATTGCACGTGTATTTGTGCGTGTTGGGTGATAATTATTTGATACTGATATCGAGTTGGAAGAATGAGTGTTAATTTAATTAACTCGAGTTGATTCTCATGCTCCTTAAATCTGAGATGAACAATGTGGAATTTGTCTGCCTAGCTTGCATTGTATATGATAATATGAAGTACTGAATGGTTTATCGTAGCCAGAGTTGGTGTCCTTAAAGTGCTTTGTGTGACTCGTGTTTGTGAGCTAGTATTCATGTTTGGTAGTGTTTGATATGCACTATTGGTCTTTGGATTCTGCTTAACCACAAAATTTATAAGTGTATATACAAAACAATTTTTTTAGCAACTAAAATTGTATAAAAGAAAAAAACTATACCATAATGACTTACGTTCCACTAGTTTAGTTACTGGTGCAGCTTTTGATGAAACCTTATGGCTTATTCAACCTTCATTTTGTAGTCTAGTTGTTCACATAAAATTCAACTCCAGGGGTAGGGAACATTGAGAGGAGGCACATGTCCAGCCTAAAACATGGAAAAGTATTGCAGGGGTTAATTGTTGCCTCTGCTTCTTTAGTTAACATAAATGGTTTGCAAAAGAGCAAATTAGAGTAGACCTGCACTGCTTTAAAGAAATTTATTGAAATTCCAGCTTTGAAACTAATGACATTAGGTTTGAATCATTCAGTTACTATCTTCTAACTTGAATGATTTAGGATATGTTTTACTTTTGAGGTTGGAATTAAAATTTGTCATTATTATATATTTTTAAAATCAAATATATTACTGGTATGGTAGAGTAAAGTGATTTATTCACGCTTTCGTTATACAATTCTTTATGTTAAGGCTTATTAGAGGTTCAAATGTGTTCTAAAAATCCCTGTCTAGGCGTTAGATGGTCCTCTACCGTCTTGATTTGGCTGGGCGCCTAGGCCTCCATAGGCGGGAATCAAATCTCTACTTTCAAGCTCTACAATTCTTAAAATGAATTTGTTAAACCCGATTGTTTTTTGGGTAATGTTTCATGTAAATTTTTTAAAAAATTATGTCTATTATATGTTTTGTATAATATAACAAGTATGTATAATAGTAAAATTAATAAATGAGTCCGCATAAGAAAATGCGTAGTCCGCCTAAGAAAACGCCTAGGCGCTAGGCATTCCTCCACCATGTAGATCTGCCTAACAATTTTTAGAACACTGGTTCAAATGATCCAAGCCAAGATCCACGTTACCTTACTCCTTACTGTATTCAAGGTTCTCTCTTTTGATTGTTTATTGGGCTCAGGCTCCATGTGGGGTTCTAAAGAGCTCAAAATTTTTTCATTTAACTTGGCTCACCACCTCTTCTTATTCTGGATTATGCTCCTCTTGTTTTTCTGGAGTCTAGACTAAGCTCATCCCTTTTTACCTTATGGGTGATGACCCGTTCATTAAGGTAGATGTTGCATGCATGGATCCATATAAATGTTAAGAAAGACTGGAGAAGGAAGGGGGTTTGAATCTGGATAATATTTGGGGGATGATTCGGAAAGATCGGAACAGTTAATATTTTGAAGGGAAGGAGTCTATTCGGACATATTCAATATCTTTCTGTCATCTTTCTTTTCTCTTGGCTTAATTAGGCTTTTCCCGGTTCTATTGTGTATTGTATTGATTTTTTGGGGCATTTGCTTTAGGAGCTTAATTAAGTATTTTTCATGAGGCTCTTTGTATTGTGTGTGTTTTTGTTTCTTTCGGCATAGGAGTGCCTTTTATTTAACCTATGCTTTTGTATACTGTGTGTGTACTTGGGCTCATCCCCTTGTGGCACTAATAAACGTGGACTCATTTATTACATATGAAAAATATTTTTGTTAATTCACGTACAAATATACATTCTCTCATACATTAGAATTTCAATATGAATAAATAATAATTCACGATGAAATGTAAGAGCATTCAAGATAGACAGTTTTATATAATAACACTAATTAGGAATTCTATATACTAATATATAGTAATTCCTAGATAGAAATAGTATATAAAATATTATACTCCCAACTGTCCACAAAAAGAGACCCATTTTTGACATTCTAAATTCATTTTGCGAAATCCTAAATTAAAATTTACGCAAATCATTTAAGTTTTGGAAGTACAACTTTTTAGATAGTTTCAATTATTCACTGTTGTATTAAGTAAAATGAAATGAATTCATATCAATGTTACATCTTAGGATCTTAGAATTCGACTTCAAAAAGTCAAATGGGACTCTTTTTGTGGACGGAGGCAGAATTAATTCCTACAATATATAGTATCGGTGATATTATCAACTCTTATCTTTAAGAGAAAAACTAAAAAAGAATCCCCCAAAATCCCCACTTATGGATTCTCAAAATCACCAACCTATAGATGAATCCTAACTTCTTAGCCTGCTGGTTGTCTTGTTGCTTAAAGTGCATACTTTCATCAAGATTCTTGTTTAGTAGGTTTTTGTGTCTTGTTTGTTTTCACGTTGTACAACAAACAATCTCAGCAGTCAAGGTATACTATGACATTTATAATACTGTTCTGTGAATGTATATCACTTTCTTCCTTGCACACAGTACATTGTGTTGCTTATTTTATATTTTTGCTGGAGCCTTGGGCGCTGGGCCCTTGTCTTCCAGCCTTCCATGCAAGCTACTCTCTTTTGTTCTGCTTACACGTGTTTTATTGTGTGATAGTTAGTATCTCCCTCCTCTCTTGCTCTGTTGCTCTCTTGCCTCTTGCTCTCATAACCTTTTCCTCCCCTAAGAAGATGCTTCTAATTAAATTACACAGTTGGTGGATCTGATTCATAGATTCATGCTAAATCCTTCCCAACGTTCATACTAGTCGACATTATAATCAAAATTTATCTTGGTCTGCTAACTATCTCATGGTTGATACTCTATGACTAGATTCTTTATCATTTTGGCGGGCATATATATATATATATATATATAAATTAGAATGGGTGCCGAGAGTGGGGAGCTGGGTCCAAAGGAATTATGGTAGGAATGACTATTTTCATCCATCTATTACTAAGTTTCTACAATTTAGATGAAATTTTAATTAGATCTCATAATCTTTTGGCATATAAATATGAGTATGGAATATATATGTGGGGTAAAATGCAAATGTGGCCCCTGAATTCTATGTGTTTTTGAGTATTGAGCCCCTTTCTTTTGGTCAACGCAAATCGGGCCCCTTTTTGTTTGAAAATTTGGATATTGAGCTCCTAGATGCCACATGTGCGTTGACCTGCCTATGTGGCACCGCTGACGTGTACTTTTTCAAAACTAATTCCCAAAATCATGTTGCTCCTCAGAATTGAATTCAAGACCTCCCATTTGAAATTTTGGTCAAAAGACCACTAAAGCACCAGTTTTGTACTAAATCAATTCATTAATAAAAACTAATAATAATAATAATGACATTTAAACAAATTACAAATTATATTTAAACAAATTACAAAGTTACAATTAGAAAAACTAATAAAAATTATTTACACAAATTAAAAAATTACACTTAGGTGAGCCACATTAATAATTGAAAACTCATTTATAATTGAAAAACAAGTAAGTAATAACTAATGTTTGAAAATAAATATTATTTTTAGAAAACTTAAAATTAAAATTTAGAAAATAATTAATATTTTTGTAAAATAAGTAAAATTTCATCTAAGGCATATATTTACAATAAACAATTACATAAAAAATAATAATAAAATAACATATACTATCATTAGAAATACAAAACATCAATTTAGAAGAAAAAAAGACTTAACTCAAAGAATACAAAACACCTTTAAAAAAATCAAACATTACCCTCCCTCTATAAGAAAAAAAAACCCCAGCCATTGAACGACGGGTTGGATAAGGTCTCCGAAAACCCACAATATAGCATCAAATACTAAATAAATATAATAAAGAAAGCTGTTCTGGACCATCTCAACCCAATTAGATTAGATATTTATTCATACTATTCCCAGATGGAGATGGGTCTCGAACTTGGAAAAGTGGATTTCATAATTTTTTTATCTTTATCATTTTTTGGAGAATAAAATTACCATCTCAACCCAGTTAGATTAGATATTCAAACATTCAAAGGCCTAAACAATACCAAAATCCGAACCCCCAAATCACCAAAAATCACTTTCTATTCATACCAAAACAACATCTGCTCTTGGTTGTGCCTTAGGATGCGGGTGTTTTTGATAGATTGAGAGCTGGAGCGGTGCCAGTATGAGCGAGTGGTATCATACTCGGTCATTTGATATTCCTAATGGCTGGTCATAGTTGTTACGGCACCACGGCGAGTCATGGCGGTAACCGATTGCCTGGACGCCTAGGCGATAAGGCGACCGCCATGGCGTCCGTAAGGCGACAAGTCGTTTACAATGTGTAATTTATATATTATTTATTTTACTTAACAAGTATACTGGGAATAAAATTTCATATACATTAAAACTCAAAATATAACACTATGAAACAACATTAAAGACATAATTATGTAAATACTTAGCAATAACAATCCAAAAACAAAATACTTGATATTAAAAATTAGTAGAAGTAAAGAAGAATTCAACAAACACCACATAGAAAATAAAGCTGCAACCAACCATCACAAATACGTAGTCTAATAACTAATAAAACACCACCATAACATGCTAAAATAATGTCTAGACTCTCTACACTAGTCTAGAAACATCGTTCAATCAAAATCATCATAGAAAAGGTCATCTCCATCTCTTCCACGAGAACTACTCTCATTCAAAGGCGTAGGTGGTGGTATTTCTCCAAAATCATCCTCCACATCTTCATCATCATTTGGAATTCTCTCTTCATCAATTTCATTATCGGAGTCGGAATCCATCAACCTTGATTCCTTTGAAGTTGAACCAACACCACGTCGAGAGTATGTCATGATATTATTACTAGTATTAGCACGAGCACTCCTTGAAAGATTGCGACCCTCAAGCATGTTGGATGCACCGGTTGCTTCATCCACATCATTCTATGTAAGATCCCCCCAGGATGAACACCATCAGCGTCATTATCGATCCATTCATTACCCCATTCAAAGTCATCAATGACTAATGGATCAAAATTATTGTCAAGTTCACGTCTCTTTTGGAACCTTGAGTCGATCTTTCGATTGTATTGGACATACACCAAGTCACTCAATTGTTTGTGTTTCAATCTATTCCTCTTCTTCGTATGAATCTAAAATTAATAGAACAAAAAATAATAATATTAATGATAAAATTTTAATAAGAGTGAATGATTTATTACTTTTGAAATTTGAACTAACAATAGAAAGTACTTACGAACTCAAATGTACTCCAATTACGCTCGCAACCGGAAAAAGAACAGAGGCCTAGAATTCTTTTTGCAAACGAGGATAACTCAATAGCCCGCACTCCAAAAGCATTCCACCAATCAACTAGCAAACATTTAAAAGAAATATAAATATTTTTAAAAGGAGGAAAGGAAGAATGTATATAAATTATAATCATAATTTAGCTTTTATATATATATATTTGAATATACGTACGAGGATTCTTTATTTTCCGTTGCCTAATCACAATTTCTCTTGCAAAAGTATCTCGAGAAGCATCATAGTCGTCGGCTATATTGCTTATCTTGTCTAGCAAATCTAACTCGGGCACCATCTTTGCAAGAACGTCATTGAAGTCATCTCGTAAAATATTAGCAAACAACCGACGTTCCTCTTTGATATCAAAGTACTTGCCCGGATTGAGAAACAACGCAGCCCCATATAATTTTTGCTCCATTTGATTTTCCTATCGCCGCTCAACAATTTCAATCACCTTCTTATACAGTCTTTGTTTGTTATCAAATGCATTTTTGATTTTTTTCTTTGCGCATTCCATCGCAGCAATAACTTCTGGCATAGTAGGCTTCTCGTCACTATCAACAATCCTCTCAAGACTATAAGAAGTGGCTGTGACGCCCTAATGCAATCCTCAACAGTATGTCAAAATGTTGTTGAAATAACAGTATCATATACTTTCTTCCCCGCTTCAGTAGCTGACAACTTTGATTTTGACCAATCCTCGCTGATGAACAAATGCCTCAATGCATCTTTATTCTTGTACAAACTCTGCAAGGTGAGGAAAGTTGTAGCAAATCTAGTAACTGCGGGTCTCACAAGATCCCTCCCATTCGTTTTCTCCTTCATCGCACTAAGAAGACGACAATGTCTATAAATGAATGTTGTAATTCTCCTTGCATTTGTAATTGTGGGCTGGAATTGCTTCAACTTGCTTATGTCCTCTAACATAAGGTCAAGACAGTGAGCGGCACAAGGTGTCCAAAACAGTGTAGGTCTCCTCTCCATTAGTATATGCCCCGCTGCCTTGTAATTAGAGGCACTGTCTGTGACCACCTGAACAACATACTCGGGGCCAATTTCCTCGATCTTTCTGTCAAGTAGATTTGCCAACATTGTGGCACCTTGAGACTGACTGGAGGCATCAACAGAACCCATGAAATAAGTCCCCTTCGGCTATTAACAAGAAAATTCAATAAGTGTCTTCCCCTCTTATCTGTCCAACCATCCGACATGAGTGAGCAGTCGTATTCCTTCAAAGCAACTTCATGTTTTTTTTTTAAGTCATCGGTTTTCTTCTTTGCCTTCTCAAGTAAAGGAACCCTCAACTCGTGATAGGTTGGAGGCTTGAAACCCGACCCATATTGCCCTATGGACTCAACCATTACTTCAAATCTCCTTGAATTTGCAACATTGAATGGTATGCCACATTCGTAGAAAAAATCGGCAACGTGCATTTGGACTCTCTCCTTTTCCTCCGGTGTCCTCAACCGACTTTCAATACTCGTTTGGCTCAAACGCTTGCTATGACTCTCCTCTACAACTTCTTCTGAAGTCTTCCTTAGAAGTGCTTCAACCGTCTTAGCTTTTAGTTGTGGAACTTGGAATTGAAATACAACATTCTTCCTTTTAGAAGCCGTCCCAGAACTTGGGATAGTGTTAGAAGAAGTATTGGAAGCCCTGCTTGGACGAGTAGATGATTGTGCTTCTTGCACTTCTACTACATCATCATCATTATCTAGCTCAAGTGGCTTGTTCCTCTTTTTACTATTCAAAGCCGCTTGCATCTCCCTCATAATTTCTGTTGTTGTTTTGGGGCACTTCGCTACATCTCCAAAATAATGTTGCTTCAGCCTTTTGATTCCCGAACGACATTGCTTCCCACAAAGGATACATTGCATTATATCCTTATTACTCATGTCCGGCCAATATCCATATTTTCAACCCGGGTCATTTGATTTGGCCTTTCTTTTCGGGTCCTTGGTTATATCATAACCATCGGTTCCCGAACTTTCTGTCATTTTATTTTCTAGTTTCTACAAAATACAATCAAACAAACAATATATTAGAGACAATTGAGTCATTGACATATTTTTATTTTTACTTGTGAACAAAAAAAGAGTAAACAATAAACAATTCTAATATAATTTTGTACATTTTAAACTTTAAAGTACAATCATTTAATCACAATATATTCCTAAAATCAGCTTGCCTAAAAATTAAAATACATACATCAGAGACATGATATTACAGTGGAAAATACATATATATAGTGTAAAAATGATTGTACTTTATATCAGAGACATTATATACATTAGTTATCTCCTAATATTTATCTCTTAATGTTGCATACAGCCACAGTCCAGTGGACAGTCAGACAACCATAAGCCTAGTGTAAAAATATTATACACTTGTAAGTTAAGTGTAAAAATATTATATACGCTCTATGAGTTATGAGACAGTCAGACAGCCGTATAACTAAGGAAAAAATGAAACAGAGGAGAAAGAGAAGGGATCAAGAGAATCAGTCGATAAAAAAGGTGAAACAGAGCAGAAATAGAGGAGGAGAAGAGAAGAATCTGTGAGAGTCATCGCCGAACTTGGAGCTGGTCGGAGGCACGTACTGGTCGGTCGGAGGCGTCGTAGGCTCGTAGCCGTCGTTGTCGCCTGCGATGATGGGCTGCGAAGTCGAAGTCGACGTACGCCTTGGACTGCGAAGATGGGTTGCGAAGTCGATGTCGCCGTCGTCCTAGTTCGCTTGCGATGATGGGCTGCGAATTGCGAGCGACTTCTCCTATATTTTTTGCAGGTAAGGGTTTTCTCTTGTTTTTTATTTGATGGTTCATGGGTTAGCTCATGGGTAAAAATCAGTTGGGTCCGAGCTGCCTAGGCAGCCGCCTTGGAAACACTGACTTAAGTTGTCGTACGCCTTGGACTTTCTTTCTCGTCGGGACGCCAAGGTGTCGCCGTAACAACTATCTGGCTGGTGTGCTAGATTTGGCCAGAGCTTGATTAGTAAAGAGTATGGTGAAGAATTATTTATAGCTTGACAAATGGAAAGAGAGAGGAAGAAAGGGAGGCGGTCCAAATGATGGAAATTGTCTGAGATGGTTTTGAAAAATATATGAAACAGAAGGAGTTAGATAGATGCGGTGGTGATACCGGGTTGGGCTGCCTCTACGTTGTTGTCCATGGGAGGGTATCCAGGAATCACAGTCCCAGCTGGGTTTGACAGTGATGGCATGCCATTTAGGATATGTTTTGGAGGGTTAAAAGGATCAGAACCAACGCTGGTTGATATTGATTATGCCTTTGAACAAGCTACCATGATCGTAAAATTTGGATTTGTATCTTGCTGACGTGTATTGGTGTGTTAGTGTGTGTTCTTGGCGTGTTAGTGTGCGTGTGTTTGAATTGATGTTTTGTTTAAGAAAAAGAGAAGATGTTTTATATTTTTTAAAGGTGTTTTGTATTTTTTGAGTTAGTTTTTTTTTCTTTTAATTTAATTGATGTTTTGTATTTTTAATGATAGTATATGTTATTTTATTTTTTATTTTTTATGTATTTATTTATTATAAATATCTGCCTTAGATAAAATTTTACTTATTTTGCAAAAAATAAATAATTTGGGGTAAAAGAATTGTTTTGTTATAAAAGTTAATCCTCAAGTAAAAATTAATAGCTAGGCCTGTGGTGCTCGGGTGGTCTTGTGACCAAGATTTCAAATTGGGGGTTTGAGTTCAAATCCTGGGCAAGACAAGTTTTTTGGCAAAGAATTAAAAAATGTCCATGTCAGAGATGCCACGTATGCGCCATGTGTGACACGTCAGCAAGTCAACACCAATGTGGCATCTGGGGGTTCAATATCCAAATTTTCGAACAGAAAGGGGCTCGATTTGCATTGACCGAAAGAAAGTGGCTCGATTTGCGTTGACCAAAAGAAAGGGGCTCAATATCTAAAAACACCTAAAGCTCAGGGGCCACATTTGCATTTTATCCTATATATGTGAGGTTATGTATACCTAAAGGACAAGTGTAGCCATGCTATGAAATACTAAGGGCTAGCCTTCAAATGGGTACGCACGTGAAGCAAGGGGAAGGTCCCTTCCATAATATGGTAGTGATAGGAGAGAAAAAGAATCCCCCTTCGATGAGTAAAGAAAGATCTTTCTTTTTGGAACATGTGCATGTTTGGATACTATCCTTGGTGACAGTTAGCTCAACACATGAAAACTGTCCAAAAACATCACCAAGCAAAGTCAACAATATTCACGGAAAGAAATCCAAGTGCAGTAGAAGAAGTTCGGTGACGATCGAAGATCTCACGCGTAAGCGTGAGGCGCGATGACCTTTATGCTATTTAATGTCGGCGCGTAGGTGGTTCTTCCATGTCGGCGAACCAACCACCAAGCTCGCTTAGGTAAGACGTTCCTTGTAGCATATTCGTTTAGTGGCTAGCTGTGTTTTTGTTTCTAAGGCATACTACTTTTGTTTTAACGGTTAACGTGTGTGATAGAAAGAGAGTTGTGTTTGTTTTGTTATTTGTACTTGGGTGTTGGTTAGTGGGGAGTAACACTAATACTACACGTGGGTGGGTGATGAAGTTTGTGGATTTTGGTGCCTTGTATGTTAATTAGGCTTGGTTACTTTAGCAAATGACTTCCAACTGAAGACAACTAGCTACCACTTACTTATCTTAGGGCTTATTTAATCACTTAAAAGACTACTATATTTATCTTTGTTGATATCTTTATTTTTTCTTTTATTCTTTTGTTTGTTTTTAATAATTAAATATACTAATTCATACACATACTTTTGTATTAAATAATTAAAGTTTATTTTGTTTTTAATAATATTTAATATTCTTAATATATATGAGAATAACTTCATAATTATAAATATATTAATTGTTCATTGTTAACGACTTATCGACTTATGAATGTCTAGGTGGGCGTCTTATTGCCTAGGCGTCCTGGCGGTCAACTACCGTCGTGGCGCCGTGACAACTATGGTGGAAACATCTATACACAATTTCATGACTCCAAGTACTAACTATGCTTGGCCTGTTTAATTGGTGGGTTGTGTCCCTGCCATATTATAAGTAGTTGAAGCTTTAAGATCGTAATCATCCCTGTGAAACAACTTCCATTTATTGTATCACACACACATGTACATATATACACATGTAAATACTTTGATAAGTTAGTTTCCTTCTCGTACTTGCTTCTTGTAAGGTTAAGAATGGACTACTTCCCCACACTTCGTGTTATACTTTTATTTGCAATGATATTTTCTTTTCTTTTCTAGAATATGCTTCTCAATTTGTTTCATCTGATGTCTCTGATACAACCTTATATTCCTTTTTGACACACATCGAGTGCCTTGTTTGTGCTCTTGCAACATAGCTTATAGATGATTCAAGCTCACATGGAAAGGGTTTTGTTAGGTTAGCAGGCCGCATAGAAACTTAGTTTGGGACATTTTTGATCCTTGTATGGTTTATTATGATGGTTTAATTGTATGGAAGCTAGGAAGAGCTAGTGAGACCAACTAACTTTTATTTGTTTGTTTTAGGCTTAGTTGTACTTAGATGAGTTTTGTTTTCTACTGGCTGATTTCTTGTTCTCTTACAGTTTATTGGGTATGGAACTGAGGGAAGCATATTGGTGCTCCAGACCTGCTTCGACCAATTGAATATTTATGGGAATGACTTGAAGAATATGAAGGTGGAACCCATATTTGCATCAGTTTTTAAATACATCTTAGACAAATCAAATTTCAGTACAGTGTTGTGTGAGTCAGTAAAAAGTACAGCAGTTACTGAAGATCTCTTGGAGAATCTCTGTACTGCATTGCAACTGTCAGCACCTGAAAAAATTGGGATAGGTCTTGCTTTATCAGATTCAGAAAATCTTGACATCAGAATGTGTGGTACGACCCATCTCTCCTTTATATCTAAAGTTTTTGATATGGTGTAAATTGTTAGTATTGTTTCCCTATTTATGTTGTTTCTTTAACTTGTGAATTTATTGCTTCTTCAAATTATTTGGGGTGCTTCGCAGGGAAAAATTTCTTCATGGCTCAGATTGCGGAGGTATGTGCCAATAATGCGTCTGTGGATTCTGCTGAGAAAATTCAGAACATTCTCATGTTTCTTAACCGATCAGAAGGCCTTTGCAAGCATGTGGATTCATTTATGCAGATGTTGTCAGTAGTTCAATTGAAGGAGGATTTTGATTTTATTTTAGCACCATTGCTTTCTGATGAATTGCGTGATATAAACTTCTTAAGGTAATTTTTGCATTCATAGGTTTCGAACTTCCCATCGCTTCTTGATCACTGTTTAGGTCTGAATGCGATGATGGAGCTTCTCCTATAGCCTCCCTCTTTTACTGACCAAATTAAAGACCCCGTCTCTTTTACTTCATGAGGGCTTTGCAATTGTTTTCAACTTCACTGCTTGTTTTTTAATTAACGATCTTGTTGGAAAAGGGTTCAATACTCCAGAAAGGGAATGATCTCCTTTGGGTCACCCTCACATAGTTAACTATGGGATTACTCTGTGTGTGGTCTTGTGGTTGGTGGGGTATTATGGGAACTTGATGGTTAAACCAGTGTGCACCCTAAGGATATTTGGTAGATTCGACTGTCATTAAGAAAAATTAAAATCATTTGAAGGTCATGCATTTTTTGACGTTTATTTAATTTTCTTTATTGGTGCAGGAATTTGGAGTTCGACGAAAGCTCTGAAAATGATTTCGACACCATTCTAGCAGAAATGGACAAAGAAATGAGTATGGCTGGACTAATGAAGGAATTGGGTTATGGATGCACAGTGAATGTCTTGCAGTGCAAAGAGATGTTATCTCTATTCTTACCGCTGACTGAAATCACTGTTGCTAGGATACTTGGCATTATTGTTCGCACCAATGATGGTCTTGAGGACAGCCATAACACATACTCAACATTCTGTTCTGCTCTTGGTAGCAGTTGCTTGTCTGAGCTACCAGTTTTTGATTGCTGGAACATTGACGTGCTCATTGATTCAATCAAGCAACTCGTAAGTTCTATGCTTGACCTGCTTGCTTAATAAATTCCATTATCTTGAATAATTTAATGTAAGGTAAAATATTTCCATTACTATTCTAAATCTCAAGCAACAGGCTCCTGGGATCAACTGGATAAATGTTTTTGAGAACCTTGATCACGAGGGATTCTACATTCCCAATGAGGCAGCATTTTCTTTATTCATGTCCATCTTTAGACAAGCATGTCAGGTGTGTATTTATTTCAATTTGTTAATTGCATAATTTAAATGATGATATTTGGAACCAGCAAACATGAGCTTCGTCTACTGTTCCTAAATCCTTACAACTGACACTGCAGGATCCGTTTCCCCTCCGTGCTGTTTGCGGCTTTGTTTGGAAGAATGCTGAGGGCCAGCTATCTTTTCTTAAATATGCTGTCTCGGTACCGCCTGAAGTATTTAGCTTTGCACATTCTGGGAGGCAGCTTGTATGAAACTACTTGTAATATTCATGTCATTATGTCTTCATCATGTTGTATCTAGTAGTCTAAATAGATGTTTCATTGCAGGCATATGTTGATGCCGTGAGTGTTCACAAGTTTCAACCAGGACATGTGAATCATGCATGGTTATGTCTTGATCTTCTGGAGGTATTGTGTCAGCTAGCTGAGAGAGGTAATGCAAGTTCTGTTCGACCAATGCTCGAGTATCCTCTTAAGCACTGCCCTGAAGTCTTACTACTTGGGATGGCCAACATCAATGTACTATTCTCTCATATTCATGCATTTCCTTGATGTTTACTTTATGTCCTCATATTTTCTTTGTTGCTGATTGATTTTGCTATTTTAATCTCAGACGGCATATAATCTCCTTCAATATGAAGTGTCTTCCGTTGTCTTTCCATTGGCATTAAAAAATGCTACAGGGAATAGTTTGGCTCTTCATCTCTGGCATGTCAACCCTAATATTCTATTGCGGGGATTCCTAGATGCACAAAATATGGATCCAGACAATACGAGTAGAGTTTTGGACTTGTGCCAAGAGCTAAAGGTAAATATATCCTGAAATATCTTATTTTTTTGGCCTAATTTTTTAACATAAAACTAAGTCATCTGGTACCTTATCACAAATTCCTTGTGTAACTAAAACCTCCGTTTGCAAAGCCAACCCAATTGTTAGCTTAAATGTTTGTTAAGCTTTTTCTGAACTGTGTTTTAAGACTGAGCACTTCACCATATTCAGTTTTCCAATCTGCTTTAACTTGTTTTAGATATTCTATTCTATTGAACCAACTTTAGTTCTATTCATGGTTCAAAGTATCGGCCGTTGCGTCGAAATATTGGTGTATCAGTTAGGTATCAGTCGGGGTCGAACTGCAACCTTGACATGAATCGCAAAATTGGGAATTATTCATGTAAAGGGTAAGTTTCGGCGAACTTTTGACGACTCGGCGTTATGTAACGATTTTGACCAAATAAAGGAGAAATCATGGCGTAAAAGGGAGAAATCACCGCGTAAAGGGAATTATTCATGGAAAGGGTAATTTTGGGCGAAGTTTCAACATGACATAATGTAGCGGTTTTAGACCAAATAAAGGAGAAATCACGGCGTAAAAGGGAGAAACACTGAAAGCTATATAAGGGAGATGACAAAAGAGAATGAACCTTTCTCTATAAATTATACTTAAATGTATCTATGTAGTACCTAGTTAAGTATAACTTAGAAAAAGTAAAAAAATATTGTACTTCAAATGTACTTAATTAAAGTAAATTGTACTTCAAATATACTTATATAGCACCTATTTAAGTATAACTAAAAAAATATACTTAATATATAATTAGTTAAGTTAAATTGTACTTAAATTATAATTAAATTATACCTATATAGTACCTAGTTAAGTAAAACTTGCAAAAATTAAAAAAAATGCACTTAAAATATACTTATTTAAGTTAAATTGTACCTGAATTATATTTAAATTGTACTTATATAGTACCTAGTTAATACAACTTAATTTTTTTTTTTAAAATTGCACTGAAATTATACTTAGTTAAGTTAAATTCTATAGAACATTTGTGCTCAATCATTTGAACTTAGACAACATCAATATCAACTTTATTCAAAAGTAAAATTGATTAAACTTGTGTGCGAAATGTTTGTCTTATCATTTGGACAAACATTAGATAGTGTTTTTTGTGTTCTTATTTTTTTAAAAAAAATTCATATTTTTTTTACTTTTTTTGAAGATTATAGCTAGCTAATGGTGTGTATAACTTGAAATCGAAACCGAGTCAAAAAATGACCTTCCAAAACATAAGCACTACCGCCTTTGAACCATGGACTTCTATGTGAGGAAATCTCACATTAGATTGTGTTTCCACTTTTAGATTTGCGAAGTGCTAACAACAATTTTATGGGTTACATTTTCTAGCTGATACAGGCCTAAAGTAGCATGGATTTGGGTTTGCTATACTGGGATTCGGCAATTCGGGAAATCTAAAAAATAGTAATTTGGGGATTCGACAATTATAAACTTATATTGCAAAAAATTTAAAATATAAATTCATTAATTTAATTCGAGACAAATGGAGTACAATATAACTGTTTAGTCAATTAATTTTTTTTATAGTTTTAGTTATAACCCTTAAGTAGAGAAAAATAAATTTGGATAAAGTCATATTACTTATATTGCAAGAATTTTAAAATATAAATTCATTAATTTAATTCGAGACAAATGGAGTACAGTATAACTGTTCAGTCAGTTAATTTTTACTGATCCAAACCATGCCAATTACTAAGTAACATTAGATCAATAGAAGCAGAACCACTTGCCGACATTCGTGACCACAACAGAAGTAATTATCCAAAAACAAAAGGTACAAGTATTATTAGATAGAGAGAGAAGTGAGAGGAGACAAATATTACCCTTCCCAAATCTTCCATTTGAATCCCTCGCCACTATAGTAGTCGCATCTGAACTGAGGGTGGTTTTTGGGTCAAGGTTCTGGGATCCTCCATATAAGCAAATGCCGAATCTCGGCGAACGCGAATCCTCACTTGGCTAGTTGTCGTTCTTTATGCAAGTGCCTGCTTCTTAAATCCAGGCGATACTAAAAAATAAAGCTTTATTTCTATGCCGCTAGATCCCAGATTCCCGGTAGATTCGGTACCATGGTTATCAGATCTAGCATTCTGTACATTTGGTGTTTGTGCTTTGTTTGTTGTCTGTTTATCACTTATTGGGATTATACATCCATTTTATGTTACAGATTTTATCACCAGTATTGGAGATGATTCCTTCTTCTTTTGGTATTAGACTTGCTGCACTTGCTTCTCGAAAAGAACTCTTAGACTTGGAGAAGTGGTTAAGTACTAACCTAATTACATACAAAGATGCTGTATTTGAGGTAACATATACAACTGAGTACTGCTTCTCTTACCTGTTTCTTTCGAAATAAAGAATACAAGCAACTTTTGCTATCA
Source organism: Panax japonicus (assembly GCA_020205505.1). Taxonomy (NCBI): domain Eukaryota; kingdom Viridiplantae; phylum Streptophyta; class Magnoliopsida; order Apiales; family Araliaceae; genus Panax; species Panax japonicus. Next base: position 5,167,625 of record CM035106.1, on the reverse strand, counting down.
GCCTCTGTTGCATGCTTGATGTTTCTAATGTTAACATTTCAAGAAAAGTCGAGAAACTTGTGCTGATAATACATGTCAATACTTCCTAGGAGTGTGTGAAGTTCATAAAGGAGGTTCAATTTAGCGCTCGGGATATGCCTGCTACTCATTTCCATCAATCTAGCTCTCTTTGGAATCTTTATTCGGAGACAATTTCTACCTTCTTAAAGGTTTTGCTTTGCCTGCTTGGTTCTGGTTATCCATATAAATTGTTGTCTTGAGTTTCGTGTAGATTTAAAATCTGCATCTTTGTTTCCTGTAGGTCCTTCAAGCTCATACAAGCTTGATTTCCTCTGGCAATCTTTTTGAGGAAATCGAAAAGTTGACTGCCACAGTTATGCATGGTAATGTAAGAGTTAAGAGCGATGGTGGTACTGATTTGTCAACTTCTAATGGATATGCAGACGACATTGAGACAGAGGCTAACTCTTACTTCCATAAAATGTTTTCTGGTCTATTGGCCGTTGATTCAGTGATTCAAATGCTTGCTCGATTCAAGGAGTCTTCTGTAAGAAGGTAAATTTTATATAATTTTTTTTATTCCTTTTCAGCGGTCTTATACATATACCATTGTATTTTTCTTCATTTGTGGGTAACATTCTCGTGACCCTGCCTTGTTCTTTTGATACAATGTTAAATGTATGAAAATTATTAGAGGTTTGTTAACTGGATAGTTTTGTCCACATTAACTTGAACATGGACTTTTCAATCATTTTTCAGTTATCAGTATTTTTCTTTTAGCTCAATTTCTTAATGTTTCTTGGGTTGTCCCATGGGAACTAACTCGTCTCCTGGAAATTTCGGTGCTGAACTGAAAAGTTATCTTGAGTAGCTATCGAGAGGATTCTTAAATGATACTAGAAGTTTGAGTATTTTCATGCCAGCAAAACATTATCGAACCTGCTTCCTCTCATTGTCCTATTCTGAATATGATATTGAACAGTATATAGTGTCATAAGCACTTGCCAAAAATAAATTCAAAAAAAAGTAAGCAAAGGAAAAAAAAAGTAGTGCCATAAGCAAATTTTTTGAGAGGGTGTTTGAGATTGCTTATAAGCAAGTCAAAACTTGTGCCGACTGCTGTTTTAGAAAAGCAAAAAGTGATTGATAAACTTTTTTTTTGAAACTGCTTGGAAGCTCCTTTGATGGGAATAAGCAGAAACATAAATTTGGTGCTTCTGCTTATAAGAAGAGTTTACTACTTACTATTACTATTATATCCTTTTTGGTCAATTTTTTTATGGAAATAGCTGATAAGCAATTTCTTCAATAGCAAAAACTCCTTTTCTTTTATGTTAATGAAGAATCTCAAGCACCCTCTGAGATGGAATAAGAATGCCTCTTGAATATGTTTAATGAAGGTTTGCCTTGCTCATTGTTCGTTATCTACGAAAAAATCAACCTTTTTGGCCTTTGGTTAACATTGTTCGAAATTGCAATCGAGGCGTGCGCCACCTCGTGGCGAGGCGGGAGCTACATGTGGCGAGGCCTACGCCTTACTGAGAAATTCAGAGGCTTGGGCTTTATTCGACTGAGGCGTGCGCCTCGTCGCCTTGATTTGAAACAAAAAAACAGGTTCTTGCCACTTCTTTCTCTCTTCTCTTCATCTTCCTTCACAGATCGTTCGAGCTCAATGATTTATTTCGTGCGACTCTGTGTAGTGTCTTCCTTCCGTCTCTCTGTTTGTATGTTCTCCAAAGAAATGTCTTATGGATAATTACAGTTAGGTACTCCATAGTCTTTATAAATTTTTAGTTTAATCCCAAAAGTTTTCTTAAATTTCAAAATAACCCCTAAAATTTTACATAGCTGCCGCTATAGTTTCATTCTTTCATTTCAGCCCCTGTTTCTTTATATTTCCTGCACTTAAGTCCCTAGAGCAAAAAAAAACATTTCTTGTGTTGATAACCCGACGGAATCGAGTGTTGATAACTGAATCTTTTTCTCTAAATTATTCATCACCACAAAATTTATATATATTCAATATTTATCAATAATATATGTTTTCAAATCAAGGCTTCCGCCTTGCTCCGTCTTGAGGCTTACACCTTGCCTCGTTCGGAAAAAAACGCTTCATACCGCTTTTAACTTTTTCGAATAGTGTTGGTTAACACTTACCGTCCTTTTATTTTATTTTCTCATTTATGTAAGCACGCAACCTTGTATGTCTTCAGCGGTTAAATTCTGATTTTCTCACTTAACATTCTTTTGAGGATCTGAAATCATGTGAAAACCAATGTTACGGGGGCCTAGCGCCTGGGCGGGGCCTAAGCGTGATTTTTTATTTTAAGTCAATTTTAATATTTTATCTTACATTTATCCAAACAAAATAATAATTTAAAGTAAAACAATCTATAATAAAAGATTTTGCTTAAAATTCAAACACATATCCATATTGCTAATGTCAAAATTCAAACACAAACATGCAATTGTTTAAAGTTCAAACATGTTTTTAACGTATTAGTTTTATTCATAAACAAGATTGCTATTAAATAATAAAATTTAAAATTTCAAAAATTTAATTCAATATTAAAACTTAAGAAACGAAACATAAATTTAAGAATTATATTGAATTAAACTAAATATTACCAATGTATCATCATTTATATAATTTGAAATTGGTACAATTTCAAAAAATTACAACTATAATAAAATTATTCATTTTGACTTAATATTGTTCACTTCTTGTTGTGATTTGATATGCTACAACCTGTATTATGAATATGTTAAATTATTAGAAAAATAAATATATCAAAATCTAGTTTGGGTAGTTATTAAAATTAAAAAAAATCTATCCGCCTAGATCCTGCTTAATTTCTTGGAGGGATTTTTGTGCCGCCTTGGGCCTAGGTGAGGCGCCAGGGGGGCCTATAACGCCTAGGTGGGGCGCCAATGGGAGCCTAGCGCCTAGGCGGGGTCTAGGTGGACCTAGGCGGGGATTTTTATAACACTGGTGAAATCTAAATGTTCTGAAATCTTAGAGAGAATGGAAGGAAAATTTTTATTGTGTATTTTCTATCATGTCTAATATGTCAGATCTACTGCTGGAGCTTCTCTAGTGAAAGTAGCCAGTTGACATGCAATGAACCTTTTACATTATATGCTTTCATTTTGATATGTGATTATATATGAATTTACAGGGAAGAGTTGATTTATGAGTGCATGATTGCAAATCTATTTGAGGAATACAAATTCTTCTCCAAGTATCCTGAAAGGCAGCTCAAAATTGCCGCAGTTCTGTTTGGTGAGTTCCTGTAGATTTGTCATAACTTAACTGTAACTAGCAAGTGTGTACGACAACATACTGAAGGATGTAAAAGGAAAAGAAAAGGTAAATTTGCCTATCGCGTAGAGAAATGGGCCACTCTGCAGGATGTTTTGAAGTCATTCCACGGAGATAACTCGAGACCACAGAGGCTCAGACAAAAGAATTTAGTTCCATGTTTTATATTTATAATCAATATTCTGTCCCAAGTAACAACTAAGCTTGGCCTTTATAGTGACCAAGTGAACATAAATAGCTTCCCACTATCCCCAACATACAACTTCCATTTCATCCACTATCCCATCATCTATCTTAAACAAAATAACTAAATACCCCAAATACTTGAATAATATACTTAAGCTACCTCAAATCCCCAAAATTGCATTAATCTCTACCCAATTGAGCAGAATAAAAATACCAAAAAAATAAGTACAAAAATTATTCATTGCCCAAGACTTGTGATCCCCATCAGTAAGAATATTTGTTTTAGATTTTCTGCTAATCTTTTAGTTGGTAAATCATCTTCATTTAGAACTTCGGTTACTATCAATTTGCAGATTGAGTTTATAGTATTGGTACAACTGTATAACTCAATTTAATTTTCCATTATTTAATCCTCACCAATATGTTTTTAGTGGTCGCTAAGTCATAAGTTTCCTATACAAAGTGTTGTAATTTCATTATTATTCAGATTATTGAATATGAATTGACTAGCTGGGTCCCGTGCCTCCGGCACTGTATGGACAATATGATTTATCTCAAACTTTGAACGACCAAAATAATGTATTGAGTGAGCGGAAAATTTAAAGTCATTTGTATTTTATTAAATTATAATTAGATTATTAGATAGATAGATGTATTTTATTAGATAGATGTATGAACGGTGAGATTTATCCCAAACTTTGGACGGCCCAGATGATTTATTGAGTGAGCGGGAAATTCAAAATCATTTGTATTTTATTAGATAGATAGATAGATGTATTTTATTAGATAGATGTATGAACGGTGGGATTTATCCCAAACTTTGGACGGTCCAGATGATTTATTAAGTGAGCGGGAAATTCAAAATCATTTGTATTTTATTAGATAGATTAGAGATTAAAGCTACTTTATTTTGGTGGTGTATTTCTCTACCAATTCTTTGCAGTATGGGTACTCTTATTCCTTCTTTTCACCTTGTCCTACATCACAACCTCCACCACAACTTCCAAACACTCCTCAAAGTACATTCTAGACACCTTTACTGCAATAATGTTCATTGCGTAATTTCACTACCCACGAGAAAGTAGAATCTACCAGGACAGCCTAGATTGGCCAATATTGACTACACATAAATCTTTGGTCTTTGAGAAATCAAAAGAAGAATTTCAATTAGATTTTGAACTTTAAAGTAATCAAGCAGAAAGCTAGGCTACACATGAAACTTGAATTGCATGACCACTTATAAAGATTTATTAAAAAAAAGTATGATTGCTGATTAAAGCCGTAGATGGTTTGATATCCAGCCTGTATAAACTGAACTAATTATCTGAATCATGTTGTCCTCCTCTACCTCTGGTCCTCTCGTCACCTTGTTCAGACTTTCTTATTTGATTTTTATTGTGTACATTAATATATGTTCTTTGCAGGATCACTTATTAAGCATCAACTTGTCACACATCTCACACTTGGCATTGCCTTACGTGCTGTTTTGGATGCATTACGCAAGCCCGCAGATTCTAAAGTATGTCTCCTTCTGAAGTTGTTGTTCGTTCTATAATGAGCTTTTGTTTGGTAATGTTAGCATCACCTCTCTGTATGCAGATGTTTGGTTTTGGAACAAAAGCTCTAGAACAATTTGTGGACCGCTTGATTGAGTGGCCACAATATTGCAATCATATCTTACAAATATCTCATCTACGTGGTACTCATTCAGAGCTTGTTGCATTCATTGAATGTGCACTTACTAGAATTTCATCAGGCACTCCAGAATTAGATGTAGGACATGTTACTGCTGCCGATCAACCCCATGGTTCTATTCCTGCAGCACATGTTGAGGTGAGTTTTGATTCCTGTATAGTACTGCAATAATTACGCATTCAATAATAAAATGGAGGTATGAAGATATCCTTAAATTTTGCTGACTACTTATTGAGACACTAAAACAAACTTTCAGTGGGTTATAATTGTTAGTTTTGAATTCCATCTTTCGAAATGGCCAGATTATAGACTCGTGTGGTGGAAAATACCTCTCAGCCCTCAAGAACCTCATCATGTTTGATCATCAATGGCTAGCAGAGTATATATGTGGTGTCTCCTGCATATCTGAACAATAAATAGCTTGTATACTTGCATAATCATTTGTTTTTCATAAATATTACCTGCACTTGTGCAAAATTGTTATGATTCTCTCTTGCTGATATTCTCTACCATTTGCTCGAAGCTTATATATTTTTTCTTCTGTTTATTGTGGTTTGATTTGAATTTTGTTTCAAAAATTTGTTTTTTTGTTATAATATCGAATTCCCTGGTAAAGCTTTGTAGCACCAGGAAGATTGACAAATTAGTGGTACCTCGCACACTGCAAACAGGGTTAAAAAAAGTGGTTCCCATATATACCCTTACAAAGCACCACTGAAATTTATGCTCAAGTGCTCTGCAAAAAAATATAATCCGAAAATTGATCCTCTCTACCCACACGGGACTCCCACATAACAAGGATACCCCCACCACACCACAATCCTCAATTTAGAGGACCTACATGTGATAATGAAAAAACTATGAACTAACTTGCAAAACTACGTTCTAAGACTGAGGAATTTCTCCATGACTCCTCTGTCAGGGTCATTTAACTTTCTCAGGTTCTTAGTGACACTTCTTAACTTCCTCTAGAGAGTGATAATTTAAGTCTACATCTCGCTCCAACACCTCGCCACCCTTCTTCCTTCTAGCATCTTTGTTTATAGATTATCTTAATTTCCCGAGTTCTCTTTCATCTGGAAAACAGACAAGGTATCATAATTTTCCTCCCCTGGCTAGAATCTCTGATTCTCCTCAATTATATCAAATAAAGAGAGCTATGCATTGAGGCCTTGATAATTGAGCTTTGCTAGTTTCTACACCTTCTGGAGCGCTTTGACCTTTAGTATTTAACAGTTCCCTACCATAATTTTAATGCTGTCCACGGCTAGCTCCCCTAAAAGTCCTGCTCAGAATAGATCCCCATCTTCTGATTACTCTGGCTCTATCACAGGAAGAGGACACGAAATGGGCGAATGAAAATCACTGGCACACAAGTCATTTTCCACTGACAAATCACAACTTACCTCCTCCCTCTCCAGGCCTCAGTAGCCTCACAATGTTAATTCGTGGTTCAATCCCCTTTCTCATATATAATCTCCTGATACTAGAATCATCTCCGGTTGAACCTCTGCCGACATCTCACAATAAGTCTACATCTTTTTTTTGTGGGGTGGTCTTTGTGTTTTTCCTTTGGTAGATTTAATGTCTGTCTATGCTTTTTCTATCCTCTTTCCTTATCTCTAATAAGATCATTTTAATTTATCATTAAAAAATAGTTTGCTCTGTCTTATGTACTTCAAATATATGGCTAGTTACTGTTTATACCACTGATAGCAGAGCCTGTGGCTGGGTTTGCTTTTGATTTCCAATTGGGTTAAGAATGATTTATCTGAATTAGACTGGAACTAAAGTTCGTACTCGCTTACTAGCTTTGCCATATTAGAGTTACTGAATGGTTTTCTTTTTATTTAGATGCCTGGCTCATCGTTTCCATTAACTAGCGCACAGGAAGCGCCCCAAGTTCCTTCTCCTGTCCAGCTTCAACATAGGCAGCAGAGTTCTATAGAGGAGCGAATTAAAGCCTCTGTTCCATTGCCCAACTACATGAAACCAGTTTTATTTTCTGCAGGGCGACCTTCAGCTCTTCCTTCTAGTGATACATCTAGCACTCAGAAGGCATGTACATAAATTATATTTTAGTTTCATATGAAATGAATTTTGTAGTGTTATTTTTTTTTTGTAGTTTTGTTATTATTAGTTCTAACACTTTCATATGTAATGCAGTCTCATAGTACAGCTAATGCTTCAACAGCATTGTCTTCCTCCCCTGGTTTTGTTCGTCCTTCTCGCACAGCTACCTCAGCAAGTAAATATCTGTTACTTCTGAATATGCATGTTCTGTTATATAATAAATGCATGGGTATATGTATGTGCAATATAACTGTCTCATGCATATTTAATTACCTGGGTATCTGTTGCATGTTTTTTTAACTTTTCATCTGATACAGGGTTTGGCTCTGCCTTAAATATTGAAACACTTGTTGCTGCTGCAGAGAGAAAAGAAACTCCCTTAGAGGTATTTTAATTCCACGTACAGTTAACTAAATTTCTTGTTCTCGTCGCTTTCAAGCCAAAGTGCAATTTCTTGTTCAGGGTGGATTGGGTGTGTTCTACAGTTGATATATACTATACTGCTGAAACCGTTTTGAGTCGGGTTAGTTTAGTAGAATATTGCAGTCTGGACCTTACTTTTCTAAGTTTTGTAAACTATTCAAATGTGGGATCTGAAGAGTAAGAAAAGTTATATGTGTCCTATGATTCTGAAGCCCGTTTTGGTGCTTGTAGGCCCCCCTACTCGCATTAGATGGGTGCTTCTAAGTTCTTACTTCTGCATGTATCTTTGGTACTATGCAATTGATAATGCTAGTGACGAACAAGAATATTAGTTGTTTTGTTAAGTAAGCTTTCTCTGTAATTAAATAAAAACCAAAGAAAATAAGATATGAGTTCATATTCAGAGTTTTGTTCTGAATGTATTTATCTATTTGCATGCTTTTTACAGGCCCCCGCATCTGAAATTCAGGACAAGATATCATTTATCATTAATAATTTATCTATGGCTAATGTTGATGCCAAAGCAAAGGAATTTTCTGAGCTTTTGAAAGAGCAACTTTATCCCTGGTTTGCTCAGTATATGGTGATGAAAAGGTATGAAAATTGAACTAGCTTTATAACTAATGTTCTCTAAACCAGCTTTATAACTAATATTATTATTAATGTATTTGTTTCATGAACCACATTAATGTGTTACCGTTTGATATTGTATCTGATAGCTGCATTTCTGTTGTTTTATTATATTTGGATGTTCTATCTTATGGTCGACCTTAAACTTAACAGAGCAAGCATTGAGCCTAATTTTCATGACTTGTACTTGAAGTTCCTGAACAAAGTTAATTCAAAACCATTGAACAAAGAGATTACACAAGCTACTTATGAGAACTGCAAGGTTTATACCATAACTATCTTTTTGCATAGTTTTAGAGATATTTATCAGTGCAAAATTATATATTTTATCTAATGATAATTATCCAGGTTCTGTTAGAATCCGAACTCATAAAGTCAAGTTCTGAAGAGCGGTCATTGCTGAAGAATTTGGGTAGCTGGCTCGGGAAGATTACGATTGGAAGAAATCAAGTCTTACGGGCACGAGAGATTGATCCTAAGTCTTTGATTATAGAGGTTTTAATTTTTTCGTGCAGTTTTTTTGGAGTTGACTTTTGTCATAAACTTCCTGTATTTGTAGTGATTTTTTTTCTTTGTCTATGGTATGTGTTTAATTTCGTTTCTTTCTGCAGGCTTACGAGAAGGGTTTGATGATTGCTGTAATTCCATTTACCTCCAAGGTATGTTTATTCAGTTGGTTGTTGAACATTTTTTAAGCATGGTGGTTGTGTAGCAGTCATTTTGGATTGCTTGGTGCAGATTTTGGAACCATGTCACAAAAGTCTAGCATATCAACCTCCTAATCCTTGGACAATGGGTATTCTCGGATTACTTACTGAGATATATGCATTGCCAAATTTGAAAATGAATCTCAAGTTTGACATCGAGGTACATATAGACTTCTATTTGTTATTGTTTTGGTAGTAGGGAGTGTGTGTTGTGATTTGAATGGTTAACTATGTTTGTATTATGCTTTTTTGCCTTTCAGGTTCTATTCAAGCACCTTATTGTGGATATGAAGGATGTGACTCCTACCTCTCTTCTCAAGGACAGGGTAAGGGAACTAGAAGGAAATCCTGATTTTTCCATCAAAGATGTTGCATCATCCCAACCCCAGATAGTCAATGAAATTAAATCTGGTATAGTATCTACACGAAATCAAGTTGAGCTACCAATTGATGTTGCTAGTCCTCATCCTACTGGCCATTCTCAGATATTATCTCAGGTCTGTATTTGCTTTTTTTGTAATCCAAGTGAATCCTTGATGTTATCCATATTTTTGGTATTTAAATTTAATTTATTTGGTGGATTTAGTATGCTGCTGCTCCTCTCGATCTTTCTTCTGCTATGCCGATGGAGGATGAGAAGCTGGCTGCTTTGGGGTTATCTGATCAGCCGCCTTCTGCTCAAGGGCTTCTACAAGGACAATCTCCATTTTCTGTTAGCCAGGTGTGATGGCAGTTTCTTTTTTAAATTGCTCCGTTTAGAATAATAATAGTTAGGGACTGACATGACAAACTTGTGGTTGTCTTTCCAGCTTCCTGCACCAGCATCTAATATTGAACAACAAGTGGTTGTGAACCAGACACTCCATGATCTAGGGCTGCATATGCATTTTCAGAGGTTTGAAGTGGTTACTTGAATGGTCTTTTTCATAGTTTAGCTGATTATCTTCTGGAAGCCTTATCTCATTTTTCTGTTACAGTGTGCTTCCTATTGCCATGGATAGGGCTATCAAAGAGATTGTATCTAGTATTGTGCAACGCAGTGTTTCCATAGCAACTCAAACAACAAAGGAACTTGTCTTGAAGGTTCACCTTTTTCATTTTATCACCTTGTTAATGCTTAAATTAGACAGTTTATTACCAAATCCTTAAACCTTTTTTTTTCACAAAAAAAAAACGTTTAATGGTAGGATTATGCTATGGAGTCAGATGAGACCCGAATATATAATGCAGCACACTTGATGGTGGCAAGTTTGGCTGGAAGCCTAGCTCATGTGACATGCAAGGTTTCTTCTGGATCTTTAGTCAATTTCCTTTCTACCAGTTTTTATCAATATCTATGCCTTCAATAATATGTATTTGTAACTGTGCTTTCTTTGATTAAATAAGTACTGAGGAAGGTAATCTAATTGCTGCTAGGAACCTCTTCGTGGTTCAATTACAAGTCAGTTGAGGAATTCACTTCAGGGTTTGAATATTGCAAGTGAATTCCTTGACAAAGCCGTCCAACTTGTCACTAATGATAACCTTGACCTGGGTTGTGCTCTGATTGAACAAGCTGCAACAGAGAAGGTTAGGCTGCTAGATTCTTTTGTTGGATGTTTGTACATTTCTTTGCACAATATGTGATTTGGCATCTTATTTGGTTTTTTTAACTTCTCTCTTTGGTCGGAAAGCTAATTCAACTACTTCTCTAATAATTACTAATTCTAGGAGGTAGAAAACTTGTTAAGATTTACTTCCATTGAGTAATTGACAAGAAAATCTCTTACATGAATAAAATTACAACTACATGTATGGTATTGGGATAATTTATTTTACTTCATATCAGCCCTATAGCTAGGACATTAGAAAGATCCTAATGTTCTTCCAACAGGCATCAGCTGAACTTGTTCTGCTTGTTTGTCTTAGAATTTCGTGTAGCTTTCTTGAATGGACGTGAAATCATAATGTCTGCAATCGTTATTATTATTTATCTAACATACTTCATCCTTTCCGAAATATAGGATCAATATTGACTTTTTGAAGTCAATTTGATATATTTTCAAATTCATAAGCGATTTGAATTAATGTTAGTTTTAGACAGTACAATTATGAAAATTGTGCACTATCTAGATGGTACTATTAATTATAAGATTTATTGTTTTCAAAAGTTCAATGAATCACATCAATTTTGAATTTTAAAATATCCCAAATTGACTTTGAAAAGTCAAACTTGATCCTATATTTGGATTCGGATAAAATATACTAATGCATGTTGTCTAAGTTAATATATATATTGAATAATCATTACATTTATTTTATAAATTCTAAAATTATCAGCTGAGAAATATCATTAATCTAATGTGAATTGAAATTGGTTCCACAAAAATTTAAGACTTGATAGAGATTATGTTATTGAACATTATTGTCTATCAGCGCATCAACTTTGGATGTGTTAAAGCTTAATAAGATAAGTAGATTTTGGTTATGGTTTCCAGAGGCTTACCATTCTCATACCACATGTTCTATTACTCACACACTTGATAGACTAGATTCTATACACAATTTTGAAGTCTGTGAACAGTGTCGATGTACTCCCTATCCCATGCTACCTATTTTCTTTCTGCTGAGCGGGGTTTAAATATGTGCATGCAATTATTTTGATGATGAGGCATAATGATTGTACTTACCTGCAAAAAGAACAACCATTTTTAAACAGAGTGGAGTTTTGTTTGAAATCTAATGTTCTTTTGGAGTTTTTTTATTTGCTTTCATTTTCACTGTGTTTTTGCACGTTGATGATTTGTGTGTGTAGATTCAGAATTCAGATGAGGTATACTGTACTATATTTTTAATGTTACAGCCTTAGTTGGATTGGTTGAGATGCAGAAGTAAGTTTATACATTTTGAAGTATTATGGGATTGATTAAAAAGAAAAATTTATTTTCAAAATACGGTGAGATTGTAGTTGTAATTATCTTATGACACACTATGTATCTTACGATGCGATACGACATTGAACACTTCGATATGATATGATATCGTTAGCGTATCTTAAAGTCTTACAATGTGATACTGTTGTGATAACTTTTCAAGTTAGAGACATACTTGATAAGCATAAATATTAAAGCTTCTCATCTTCTTCTTTTTTTCTTTTCTTTTTTTTCAATAGAAAAGGTGTTCACTTGTTTTATACAATAAGCCTTACTTTCTAGGTTTCTTATATTCACTTGAAGACTTTGTCTCCACATTCTTTTTTGAATTCTGTTTCGCATGTAGACATAAATACATAGCTTTGGACTTGCCTTTTGCAATTTGAGGCTTAATATCTCTTTGGACTTTATGTTCACTAGTATAAATGGCATGTACTAGGTGTGTGCAATTAAAAAAAATAATTAAATAATTTTTGGGAGAATGGATGAGAAAATATTGGAGAGAAATTAGGGGTTCATAAGGAGTGGGGAGAGAGAAAAGGGAAGTTCAAGTTATTAATCAGTTTTTATCCAATTTTTATTTTATTCAATGTCTTCTCCCTTAATAATATAGAATATATAGATAGATGATAGAGCCTTATGGGGAGAGACGTGGGGAAGATGGGTGGGTTAGTCTTATTAGGATTTTATAATTGAGTTTCAAAATAATAACCGCTAGGGGTGTTCATCGGTAAATAACCGGACCGAACCGGTCCGAATACCGATAATACCCAAAATACGATACCGGTACCGGTTGAACCGGTATACCGAAGCGAATAGCCGGTTCAGTACCGGTTCGGTACCGGTTTTTACCTTATTAGAACCGGCCCAAATTTTAACCAAAACTTGGCCCAATTTTAACCAAAATCAGCCCAAGAAAGTGCAGGCACAAGACTTGTACTAGGCCCAGCTTTCTTTAAGCCAAAATTCGGCCCATAAAAAATAAAAGACTTGGAAGTCTTTTTATAAGAAAAATTTACTTGGACTTTTATAAAATAACCAATGTGAGACTTGGTTATTAAGGTCATGTGCCTTTTTAGAAGGAAAATTTCCTTAGACATTTATAAAAAAACCAATATGGGACTTGGCTATTAAAATCTCACTTGGTAGTATTTTTATAAGGAAAACTTCCTTAAACTTTTATAAAATAACCAATGTGGTACTTGACTATAAAATAACCAATGTGGACTTACTATTAATGTCTCACTTGTAATCTTTGATAAATAGTTTATCTAATTTCTTTTACTTTTACCAAATTTATTAATCAATATAGAACTTGTAAACCACCAACTATTAATGTTTCCCTTGATAGCCATTAATAAAATATAAAATAACTAATATGGGACTTAGCTTTTTATAAAATAAAGACATTAACCAATGTAAGGTCTAACTTGATAGTCTCTTAGACATTTATAAAATAACCAATGTAAGGTCTAACTTGGCAATAACCAATGTGGAAATAGGCTATTAAGGTATCATAAAATAACTAATGTGGAACTTGGCAATGAGGTTTCATTTGATAGTCTTTTATAAGGAAAATTTCCTTGGACTTTTATAAAATTAACCAATGTGGGATTTGAGTACTTGACCTTCACTTGATAGTGTTTTATAAGGAAAACTTCCTTAGACTTTTATAAAAATAACCAATGTGGAACTTGAATACTTGACCTTCACGTGATAGTCTTTTATTAATCAATGTGGGACTTTCAAACAATCATATTTATGTGTTCTCTTATCCTACCAATATCTCACATTGTCTAATTTGTGTTCTCTTGTCTTACCTCTATTTTATAAATATGGGAGACCACCAATAATTTTAGTAAGTCCTAATTATTCTATTATGGCTTTTCTTGTGTTATTTATATTATAATATAAATAGAGAAGACTTTAAGCCAATTTTACAAGACTAAGTAAAAAAATTATTTTAAAAAGATTTTTAACCGGTACAACCGGTTCGGTACGGTATGTGCCGGACCTATGAAACTGGTAACCGGAACCGGAGTCAAAAACCGGTTTGTACCGAACCGGTCCCGAACCGTTTTTTTGGTACCGAACCGATCGGTTCAGACCGGTCCTGTTCACCTAGAAAACCGAAAATACCGAAATTTATGAACAGCCCTAATAACCGCTTCTATTTTACTCAAGTTTAAAGAGTAATTTGGGAAACTAAAAATGCTTCACTATAATGTTAACACCAAAAGTAACCATCAGTTTCTCCTCCCGCTTTATTATATTAATAAATAAAGTTAAAGGTATTCTTTGTCGAGCAAAGGGTCAAAAATGCCCCTGATGTTTACCCCGATGTCCCACTTGCACCCTAAACTAATTTTTTTTCCAAAAGTACCCTTAACGTTACATTTTTTGGGTCGCCCGTGCCCCTGCTGTTAACAAAAGACAAACGAGGTTAAAATGTGATGACGTGGTAGGCTTAAATATAAAATATATTCTAAATAAAACAATATATCATTTAATCAAAACAAAAAATACTAAAATTCAAAATAAAAAAGCATAACATATTTACATTATTTAATCAAAATAATAAAATTCAAATTGTTTTGTTAACTAATCAAAACAACTAATTAAATAAAATAAGTTGTATAACATATTTACATCATTTAATCAAAATACTAAAATTCAAAACATAAAATATTTACATCAAATACTAATTAAAAAAATACTAAAATACTAATTAAAAAAATACTAAAATACTAACATTCAAATTATTTTGTTAATTAATCAAAATAACAAAAATTCAAATTACATCATTAAAATACTAAAATCATAATACTAAATACTAATTGATATAAAAAATTTAAATTACTAAAATCATAATACTAAATAATATTTTTACATCATCAAATTATAACATATACTGTTATGTATAAATTATTACATCATCAAATTATTTATATTATTTATAACATATACTGTTATGTATAGATTATGTATATATTATTACATCATCAAATTTTTATATAGTTGAAAATATTATTTAGTAATATGATTTTAGTAATTTAAAATTTTTATATCAATTAGTATTTAGTATTATGATTTTAGTATTTTAATGATGTAATTTGAATTTTTGTTGTTTTGATTAATTAACAAAATAATTTGAATTTTAGTATTTTTTTTTAGTATTTTAGTATTTTTTTTAATTAGTATTTTAGTATTTTTCTTTTAATTAGTATTTGATGTAAATATGTTATGTTTTAAATTTTAGTATTTTGATTAAATGATGTAAATATGTTATACAACTTATTTTATTTAATTAGTTGTTTTAATTAGTTAACAAAATAATTTGAATTTTATTATTTTGATTAAATGATGTAAATATGTTATGCTTTTTTTATTTTGAATTTAATATTTTTAGTTTTGATTAAATGATATATATTATTTTATTTAGAATATATTTTATATTTAAGCCTGTCACATTATCACATTTTAACCCCGTTTGTTTTCTGTTAACGGCAGGGGCACAGGCGACCCAAAAAAATGTAACGTTAAGGGTACTTTTAAAAAAAATTAGTTTAGGGTGCAAGTGGGACATCGGGGTAAACATCAAGGGCATTTTTGATCATTTGCCCATTCTTTGTTTTGTGGTTCTCTTATGATTATTACTTAAATAATATTGAATATTACTTATGCCTATAGTTACGAGTATTGACTGCTTCAACATTAAACTTAAGCTAAAATGCTTTATTGTCCAATAAATGAGTGAGATTAGGCAGAATACGATACACAGTTCACAATTTAGGGGTTTTCAATATAGACATCTATGAGTGAGTTTAGTTTTGAATGGTTGTAAGTTACATTTTTTTTTGTTTCTGTTGATTGGTACTGGATTCTTGGACTCATGAGCATAGATGTTAAACTATTCTTTGTGCAGTTTGAGCTGGCTTTAATTTCTTACTCTGTTTATTTATCTGTGCTACAGGCTATACATACCATTGATGGGGAAATAGCTCAACAACTCTCTACAAGAAGGAAGCAGAGAGAGGGTGTTGGTCCTGCTTTTTTTGATGCAAGCATGTATACACAAAGTCACTTGGGTGTTCTACCCAAGGCTCTCCGTCCTAAACCTGGTAGCTTATCACATTCTCAACAGCGAGTTTATGAGGTATTGCCATGCTGTCTTTTCCCTTCACGATGTCTGACTTTAGTCTGAATAGGGTGGTAAATTGATTTATCATTGTTTATGCAGGATTTTGTTCGGCTACCCTGGCAAAATCAATCTAGCCAAAACTCAAATGCAGTAGCAGTTGGTCCTTCAACTACAGTCAGTGGTGGCTTGTCCCAGGGATATGGTTCGGCATCTGGTGCACTTAATCCCGGGATTTACTCGTCTGGCAGTGAAAATACAGGAATGGATGCTGGTGCATATTCCTTTGATCTTGCCCCTAAGGAGTTTGACTCTGGGTCAGCAAAGCAACTTAGGTGCTCTTTAAATTTGTTTACCCTGTATTTCTGGATTCTTCACTCTTAGGTTGCATTTATTGATTCTTCTTTTGTTTTTCATTTCATTTGCATATTTCAGTGTTTCCTCAGTAGTGCCTGCTGGGATGGCTGATGGTGTTGTTCAACGGAACTTTGAAAATGATGCTGCTATTGCTTCATTAGCTTCAGTAAAACTCTCTGAATTGCAATCTGCAGAACCTAATGCTGTAAAAGTTAGTAAAATTTGAAATTCATGAATATATATGCATGCTGCTGAAGATTATTCTCGTTATTGAATTGTGCATTATTATCCAATCAGGAATCTGGAGCTACTGCTCAGTCATCATCTTCAACATCTATGACTGAGAGACTTGGAAGTAACATTTTAGAACCTTCGTTGACTACAGGCGATGCATTGGATAAGTATCTGCTTATTTCTGAGAAGGTTATGATTGATCTTCTCCTTCTACTATCCTTTCTACTGTCACTATTTTTCCTCTATACTTCTCAGCTTAGGAAATATTTAGTAGTGTTGATGGGGTTTTGTAGATCTTCTTTTTGATCAAGGCCGATTGTTCTCTCTAACACCTATATCCTCACAAATGCTCCCAAGTGATGCAAAGAATATAATTCAAAGTTTATATTCAGCTCAATAATATTATGCTGTTCAATTAAATTTGGCCTTATATAGGTACAAAGTGAACACAAGTAATAACTTCCCCCTCACCCACTATCTCATCATTTCATCCACTATCGACAACACTCCTTCCCCACCGTTTACCATAACAGAATAACTAAATATCATAATACTTCGGTAAAATATATGGACCATCATAGATCCCCAATTATCAAAACAAAAACCCTAATTACATTATTTGTATCCAATTGAAAATCTAAAAAATAATTAATTAAATCTAGGGCTGCTGCGTTCCTCGTCATTTTGTGTCAATTCCTTTTAACTACTTGGTCTGCCCTCATTTCTTTCTGATTGTCATATATATGCATTGATTTAATTTTTGCTTTGCAATTCATTACATCTGATCTGATGACTGTTTCTAATTTCAGCTTGAAACTTTGTTAACCAATGGCACTGTGGAAGCTGAAATTCAGGTACAGTTTCTTCCTTCTCTTCGTTTATTAGCAATATGGTGAATATTAGATTTACCTTTTGCTTTTAAACTAAGAAATTAAGAATTTATGTTCTTCACTATTCATCCATATAATGATTTATATCCATTCTTTCCTTTCTAAATGTTCTTTATAACAGTATAAGTTATATCTTATGATTAATATAGGAAGGTATATCATGTTATTTTTTGTACAGGAAATAATTGCTGAGGTTCCTGGGATCATCCTCAGATGCTTAAGTCGAGATGAGGCTGCATTGGCAGTTGCGCAAAAGGTCTGGCTATATTTGGAAGTTGTATGAGATTTTTATACAATTACTCAGTATTCTGAGCTTGAATTTTCATGATACCCCAGGTTTTCAAAGGGTTATATGCAAACGCATCGAACAATGTGCATGTTGGTGCTCATCTTGCCATTCTGTCTGCCATTCGTGATGTGAGCAAGCTTGTTGTGAAGGAACTGACTAGTTGGGTATGCACTCCATTGGTCCTCGGACACCCTTACCGGTCTAATGATTGTTACTTCTAAATTAATTTTTTATTAGTTTGCAGTGGCATGTGATAGTTCTTCAAACTGCATATATTTGTCAACTCTTGTTGCCATTATTTTTTTCTAAAATAAAAATTAAGAAGGGGAGCCAGAGCTGCAGTCTAAGATGAAATTAAATTAGACATCTGACAATTGCTCTGGTGAGTTTAAAGCAGCAATATATTTAAATTCCACTTAAACACACATGGGAAAACTTCTGATTATAATGTGCATGACTTGCTACTCTTTAAATCAGGCTTAACGTTATTGCCATGAAACATGATGTCTGAACTAGCTAGCAGCAGAAGGGTGCAATTTATTATTAGATATAGTGATTTTAGGTGGTGTTTGTTTACCTCTTAATTGCTCTTAACAGTTCCACATCTGAGTCGGTAAAAGGGTAGAGTTGTTTGATAAAATTTTGTTTGCCTCTTATCGTCTCTTAATCGGTAAGAGAAAGATATAAATTTAAAAGGGGTGTTATCTGAGTAACATATTTTTATTATTTACCCCTATGAAAAAATACAAAATTGTTGTAAATTTATTTAATATAATATTTGATATTGTAAAAAAAATTAAATATAAAATACTTCATTCAACAGTCATTCAGTCAAAAAAATTACACTTGGCCATTCAACCCAAAAATTTGACCAATTTAGCCATTTAGACGAAGTACTGAATGGCTGACCGATTCAGCCATTTAGCTCCATTAAGCTCTAAACAAACATCTCTTAAATTTTTAAGAGTTGTCTCTTAATGAAAATTTTAAATTCATAAAACATCTATAAATATTGTACTCTCTCCATTCCAAATTTTAAGATCATTATTGATTTTTAAAAAGTTAATTTGAGATATTTTTAAATTTAAAATTTATATTTTTAAATTTAAAAGTCATTCAAATGTTTTATACTTTTTAGTTACCAAACAACTTTTTAAGTTCAGATATTATTTCACTCAGATGATCTAATATATTAAGATATACTAACCATTCAGATCTTAATTACTCAATTTTATTCGACACCCATGTTAGTGTTGTATCCATCTGCCGTTGTAATTTTAGAATATATGTCATCCAAAGATTCATTTTTAACATGCATCAGTGTTTGGTACGGATGATATAATTCTAAGGCCTTTGCCATCACGATATTCTTAGAGTGGTAAACGTGGGTTGGAGCATGCACTATCTACTATAGTTGTCATGGCGTCACCTAGGCAACAACTAGGCGTCCTGACACTAGAGAAGAATAAGGCAATGCCTTGGTAGTTGGTCATAGTTAAGTGATTAAGTCATTTTGTACTCATGACTTATCATAACTCATGGACTAGCTATATGGTCTAATTTTTATTACTTATTAGATTTGTAATGTGTGATGATTGTTGACTTGGTTGATCTTTATTTTCTACGTAGTGTTTGTTGACTTGTTCTACTAATTTTCAGTGTAAGCGTTTTATTTTTGAATTTTGATTGTGACGTATTTATATAATTGTCTTTTGAATTGTATTCCATACTATTAGTTATTATGTTTTCAATTTTAATGTATAAAATTTTTTATTGTCGAATATACTTTTGAAATAAAACAAATAACGTATAAATTGCACATCGTTAATGTCTTGTTGTCATATGTGCATCTAGGCGTTCTGGCGGTCAACTACCGTCGCGTCTCGTCGTGGTACCATGACAATTATGATATCTAGTGCTACTTGAATTTACAAAAGAGGAGCTCTGATGCATTATATTGCTGCTGATGTAACAAACATTATATTCTCTTTGGAAAGAGCTCTACGATAATTTTAGGGAATTGACACAAGTGAAAATATTAGTTCCACAAGCTCCTCTCTCAGGGGACCCTACTTACTATTCATGTGAAGAGGAACTTTTAGAACTAACACTTTAACTTGTGGAAATCTCGATTCCCTACTTTTAATATCTCTTAGAGCATTCGCAACAGTTTCCTTATCTCTATCCCTACTCTGTAGTGTTATTGGGTCATTCTGTAGGATAGGGATTCATTTTTTTCACTATGTACCCAACATGTTCCTTATATTGATTCCTTATATATTAAATTTTGAAATTTAAAATTTAAAAGTTAAAATTAAAAGTTCCAACAGTCAAATCATGTTTTGAACGTTGCAACTATTTTTTTATTTAAAAGTAATTGTTATTTGAATTTAAAATTTGCAATTATTTTAATTTAAAAATAAATATTGCTAGAAAACAAAATGTGCAACGATCATTATGTATTTATGAGAACTAAAACATTATTTTAATTATCAAATAATAAAATTTATAATTAGTAGTAATATTTTTTACAAAAATGATCAAAATCAAAATTTGACTGATTTTTAATTTTTTTATAGTTCTCTTTCTTCTCTAAATACTCTGTTTAAAAAATAAAAATGACTGAATTTGATAGGCATGCATACCCAAATCAGCAATTAAGTGAGATAAAGATCCTTTAACCAACATAAAATCGCAATAAATAGGGTGTGAAATGTCATTTTACATAAATAGGGAACGCTATTTTGATTCTCTCACCCTGAGGAGTCAAATCATATATAGGGATTAAAATAGAGAATTATATAAGGATAAGGAAACTGTTGGATATTGATTTATTGATATATTCTTTAAATGTGGGGATAGAGAGTCTATTGGAGAATCTGTTGTGAATGCTTTTATACTTTCCAGAAAGAAAGTTGAAAAAGTATGGTGTCCAAGAGTTTTATTTTGTTGACTTAAATAATATATGTCCAATAGTATTATGTATGGAGATGTAATCATAAATCCTGATGGAATATTAACAATTTAATTGTGTTAATTTTCATTAACAAACCCAAATAAAAAGGGAAATTTTTAAAAATACTAAAGATATGACGTTTTTTTTTATCATATAAATTTATTAATTCTGAAAGGAAGGCAGTATCATATATTATTATGGATCACCAGTAAATAACAACAAAAGAATTTATTCGAAACGATGGAAGGCGTATTAGTCAAACGGAAATATTGCCTGTAGGTTGTAAAATCGGAGTCTTATTTCTACAAACATAAAATGTATGTTCTTTTGTATTTATACTACGTTAGAAAGGGACTAAATAGTTAATAAGTGTTGCTGTTATGTCTTTTTGAATATGATTTCTTATTTATTTGGCTACTTGAATCTAGATGTTAATGGCCATATATAATAGTAGAACTGCTTTTGGAAATGTGTGACAATTTGTCCTACTGTGATTCTGATTCACTTTTTGGAAGCAGATGCTTATCAGGCCTAGTTAAATTTCAGAGTTAATTTAGTCTGTTGCATTGTATATTATAATGTTGCCAAGATCTTCATATATTAGTATTATTCCCCCAACACTCGGCATGGAATTCCTGTCAACAGGTAATTTACTCCGACGAAGTCCGGAAATTCAATACAGATATCACTGTTGGCCTTATTCGAAGTGAATTACTGAATCTTGCAGAGTATAATGTTCATATGGCAAAGCTTCTTGATGCGGGAAGGAACAGTATGTATAAGTAAAAGCTGGTTCTTGCCTACATCCATGTGGAGTAATTGATAGCACTAATTAATTGCATATGCGTGCAGAGACTGCCACGGAGTTTGCGATTTCCCTCATTCAAGCTTTGGTGATTAAGAATTCAAAAGTCATATCAGAACTACACCATCTTGTTGATGCACTGGCGAAGGTTTGTTGTATTCATTATGCTTCAAACATTTTTTTATATATCTGTGTGTTAATGACTTATATAACTGTAGCTTGCTGCAAGGTCTGGATCTCCAGAGTCGCTACAACAGCTGGTTGAGATTGCCAGGAATCCTGCTGTGAATGCTGCTGCTTTATCTGGTATTACTGTTGGAAAAGATGATAACACAAGACAACTTAGAGATGAAAAGGTTATCAAAAGTGTCGCTCTTTTCCCTAGCTCGGGGATACAACAAGCCAAGGATCCTAACATTTTAATTTTGATGAGACAGGCTACTGGTCACTCTGCCGCAAGCTGGGGAGAGTTCGATGTTTTGGACTCTGTGGAACCTGATCCCGTTGGATTTCGTGAACAGGTATGATTTGGTTTCACGTTTAATGCATAAATGGTTTGAAATTGGACAGTAGCATAATGTATGCTTCTGATTTACCTTTTTAATTTTTTTTCTTTTTCCCTTTTTTTGTAAAAAAAAACACCTAAAAATATGCTTCTTGTAGTTGATATTGCCCGGAAGGTGTCTGACATCTATGTCGTAAACCCGGATTATTACAAAGACTTGATATCCATAATTTGCTTGTTTTATTAGTTTTTGTTTCCTCGGAAAACAAGAAAAGGAGGGTAGGGAGTATAGATCGTTAGTAGGTGATTGGCAAATATTGTGTCTCAATTGCTAATCTGGACTGTGCTTTTGTTTTCGGGTGGCTAACTCTCTTCTATTATGATTTTGGAGAGACTACTGCTCTTGTGATAGCAGATCCCAATGTTATGTAGTTCTCCTTTCCTCTGCTAACAGTTCTTAGCAACTTATATAAGGTATAATAACCTGTATAAAACTTTCTTCTTCTGGAAATTAATTCTTCGCAGAGAAGAAGCTCTCTTCATTTGCACGTTTTGCATTGTTTTCTGTATTTCATTCCTTACTCTTTTCCCTTGCTATTCTGTAAACGAAAAAAGGGGTGGTTGGGTGAGAGAGATGGGAAGAGAGTATGTTTTATCTTTTTGCAAAATCTAGCTGGAAAATCCACTAAATACTTTCTAACTTACAAGTGTATGTTCCTTACTATTTTACGGTCTTCTCTTTTTGGTTGTTTCTGCATTAGGTCTCCATGCTGTTTGGGGGGTGGTATCGCATTTGTGAAGTTCCTGGAGAAAATGACGCAGCTCGTGCTCACTTTGTCTTACAACTGCTGCAAAGTGGACTGCTGAAAGGGGATGATATGTCGAATCGATTTTTCCGTCAGCTCATGGTTCCCCCCTCCCCCATTTTTTTTGCTACCATCTATCATCCTTATTTTGAAAATTTTCTGAACCATATCATTCTTTGGATTTTTAATTATTATTTATTGTTACCTCCAGGAGATCTCGGTAGCACACTGTCTGTCTTCTGAAGTGATAAGTCTGCAAACTCAGCCGCTACTCTTTCTTGCTATTGATATATATGCTGCACTCGTCTTTTCAATACTGAAGGTAGTTTATTTGGTTTCCAGAATTTGTTGATTGGGTTTGTTTCAGATTTTCCAACCTTATATTCATTTTCAATTTCTTCTTATATGTATTTCTAGTTCTATCCTGTTGACCAGGGATCAAATAAACTATCTCTATTGTCCAAGGTTTGAATCCAAACCGATTCTCTGTTGAACTTCTTTGTTTACTTGAGGTGAACTATATTCTTATTATATATCTGGTATTTCTATAGGTCATTGCGGTGACCGTGAGATTTATTCAGAAAGATTCCGAGGAAAAAAGAATGTCTTTCAATCCCAGACCATATTTCAGGTTGTTCATCAACTGGTTGCTGGACTTGACTACTTTGGAGCCCGTCTCTGATGGTGCAAATTTTCAGGTGTTATCTATGGGCCTTTGTTTGGTCATTTTTATCGTTACTTTAATTTTGTTATTGCAGCCTATTTTTATGTACTAAATTAGCTGTGTGTTCTTAGGTTTTGATGGCATTGGCAAATGCCTTTCATGCACTGCAGCCACTTAAAGTTCCTGCATTCAGGTTAGTGTGGCGAATGTGTCTCATTGTCTTTTATTCTGTGTTTTGGTCTTGCTTGTGGTTGATATGCATGATGTAACAAGTATCTCACCAGATATACGTGTTATTGGATTCTAATTTTGCAATACAGAAAGTTCTAATACCAGCTTCTACTCTCTTTTTTTCATTTTCTTTTATTCCCTCGTTTCCTGAATTTTGCATAACTAATTTTGTTAAATATTTTAGCTTTGCGTGGCTGGAGCTTGTGAGTCACAGAAGTTTTATGCCGAAATTACTCTCTGGAAACCCTCAGAAGGGTTGGCCTTTTTTTCAGCGTTTGTTGGTAGACTTGTTCCTGTTCTTGGAGCCATTCTTGAGGAATGCTGAACTTGGAGAGACGGTTATCATCTTATACTTACTGGTGTTATGAATTTCTGGTTCCATTTCTACCACCAGTAAATTGTACCTTATTTTTTTTTCCCATTCTCTATTCAGGTTCATTTTCTATATAAAGGCACACTCAGGGTTTTGTTAGTGCTACTTCATGATTTCCCAGAGTTCCTTTGTGATTATCATTTCAGCTTCTGTGATGTCATTCCTCCAAGTTGTATACAGATGCGAAATATAATTTTAAGCGCATTTCCTCGCAATATGAGGCTACCAGATCCATCCACTCCCAACTTAAAGGTGCCTTACTGGTCAAAGATGACTACATGCAGTTTACTTTGTAATTAAAACTAATCCAAAAGGGTCTGTTTCTTTTTACTTGTTTAGATCGATCTGCTGGCAGAGATTAGTCAGTCCCCACGTATTCTCTCTGAGGTAGATGCTGCTGTTAAAGCAAAGCAGATTAAGGGTGATGTGGATGAATACCTGAAGGTATGTGGTCCTTTGGCCTACTATTTTTTCTTTTCTACATATTTCTATGCAAGAAAGAATGAGAGAATTGCTAATTCATCAAGACCAATGTATTATATCTTAATTATTTTTGTTTGCATTAAACCCCCTAGTGTTACTGTTCTGATATTTTGGTAATTGTTTTTTGTAGATGAGGCAACAGGGGTCTTCATTTCTTTCTGAACTAAAGCATAAACTGCTGCTTCCACCAAATGATGCTGCTAGAGCTGGGACTCGTTATAACGTACCTCTGATCAACTCCCTTGTGCTTTATATTGGAATGCAGGTATTTAGCATTTCCTTTTACTTTTTTATATCCAAATATTATAATTGGCAAGTAGTATCGAGGATGATAAACCTTTCAATAGAAAATACAAGAGTACATACTATTAAATGCGCTGGAAGATCTTTTAAGCCTGAGAGAGTGGGGTAGATAAAAAGTGACACATCATAGAAACCATAGAAGAATCTTCAACTGGATTGATCTGATGTGGATTGATTTTGTCTCAACATGAGCACTAAAAGAGATTCCGTGAACTTGACTTGCTGGAATCTAAGAACCTTCTAGTTTTTAACCACTGAAAAATGTTAGCCTCTCAGAGGAGCCATGGAAAAAGCTTATAGTACGCCTCCGTAGTTTGCTGATTAGTAATCTATATTGTCTAACTTTCCACCTCTACATGGTGCCACTCACAAAACCATCAAGGATGAACTTTTTTATTATTATTAAATGAAGCCTAAGATGTTATTATGTTTAATCAAATTATGTTATGTAGTAGACCTTCCAAAAAATCTTGAATTTAGAATTCTTCAATTATATTGTACTGTATACGATGCATATCTGCAAATTATGTAGTGCTTTTGTTAAGAGATTTGTTAGTGCAACTGAAGAGCACTTATAGCTTGCATCAAGTATGTGTGCCTCATGGCAACTGTTTTCTTGAGGATGGCACAAATCACAATGAAGAGGTCACATGAGCGAGATCCATGAATACTAGGTTCTTAAAAATCATTTTTATATAGTATATAGTTTTTTGACTTTTATAAGGTTTCTTGCAAAAGAAACAAAAAGCTTGAATTTCTATTTTTATGTAGTTCTTGTCTTGCTCGTGCTCATCATTTTCTTTAATTTTTTGACTAAGCTTGATTTGCTATTCCTCATGGATATAGAGGTTACTCCCCTTAAAGAATTATAAATGAGGCAAAATTTAGTAGACTGAATCTGTTTCCCGCCTCCACAACCACAAATCACACAAGGACTGTCTTTAAAAATTTAACCTGGGATGTGCTACTGTAGGCTATACAGCAGCTGCAGGCAAGAACTCCTCATGCACAGCCGGGAGTTCCATTGGCTGTATATTTCGTCGGTGCTGCTTTGGACATATTTCAGACATTAATCATGGACCTAGACACTGAAGGGCGCTACCTCTTTCTTAATGCTGTTGCTAATCAACTGCGTTATCCCAACAATCATACACATTACTTCTCCTTCATCCTACTTTACCTGTTTGCCGAATCAAACCAGGTACAAGTAGTTTCTATTTTAGTTTCTTGATAGTTGGGGAAGTCATTTGTCATTTCTACTTTCGAAGTACGAGTTTATCATTGTATTTGTGCATATGATTATCAAGTATGATGTCAGTAAAGAATGCAGAATATGGTAGATGGGGTTGCATGGTTTTCTGTACGTGCTTAACAGCAACAGTTCCATTTCAGCAAAGGATGCTCGTGTTTCTTAAAACTCGCTCCCTCCATTCCAAAATTAGAGATGCAATTTCCTCATTTGTCCGTACCAAAATTAGAGATGCAGTCATTTATCCGTTCCAAAATTAGAGATACATTTCTAATTTTAAACTATAAAGTAACATGAAATTCCTAACATGCCATTACTTTTATAATTAGGTTCGTCCTATCATACCCCTACCTTTACATTTCTAATTAATGCTAGGGTAGAAGTTTGGAAAAATAAAGTTGCACTTAAAATTTGTTGTATTTTGGAACGGACGGAGTATTATACTTGTCTCAACAACTGGATGAATGATGTCTCAACATTTTTCCTTTTTCTCTCCACTACTTGTTAATGGTCAATTCCAATGTATCACGTGTTTTTGCAACAATATATGTAATGGCATGCTTGTTTACTTGAGAAGATCGGGTATCAAATATTATTTTGCATGTTTTGAAGCTCTTGCAAAGTTTTTGCATGTTGTTTTTTAAATAAGGATATTTGATTGTGAATCGACCTGAATTTTGGTAGCAGGAAGTAATCCAGGAGCAGATCACCAGAGTTCTATTGGAGCGTCTAATCGTTAATCGACCTCATCCATGGGGCCTTCTAATTACGTTCATTGAGCTTATAAAGGTAATCAATTTCATCAGATCTCAATGCTTGCGGGTTTTGAAAGCTAACTTGCAGTTGGTATTTTGAGCAGAATCCTAGGTACAACTTCTGGAGTCGATCTTTTACAAGGTGTGCACCGGAGATTGAGAAGCTCTTTGAATCAGTCTCGAGATCCTGTGGGGGCCCAAATCCTGTGGAAGAAGGATTGGTTTCTGGCCGGGATATCTGACATACCCGAGATATATTCTCTCAATTCCACCATAGGAAAATACTAGAATATTAATAGTTACTTTATTTTGTTTAAGCTTCAACTCAATTTTAATAGAGATGATGATATTAAATGCAAGTTAAGAATGCATGAATTTCTTTTGAGATATTCGAAATGTCTGTTATTTAACTACCAAAATGTTGGATGACATGGTTTAGATACAACGCCATTTTACTCTTGCTTTTTTCACATGTTAGGGACTTTGTTCACTAGTATAAATATTTAAATATCCTCAATGAATTTACTATTAACCAAAAAAAAAAGAGTAGAAAAGTCCAGCTGATATCTTTCTTAAGCCTCTCTACGAACCAAGTAGAGCTTGCCCATGACATGAAGAATAGCAACAAAAGCTATGAAACCAATGCTCGTGACAGGAACAATACCCTTAATTCTGTTTATTTCAGGGCTGCTGAACATGGAGGTTATATCGTAAGTTTATCCCGAATTACGCTACATGAGAATGAGATTGGTGTTGGTAGGAATTATAGAATATTACCTATATCTTTAAAAATAATATCATTAATACTTGTTCACGCAATCAAAAAATCTACATAAATATTCGTAATACATATCATTTTTATTTTCTTAATTTAATTTAAAACCCAATTGGGAAAAGTTTATAATAAATTAGTATTAATGGCACATACTTCGTGTCTGTGTGAAAACAAAATTTTTTTTTATAAATTTTGAGAAAATGGATGGAGGATATATCATAGTGAAAAGGGGATTGATAAAGGAGTGTGAGAGAGGGAGAATAAAAGGAATAAGAGAGAGTAAGAATTAGCAGGGAAGTAAGGATATAAAGGGCAATACAAAAAAATCTTCACAAAATTATTTTGCTATTAGTTATTTTTTCCACCAGCTTTATAATATAGATAGATAGATAGATAGATAGATAGATAGATAGATAGATAGATAAGTTTTCATTTTTGGAACATTTTGCTGTGGGTAGGAAAAGATATTTGCGTTCCAAAGTTTTTATGTGTGTTTTATTGTAGAAATCAAAATTTAGAAATTTGAAGTGCATTTATCATTTTCTTAATAATAAATGGATTGAGATATAATATGAGCCAAAAATAATACCATACCTTGCATACTTCCGTCGCCGGGGTGAGATCATTTTCTTAAATTGTGTTTTGTATGCGCCGCTCAGTTCTTTTTCTTTCACTCTGCCCCTAATGGTATATATCTATCGTACATATCTTGCATACCCCCGTCGCTAAAGGGGTATGTAAAATAAGAGGGTGATCCCTTAAAACGAACTATATATATATCTTTTATATATATTTACTTTTTAAATATCAATTTAATACATTTATAAATTTATAATGATTCATTTAAAAGAATTTAATATCTACTGATAATATATTCTCAGAAAATTTAATCACAAGAAGCGTGTTGTTTGTTCTCCATAAATTAAAATCATATATATATATAACCCGACTCTCTCCAGCGAACTGGAGGGAGCGAACCGGTTATAGCGACGGTTTTTTTTTGTCGGTATAGCATAAAAAACCGATTTTCTATGCTATAGCGATGGAAAAAATCGTAGATATAGCCGGTTCACTCCTTCCAGTTCGTTGGAGAAGCGGACTACATATATATATAGAGAGAGAGAGAGTTGTCAAGTTTAAGTATATTTCAGAACGCATTGCTAAAACTTGCAATGAGCATATGATTAGACGGTCTGTTCTAAGAAAACTTAACCATGTTCTGCATACGTGACACTAATTTATATGAGCAACTTCTTGCTGCTTGCTAATTTGTACTTCCTATCTTACCATGCATTACTCTGAACATGAATCTAATAATTATTTACACAACCCTTTACATATATATATACACGATCCGGATTAAGTGCATACCTCTTATCTTACTCACCCGTGTTTACCCCCCCTTTAGGCGACGGTTTCGGTCGTACAACCGTCGTCTATACTTTTAGCGACGGACAACATATAGCGTCGCTAAAAGTATAGACGACGGTTGTATGACCGAAACCGTCGCCTAAAGGGGGTAAGCACGGGTGAGTAAGATAAGGGGTATGCATTTGATTCTTGTTTTATATATATATATATATATATATATATATATATATATATATATACACACACATACAATAAGGATCTTATGCTCACTCTAAAAAAAACTCACCCAAGCTCACCTATAAAAACCCATTTCTTTTTTTCCGTCTCCTCACATTTACGCGAACTTCAGGTAGCGAATCGCGAATAGAACTATTTCCCTCTTTCGCTATTCAGCTCTCCTCAAAATTATCTCGCTCTCCCGATCTCTCAGAAACTCTTTTCTCACGATCTTCTCAACCCCTGCTCGCTCGCCCCAAATTCGAAAACGACGGATTGCCCTAATTTTCGCCCCAAATCCGTGAAAAGGTAACAATTTTGTTTAACGATCTGGAAGGCTTTTTGGTTTTGTAACAATAAGGTTTAACGATCTGAATAGCGAAAGTGATTCAAATCAGAAGTTGGGGCAAGCTCTGATTGAAAATTTTTGATATAGAATATAGAGATAGTTCTGATTGAAAAAATTTTGGGGCAAGCTGGAAGGCTTTTTGGTTCTGTAAGATATTTTTAATTTTCCTCGCATATTATATGTTTGTACTATCAAATTGCTTTGTTTTCCATCTTTTTAGGATCCGTATGGCCATAATCTTCACCTGTTTAGTTCGCGTGAAAGACAAACTTTTGGTAGAACTAAGACATTCATTTTTGTTGTTGGGAGTTATTTCTGGATGGAATATGGATGTTCTTACTTTCGTGACTGATGTTCTTGCCCCTATTGAGAAAATTTAAAAAACAAGCTTTCCAGATATAACCAATTCCTCAAAACAATGAATTTAAACAAGGTAAAAATGTCAATATGACAAAATGGCTGAAAACAGAAGAAAAAAAAACAGTAGCAGATATAACTATTTCGTTTTGTTTTCAATGCCTTCCCATTGCGTTGGTATTTATTTGCTCTGTCATTTTTAGATTCATAAACACATGCTTATCAATAAGTTATGAAACAGAAACTTACAGAACATATTATTAGTAGCTTTAGTTTTTGTTTACTATCTCTATATACGAGTTTTTGTATACACTTAAGATTGCTAACTTTTTGAGTATTTCTATTGAGTGTGGACCTAATCATTCTATTGAATTTATTATGGGTAGAATTTTTACAAATGGAAGGCATGAATATGTAGAATTTTTTTTTGTCTTAATTGTAGATTCCAAGTGGCTAAATATTTTTTTCTTGTTGTTCAATTCAGTGGAGTATTTTGGAGCTATTTGTCACTGCCAATAGCTATCAACGTTGGAGCTGCACTATCAACACAACTGCACTATCAACGTTGAAGTCCTTGCTCTCCACCACTCATTTGCAGCCGTTGCAGTTTAGCCTTGTGCTTGTGACCTTTTAGGTGCTGCTTAAGAAAGAAAGAGCTGGAACAGGGCACCTTGGTAGCCTTGTGGTTGTGACCTTTTAGGTGCTGCTTGAGTAGTTAATACTTAATAATTTTGTTTTTATTTGGGTAAGAGTGCAGAGGAAAACTTTTCGCCTTGTCAAGCACATGCATGGGATGTTATTAATAAGATGTTGTATGGAGGGGAATATTATAATGAATGTTTGTGAAAATGATTACATGGTTGGAGCCTCTGGAATTTTTCTGTACAACTATTTTTTTTGAATTGCAAGGTTTCAATTTGATGTTATGCATTAACAAGTTTTCTTTATTTCAAGATTTTTATTTATTACATTTTGTTCATGTGGAATTGATTTCGAGAATGTCAGCTTGTGGGTATTCTCATTGTCAGATAAGTAATTGCTGAAAATTCTTAGAACATACATTTTTCATGGTGTTTAACTGAAGGACAAAGGGTAGGTTATGGGGGATAGGTACTCATGTAATATACTTTTAGAGATGAAAGAGGATACATTATGTGGGCTACAAAAGTAATTTGAGAATAATAATTGTTGATTATTCATCTGAGTGTTGGATTATTTGAGTAGAGCCTGATTGAAGGATTGAGCTCAGTAAAGTTGTTGTGTGCCAATCATGTGACTAAGCTGGGTTGTAAGTTATCATGGGTTGTAAATAATCTGTCAGGGTTTTTGATTAAAAAATAAGTCTAAATTGTATTACAACAACATTTGAAATTTAGTCTCAACAGAAGGACGTTAGGCTCTTCAAGTTTCTTGCATTAGAATGAAGTAAATATTCTTGTTTCAGCAATGTTGTAGTTGTATATAGCATTAATATTTATGTTGTATCAGAATGGAGATATATTGCAGATCATTCATCAAACCAGCATATGCATAATAACTGGTAATTGATGCTCGGCTCCCAGCAAAAACTCAACGTTATTTACTGCTAATCTATTACTTAACAAGGCACTACTGTATGCTAAAAATGAGATTGTGAAAGCCTCAATTGTCATTGATGATCCAGACCTTTCTCAGTAGTAAAATAGATTCTTACAAAACAGATTCTCAGTAAAGATTACAAAACAAATTCTTGGATAAGGTTACAACAAACTATACTAGAAGTTTAATCAACCCAAATGACAATATTTACTCTATCTACAATAACAAGAACAAACAAGTACAATAATAAATTTTATTCATGTTGCCTATTGCACGCACGTTCTCCATCTCTTGCTCCATTCTGTTAATCTTTCGAAGTAATCCGGGGATTATTTGTCTTGATCTGTCACACTTACTTTTCCATAATTTGGACATGAAAAACACCTTTTTCCTGGGTTTGAATCGGTCCATGATGTTTTAAGTTGAGCTCGACTTTCACAATTACATACTTCGTTCATGGCTGCAAATACAAAATAGAAAAACACAATAAACCATGACATTTTAAATTTTACTCACATTTAAAAAAAATTAATTTCACTCGCATTTCTATATTCTTGATTTAAGAAACAACACCTTCTGAACATGGTATGCCCATATGTTGTCAGGAATCACATGCCTTCCCTATATCTGATGAGGCATGACCATTTCAAACCCAAGCTGAACACTACAATATAGTGCCCTTGCGGCTCAGGCACCAATTTTCTACCACAACAAACAGTCTACTAGAAAAAAATGCACTAATGCTAGAGATGCAAGTGACTTTCATAATATTTTCGCATGAACTAATGATTGCCTATAAATGGTAGTCATGACTGACATAAATATTTTCTTGTGTATATAAAAGTTTACACAATAAAAATTGAACTTAATGCTCTGTCAGCATTTATGCTATGTTTGTATAGTTAATTTCCAAAAATCCACCAAATGAGTTACCTCTCTCAAATGCAGGGCCCCAATTATGATGGTGTCTACCATGGGTGATACAACAATTTGTCCAGTAAATTTTGTAGTCATTTTTTCCCTCATGTTTATCCTCTTTCGTATGATGATATTACACAAACCAATCAGTAATTGATAAATGGAATAATAATGACATCCTCCAAATATCATATCATGGATGACTTGAGACCATGAAAAAAACAATAAAGCGTCAACATGAACTCACTTGCAATTATGCAACAACAAGTTTGAGCAGTCCTCAATAACAATCTCTTTTTAATGAAAAGCACTGCGCAAAAAACATATCTAAGATTCTGCAAGAAACCACACAAAGTCGTACCCCAGCTAAACATTAAAAATGCAAGACTGGTAAGACTAAAATATATACATATATCAATTACCTTTGTCCATGTTCCCAAAAAAAAATATTGATAGCCAAATCGGAACCAAGGCAGATGACCTCATTTGAACAAAAATAACCATTCTGTCATTAAAAAATATTTTCAAATAGCAATACACAAAATTTCTGTTGGTATATACTCTCGAGGAAAATGTCAGATTTACTTATAAAAAATAAATCAAATCAAATCATATTTATGAAGTGTTCAATTCAAAACTCAAAATTAAGAAAACAACAGACATACATATAATATAACATGAATAAATCGATCTATGTAATACAGTTAGGATTCATGGGATCCATGATTGAAAGAGAGATAGAAGACGAACTTGCGTATGATGCTTTTGAGAGGCAAACATTAGGGCAAGCCGTCGCGACAGATTTGGGTCGAAAATTAGGGCTATCTGTGGTTTTGGGATTTGGGGCGACTGAGCGAGCAGGGTTGAGAAGCGAGTGAGCGCCTAAGATCGAGAGAAGCGAGGGAAAGAGAGCTTGGGGTGAGCAGATCGCGAGAGCGAGAGAGGAGAGCCGCTCGTTCGTGTGTTATGTTTGAGAGCTGAAGGAGAGGGAGAGCTGAGAGAGAAAAAAAGAAATGGGTTTTTATAGGTGAGCTTGGGTGAACTTTTTTTGGGTAAGCCTAACATCCTTATTGTACATATATATATATATATATATATATATATATATATATATACAGAACCGATCTTAGACTCACCCGGCTAAAAACTCCCCCAACTCACCTATATATACTCCTTTTCATTCTCTCACCTAATTAGACACAGCCAAAAAAAAGTCAGACGCGTTTTTTTTGCTCCCTTCTCTCCCTCTCGTCGCGAGGACTGATAACCCATCTCCTGCTCGACGAAGACCGGAGATATTTCTCTGCACTCGCCATATCCAGCTCGACGAAGACTGATAACCCATCTGCCTTCGCCATCTCTCTTCGCTCTCCCTCTCTGGATTCGCGAGATTCGGCCCCTTCTCCCTTTCTCGTCGATTCATTAATTTTAGACCAAGGTAACAAAATTAGAACTTTGTATATGGATTTTCTTATTTTATGGGTTGAAATCAGGCTTAGATTCGTTCCAATTTGTGTTTTGGTGTTCATAATAACTTTTTTAGGGCTTAAAATTTATGAGGGCCAAACACTATAATCTGCAAAATTATTGTGTTTTTGTTCTGTACTATGGAGTTCTGAAAGATTATTTGGTGTTATTATATTTTGGAAGTAGTCTTGTTGGAGATTCTTGAAATTTTGGAAATTTTGGGAAAACCAGTTTTTGTTTTTTTACAGAGCTTAGTGCTTTTCTTGCAGATTGGTGAAAACCAGTTCTTGTTTTTTAAGGATACATATGCAATATTATATATTTTGAAAGATTGTTGGTGACGAGATGATTTGTGATGCAAAGGTTCATTGTTGGTGTTTTGCTTGCACTTCTTTTTCTTTGTGAATGTTCCTGCCATGTGCTTGTTTTCCATTTTTGCAACCACCTGATTGTCACATTACTACTTCTTAACCTTCGTAATTGTTCCTTTTTTGTATATTATTTCTTTCATTCTATTTACTTATACATAAAATTGAAAACAACTTCTCACATGGATGGAAAGAAGAAAATAACATTTAGGCTAGGAAAGATAAAACCAAATCCCCTCAACAGTATACTTTTTTTTTCATTTTCCCAACAAGAAAGCACTGGGGTATTGAAGAACCAATATCTACTCTTTCTTTGGTAACAAGAGCTAGAAAAGTAATACTCTATGGTTCAGTTATGAAGTTACCGTTCCCGGATGAGTCAAAATATATGTATATCCCTGCGTAAGCTTATCTCGTGGAAACTAAGGCTTATCTGTATTATTTCACAGATCGAACTTTCTGGGAACTAAGGCTTAATTGAATATGTTTTGTATTTGCAGCCATGAATAATGCACTATGTGATTGTGATAGGCCAGCTCAACTTAAAACATCATGGACTGATACTAACCAAGGAAGAAGGTTTTTATCATGTCCGAATTATGGAAAAGTGTGTTAGTGTTCCTTTTTTGTATATTATTTCTTTCATTCTATTTACTTATACATAAAATTGAAAACTTCTTTGTTTACAGAGGAATGCCTGTCAGTTTTTTGGTTGGTACGATCCTCCAATGTGCGAGAGGTCAAGACAAATAATACCTGGATTAATTCGAAAGATCAATGGAATGGAGCAAGAGATGGAGAACATGCGTGCAATAGGCATCAAAGGAAGAAAAAAATTAATTATTGCACTTGTATGTTCTTGGTTATTGATTTTAATAATGTTATTGTAGTTGGAGTAAAAATTATCATTTGGGTTGATTAAACTGTAGTGTTAGTTTTATTGTAACCTTGTCCAAGGACATGTAATCACTGTTGTATGCTTTCTTTTTTTGTTGTTGTGTAATCATGTGGTGGCAATGAAATGTAAAATACGTTATTTACCAAGTTGTTGTAGTTGTTTCTTTGGTTGCATCATGAGTTCAAAGTAAAAAAAACTAACACGATCCTGCCCTCTTTAAGAGCTCTGTTTTACCACGAATAAAAGAGGGGTTTTGTGCTTCAACTGAACTTGTATAAGAGCATGCTAGTATGGTTATGACAAGCATAAGAATAAAGAGAGAATTTGGAGTATCAAAAGTTGTTGCCATCTGCTCTGCCTTTTAATTCCTTGAGCTAATACATGCAAAACAATAACAAGGGTAGAGAAATTCGTCCCAGAAACAGCATCAGGGGGAAATATATGGGACTTTAATTTGGGAGAGAAAAAGAGAAAAAGTGCAGCGTGGGGTTTTAATTAATATGCCTATAACTACCACACAAAGGAAAAGTTGAGGAGGATTTTATAATTGTTCCTTCACTTAACTTCTTGGATCCACATATGATAAAATATTTAAACCACTCTGTGGCACCGCATCAAGAAAAAAAATAATTTAATTTTTCAAGTAAAGTTTTAAAACAGGGGTGAAGAAAACTTCTCTAGCATGTCTACTAAAATACTGTTACTTGAAAACAATAGTAAAGACCCAACAATAGTTGAGCATCTTCATTTTTGAGCCTGCGTATGCTTCTTTTCCAATCCATAAAAGTAGAAGAGTCAAGTAACTGAACCATGAGTTAAAAGTTAATAGAAATGACTGAAGGTACTATATTACATAATTCTATGCAAAATATGCCTAATCCAACTTGATTACATATAACAAACAACAAGAAATACAAATTATCAAACTACAGCTGCTTGATTACATATTATCAAATTATCAAACAGAAGGCAGAGTACTTCATGAGGCATAGAGTACTTCATGAGACTAGCTGTCACACACCTACATAAAACAGAAATTCACTCAAATCCATCATTCCATAACATGCAAATCAAACTCAATCCAAATTAAAGAAACTATTCAATTTTAGACTTAATAGTGCTATAAATTTAATACACTTGGATTAATATTATCATTACCTCATAATTTAGAAATCTCTGTTGGATCACTATAATCATTAGCTACACTTGGATCCTGAGTAGCATCATCATTTGATTCTTCAGTTCTACATTTAAACAATTAGCAAAATCAAATTTTAACAAATACAAAAATCAATTTTAAATAAATAACAAAGTCAAAATTATTAAATTTGCTTACAGATTATTAAACATCGGACAATTTCTTTTATCGTGTGTCACACCAACTAGGCCACATGCATGACAACGTCTACTCGTTACTTTTTTTGCTTTTCCCAAAGCCCGTTCTTTTCCACCCTTCAACCTTTTGCCACACCCTTTTGCTCGCACGTGGTTCGGCTCAATATAACTATTTTCATAAGTAAGTTCATAGGTAGAAGTCATGTTAACCGACTTGGATGCACTAATTCCACCACACTCCATTTCCTTGTTTCTTTCAGAATCATTCTTACGTATAATTTGCTTGATCTTTTCATATCCATTATCTAAACATTCATTTAATACATTTGTGGCTTCTTCATTTGTGAGAGCAATATCAATCAAATCTAAAGAACGTTGAATCAATCGACTCCGCAAGAGTAAGTATGACTTGTCATCTTTTATCGGCACACCATTATCATCAATTACACCACTTGATTTTGCTGTCTTTGTCCACCTATTTAAAATGTATTTTGTCGGCAACTTGTCAAGATCATGAAACTTATTCAAGTAAGCTAGTACATGCCGACATAGGATTCCCAAACTCTCAAACTTTTTGCAAGTGCATGTTGCATAATCCCAAGATTTGTCATAATGAATTTCTCTTACATTACATTTTGTGACATCCCTTCGCCAAATCTTGTATACAAGGTAGTTGACATCCTCCTTCATAAGTTCAAACTTATAATTCAAGGTCTCAAACATCTCATCTTCAAATTTATAATACATAGAGTATGTATAAATGTCAACCATTTGACTTAAGAAGTGATTGGCAATTTTCATTTTCGGTCTCTCAATCAAATCTTTGTTATCTGATTCCAACTCTACATGTCGTTGATGTTGAAGGCCCCGACCAAATTGAATCATAAAATCCACTAATGAATTTCCTTTAGAAACAAATCTCTTAAAAAATGCATGAGAACTCTCCGCTCGTTGGCTACTTGACATGCCGGCTGAGAAAACATGATTAACATGTGCGGGTACCCATCTACAACGGATGTCATACATTGATTGTAGCCATTTATTAGTAGTCAACCCACTTTTCTCCACCAGCTCCACCCAAGTGGAGTCAAACTTTTCCACAGTCTCTGAATTCCAAATGCAATCTGAAAACTCTTTATAATAAGCATTGTATTTTACCGAGTCAATCTTCTCTGAAAATTTGGTCAAAATATGCCAACTACAATACCTATGAAATGTATTCGGCATGATCTGTGAAATGGCATTTGTCATAGCCGGATCTTGATCAGTGATTATCATCTTAGGTGCATCACCTGACATTGCTTCCAAAAAACACTTGAATAGCCAAACAAAAGTGTCTATGGTCTCATCACTTAAGAAAGCACAACCAAATACACTAGTTTGACCGTGGTTATTAACCCCCAGTAGTGGTGCAAATATCATTCCGTAACGATTAGTGTTGTACGTGGTATCAAAAATGACAACATCGCCGTAAAATCTATAAGCCCGTCTAGAAGTTGCATCGGCCCAAAAACAACGAGTAATCCTTTTTTCATTGTCTGTGTCGATTGTAAAAGTGAATGAAGGATTCATTTGTTGTTCTAACTTCAAGTACTCATTCAACATATCACCATCTTGTCCCTTCAGCTCATTACGATTGTCTCTTTCAAAGTTATACAAATCTCGTTGCGTGCAACCAATATTTTCAATACCTCCCGCTTGCACTGCAAGAAAGTTGAATTGTTGGCATTGTGGTATATTAACCATGGCAAGTTGTTGACTCAAACATTTTTGGGCAGATGAGACATTACGATGCGATCGTAAAAGATGCCTCTTATGTGGAGTTGACAATGGGTGACAATGGCCCTCATCAATTATGGTAACTACGTACACGTCATTTCTTTTAACCACTATCATTCTTGCACTACAATCTTCTTTAATAGATCCACGTTTTCTTCTTGCATCCACATCGGCAAATAGTTTACCCTTTCCTTGTTTATAACACACATACGACTTCCTACAAATCTCACCGCTTCCCTCCTTTTTTTTCTCAGTATGCTTTCGTACACTAAAACCCGCCTGCATTGCATATGTATTGTAAAAAGTGTGAGCATCGTCTAATGTTTGAAATTCTTGACCTACCTTAGGCGTAAACTCATCGGATACTTGAGGATAGTAGACAACAGTTTTATCATTGTTCACATCCAACCCCTCTTCACTCAAGTCATCCCTCACCGGAACCATTTCCATTTCTGCATTATCCCCACAACTATCTATTTCATGGTTCATGATATCCATTTTCTTCTATTCTGCCAATAATAAATTTAAAAAAAATGAATAGGTGTAGCACAGGTTATATATGAATGTAATATAAGTGATATCACTGTTTTCAACAATTGTCCTTAAAAAAATAGTATATGACTTTGTTCGGAGTTGTAATCCATGCCCACTACCAAAAATAAAGCTATTGAATTTTTCAAAATATAATTTCAGTACTTATATGGCTTTTCACCAAGATATGCATGCTTCTAAATACAAAGGTGAATACATAACAAGTACAGAAAACCCAACTCCATAATACAGAGCCCAACAGTAATTTTTCTTATTATAGCCATTGAGTAACATAAATTTTAAGCCCTAAAAAGTAATTATTGAACAACAAATCACAAATTGGACCCTCTCTAAGCCTGATTTGAACCCATAAAACAATAAAATCATGACCCAAAGTTTTAATTTTGTTACCTTTCCACTGATTCGACTTGAAAGGGCGACAAGAGGGAGAGAGAGTCTTCAGTCGCGACGAGGGAGAAGTCTGCCTTATGGAAGTGAGAGGGAGAAGTGAGAAGTTGGAGGGAGCCGTATGGAAGAGAGTCTGCTTTATGGAAGTAAGAGGGAGAAGTGAGAAGTGAGAAGTCTGCCGAATGGAAGAGAGCGTCTGACTTTTTTTTGGCTGTGTCTAATTAGGTGAGAGAAAGAAAAGGAGTGTATATATAGGTGAGTTGGGGGAGTTTTTAGTTGGGTGAGTCTAAGATCGGTACTGTATATATATATATATATATATATATATATATATATATATATATATATATATATATATATATGTATATGTATATGCTTAAAATTAGTACAAAGAGCATTAATCTATAATCACAATGTGTGAACAGAGAAAAACAGAAGCATATTATCAAACTATGAAATGCTGTAGTAACTTTCATTTATTTGAATTCCTAGAAACTCACTACAGCTACTGTCTGTGAAGAAATCAGCCAACTAACTTACGTATAAGTTAAAAATTAGATTTTGATCATCAGGGTATACTCCACATACAATTTGGAGTGAGAAAAATGGAATGATTAAATCACTAGTTCCTTCGGCAGACTTATTAGACAAGATCGCCTCGTACCAACCCATCCTATAACCATTTTGGAAGTGATAACTGAAGAATTGTCGCGTGTTGAGGACAATATGCATGTGAAACCAATAACTAATGCAGCTACCGTGTAAATCAACATGTACCTTATTCAGCTGATGCTCGAATTCTCATCATCAAAATTTTCACTTTCTCTTGAAGGATCTTCTACCACCTTTCTGTCCAATTCCAGTCCCCGCAAGACCTGATGATAGAAGAGATGTGGAATCTGGTCGCCATTTTAACTCTTTCAAAACAGAAAATAAGGTTGCTAGTTCTGAAGATATTTCACTGTCCGTTATATTGTTACAAGAGACTACTTTAAGCCTCTTAAGCTCTTTCCAAGAAAGAACTACCGGATCTAAACCATCTACCGAAAGTAATGAGCACCCTTCCAAAGAAAGAAGCCTTACTATCCTACAAACAAAAAATAAATCTGCACTCAAGATCAATAATTGAAGTTATATATAGGCATATTTAGTTATTATAATGTTTCTAGTTATTATAGTATATAAGGATAAAAGGATATATATATATATACACTAAACAGTAGTTGTCAAGTTTCTGGCCTTTTTACAAGGATGCCGTGTTAAATTGTTATGTCTTCACTTGCAGTTGCCCTCCAATAAAATTAGATTACACACCAAAACATTATTTACAGTGTAGCCAAAAAATGCCATCAAAAATTGATATTTCCGCAAGGCTCTCCTCATATGGATAGATAGTAAACGAGCACATTAATGTGAGTGGTATCTTGTGAAAATATCAATTTTTCCTAGTGGTGTCTACTATAAGACTTGTGTAGTAAAATTCACACGAGCACTACATGACTGCCTCATGGCTAGGTTATTCCTGCAAGCTAAGTACTGTACAATTGTTGGTGTAATAACAGCTACTTTTTGACTGTTGCAACAAATAAGATTTCTGATATAGTGATTAACCTCTTCATTGTTTATTCTATTGATTTGAAAGATTGCTTTCCGGATGAGAAGAACATATGTTGAGCACGGCTACCTACATTTTTCTTACACTCTCCATCTTAAAGTTAATTTCAGTTAGCCATGTGAATTAATGCAATTTGGGCATAAAAGTAAGTAACTAACTAATCTACTTCTTCATTAGAACGAATGAAAAGATGAACCATTTCCACAATTAACATCAAAATCAGAAGACAGGAAGAAAAAGTAAAATCTAAACACAGTGACCTATTTATAAGTCACCTACTTGAAAAGAATACTATATAAGGTGCTTAAGAAATGCTGCAAATGAAAGTCAGGCCATACCTGCAAATGCTTGCGCTTCCAAATACAATGTTATCCAATCCCCAACAATCCTCAAAAACAAGCTCTCTAACAGCTTGACAAGCTAAAAACAATGCTCTAGCACCCTGCTTATCCCCCATGTGACACTGCTGCAAATGCAATTCTTCAAGAGCAGGACAAGAACCCAGATGCTCATCAGGACCCGGACTGGTATCAATACTCTTGCAAGACTGAAGTTTCAAAGTCTCCAAATTCCCACAATACGACAGCGCTGCTGACCATTCACCATCCATCCTATGGTCACAAAGGGTAAACTCCTCCAGCATTTGACAACACTGGCCAACAGCTTTGATTCCATCAAAGCTCCCCTCACAACCAACCAGTCCAAGCTTCACCAACCGCCTACAACCTTGAGCCAAAATTGTCAACCCAATATCCGAAATCACTGAATCATAAAACCCATCAACACAACCAATCAATTTCAGAATCTGTAAGTTCTGGCATCCCGAAATTCCTTTCAACGCAAAATCGGAACAACAATGCAACTCCAACTCCTGCAAAGTCTTGCACTTTTCAGCAACACAAGTCAACCCTTCTTTACCCACACAAATTAAAACAAGTTTCCTTAAATTTAAACACCCTTCAGCAATTACCCGAATCCCCTGATCAATCAAATTCGAACCCAACAAATCCTGTTTCCTAATAAACCCATCATTTGAAACCTCGGAATCTAAGTAAACGGATACAAATCTATGACTTAACAATATCCCTGAATTACGTGACGATTTAATACAAGCTCTAACAAGATCAACATCAGATAAATTAGGAAAACGATAAATAAGCCTACCCGTTTCAACAAAACCCCAATCTAATAGCTTCAGAGACCGAATTAACCTGCCGCTGAGTTTTTCCCAGCGCTTACAAACTAAAGAATTGGGGATTTGCTGAGCTTCTGGGAGCTTTGAGAGAATAAATTGTAAAAGCTTGTCCGATAGTAAAGAAATGTAATCGGCTCCAGAAGGAACATTATCATCTAGGCTTTTCCTTTGGGTTTCGTCATGCTTCAGAGCTTCTTGTTGGTCTTTTAGAGATGAGTTTGACAAGCTTTTCCGGTTCTTCAATGGCTAAAACTGATTACTTCTCGGTGATAATGGCATTTGATGCTCCCCTGACTATAATTTTACAAATGACAAAATGGGTTTGTTGGAAAGAATCTGAAAATCAAAACCCACTTCAGTCTCTCTAATTTCTCTCTCTAGAACTCAACACCTGAAGTCTGTTCTTGCTAGGGTTTCAAATAAATATCCCCAAATCTGCAGAATGACTTCCTTTTTCCTCTGGCTATTTCCAACAGATTAATATTTGTGGGGCGCATATTTTTCTCTCCTGGATTTGTTTATTGTTATTATCTTGAAGGGGTGGGCCTCATGTGTAATAAAAATGTATTTATTTTATTTATACTAGTGACAAATATTTGACACGTCAGTTAAACTAATTAGATTGTGATTATGTGTCGTTTTCTGATTGGGTAATTCTTTTGATGTGGGTGATGTCGTCCATA
Source organism: Panax japonicus (assembly GCA_020205505.1). NCBI lineage: Eukaryota > Viridiplantae > Streptophyta > Magnoliopsida > Apiales > Araliaceae > Panax > Panax japonicus. The sequence continues at coordinate 5,124,796 of CM035106.1, read as the reverse complement.
TATGATGAAATCTAAGACTGGGTCCCACTTGAATTCATTATTGGCAAAATGATTAGAAGTTAGATAAATAAGAAATGACAAGTTTCATGGTAGGTTTGGTAAATCAATCATTTCATACACAGAAATAGAAATACAGGTAAAAATGGAATATTTTTTTAAGGTATGTTTGGGTACATCTCAAACATATTGTCAAATTTAAGTTGACTCCATTCTCCTATATTTTGAACCTATCCTAGTTAAAAATCAAGACACTGATATTTTTACATGATTTTTTGATTTTTATACGTAAAAATCGTCGCTATATTCTATAGCGACGGTTTTTACCGTTGCTATAAATTCTATAACGATATTTTTCATATGGAAATATCAAAAAATCATTAAAAAATTATATCAATTTCCAAAAATTAAGGTCCTTGATAAACGATATTCAAAGTTTTAGATAAGCTTTTTGTCAATTTTGTTTTGGGTTTGATAATTTTTAGCAATTGTTGGTGTGGGTAAATAATATGATGCATTAATTAAGCATATAGTTCTTCAATGCTAGAGGTTGTGGTGTTCATGATACAAGTCTTTTAAGGCTTAATGGTGCAGCTTCATTTGGTATTTATACCCGGTTTTAAAAATTACTCGACTGTAATAATGTAGAGTTTGAGTTACAGTTTAACAAAGGTGACGATTGCTGTGATGTTGGGTGCAAATATCTCAGTGTTTTACGATCAAATGTTTTCCTAATTAGTTATATTATATGACATTGCTGTCGGAAATAATCCTATTTGGTCGGAAATTCAGTTTGAAATAACTGTTTCGAAAATAATTTTGTTCGGAATTTCTAATATTATAAAATTTTGAGAACTAAATATAAATTCGGTCGTAATCTTCCTGTAAAAATTTGGAGAACTAAATAGAAATCCGGTTGCCATTGGTGATTCATAATTTCAACGGAATTTCGTCGATATTGCCTTATTTTCAACGGAATTGATTCTGTCGAAAATAATTCCATCAAAATTAAACTTTTTTCTTGTAGTGAATCTTTGAGGGTTTGTAATTGGATTTTGGGTATTTTGTGTTGTAAAGATATGTAATTTTGTTTTGGGGTTTTAATAAAATTTTCTTTTTTTGCAGATAAAAAAAAAAGAAAAAGAAAACCATCAAAACAAACAAGTTGAGCTGAAGCACCAAAGAGCACTAGCTTTTAGCCCATCTGTAAGTGGAATAGAGTTGGTATAAGTTATAAATCACCAGGTGACACCCCAAATAATCATAATTAAATTTGGCCCAGACAAAACTTTCTACTGATTTTTGGGCCTTTTGGCATCCTTGTAGGGCTGCAGTAGCTAAACCTCCCATCAAAAATTCTCAATAGAAAGATCGACCATTTCTTATTCTCTTATTTATCTTCTCCTTCTTCTATTTCTGTTGAGAATGATAGCTTGCTATTCCTATTGGGAATATAAGAAATAGTTTAAATTTGATAAACTAACAGTATGTATGTATAGGCTGGTTCTCTCCGGCAAATCATAGGGAGCGAACTAAAAACGAACTGACGGCGGTTTTATCCGTCGCTATAGCATAGAAAGCCAGTTTTCTGTACTATAGCGACGGATAATAGCTGGTTCATTTTTAGTTGGTTCGCTGGAGAGACGCACCGTGTATATATATATATATATATATATATATATATATATATATATATATAGGATCATGATACGTTATTAAAATTAATATAAGTACTTTATTAACAATGTGTAATGATCTTAATTATAATACCACTTGTACATAAACTTTAATTCTATAAGAAATTGGTCAGAAATTTTGACAATCCTTTTGAAATGGATAGAGTGGTGAGATTTTTATTTTTTGATAAGTAAAATCATTTTACAATTTTTTCTTTAATTTGAACGATAAGAGTATTCTCGGATCAACTTACACATCAACTAAAACTAAATTCCTTCCCAGATCAGTTCAAATTCTGAAAATTAAGGTCGAGAATAAAACTTCTTAACCATCATGCCCGTCCTTGGGGTTAGCTTGAGCTTATACAATCTTTTGTTTTAAATTTTTTTTTAACGAAATCATAATTTTAAGAGCGTTTTTACTTTCCATTCTATTAAAGAGTAAAATAAAGAAGAGATCTTGTATATTTTTTCACAATAATACTACTATCACATAAAAAAAGGTTACATAATGTTCATATACACACATGCATGCTGTGGGTCCCAGCTTGACATGTGGAGCTTGCAATATACATGTGTGTATGTCAACATTATATGACCATTTTTTATAGCATAATAGCATTATTTTTTCACCAAACACAGAGTAATGCCACGTTCTATTTTGACTAAAAAAATTGAGGTAAAGGACCGACACAAGTACAAGTTGCTTGTGCAATGAATATTGATCATGAACAGAATTTGAGACTTTTACAATGAACAAATAATTATTTAGATTTTTTTTCTGTTACAAAATAAATTCAATCAAACAAAATATGTTGACTTAAAGAAATTTCAGGTTGGTCACACGGGCGCGCGCTCACACACACACATATATATATATATATAAATATGTGTACACAGTTATGTAATACATAATCGATTATGACGACGGTGCTATTCTGGGCTACTGGTGACGGATGAACCGTCGCCATAGCCCAAAAAAATATGTCGTCATAGCCCGACTGTGTAATACACAGTTGTGTATATACATATAGCCAGTGGCGAAGCCAGAAAATATTATCACTGGAGGCAAAATTATTACTAAGTTATAAATAATTTGGCAGGTGTTCGGGAATTTTTTTAATACTGTATACTTTCGAATATATATATATATATATATATATATATATATATATATATATATATATATATATATATATATATACTATATTATAATGAAAATATAATGAGTAATAATATATGATATATATATATATACACTATATTGACTCATAATAGACTTTTTTTAATCACAATTGTTCATAAGTAAGTAATTCATTATTTAATTTTAAAAGTAATATAAATTAGATTATTATTTAGTTTAAAATATTATAGAGAGATACATATATTGAGAGGATATGAGTCATATATTGTAAGACCCCAAAAAAAAATTAATAAATGAAATTTAATTTCCTTTAATTATTATTTTGAATAGTAAGGGTTGATTTGAATAATGTGGATAGTTATGGGTAAAATACGAAAACATTTCAAAATAAACAAGTGGTTATAAAATATTCAGTGTTGTCGGAGAATATTCGTTTGGTCGTGGAATATTCGTACTGTCGGGGAATATTCGTACGACGGCGCAGCCATGTGTGGGCCCCATATCGGAAAGCGATTGGAGGAAGAAAATGACAAATATAAGCTGTTTAAAAATAACGGCGTAGTTGTTACCGTTTACACTGTTGGAATACCCGGTGGTTAAAATACAGTAATACACGTTGTTGCACAGTAGCACACGGTATTGCACAGTATTTTGAATTATTGATCCTTACGTAAGAAGGCACTACTCAATAATTGCTACAGGAGTTACTATTCATTACTTTATTGATTCAATAATTGCTGCGTTGATATTTATATTATTATTGTTTCAATAATTGTCATTGCACGGTATTTTCCATTTTCAGATCAATAATTCATATTATTTGAATAATATTATCAGATAACATTATTGGCAATGTCTAGAAAGTTCTGTCAAGGAGAGGTTTGGTCATCTAATTGCGCGCCAGTAAGGAGAAATCCTTATTGGAAAGCCCCCTCTTTCCTGGGAACGGCCTGGTTGTCATAATTATGATTCTGTAATATTATTTATAAATAATTAATTATTGATTTATATGATAAGGAAATATTTATTTGATGTGGATATAAATGATGGATTTATTTATTTTATGTGGTTATAAATGAAGGAATTTTAGCATAAAATAATTGTTGAAAGTTTGGCATATTTTTGTGGAATTATAATTATTTCTCCGATAGAATATTCATTCAAAATATTGTTATAATATTTTTCTAAATTGTTTAAATAATAATATTATTGTTATAATATATATATATATATATATATATATATGTATGTATAAAGGGGACGTATATGTTTAATTTTATTTGAAAGACTTTTTAGGTGGTGGGTGGAAGAAATCCTGCACAAATGCTTTGAATGACCATTTATTTTCTCCTGCAAAGTTGTGCTCTTAACTTGTATGGGCCCTCAATGATGAAAAATAAGAATGACATGATTAATTGATTTGTTAGGTTAGTGGGTTGGTGAGAGTTGGCTGCAAATTGTCTCAAAGAGTGGCACCCACTTATTTTGAATTTAAGATGTTAGGTATTGAAAAAATGTGTGGCTGATAGAGAAAAGTTAGGCTGCATGTGACTTTTCTTATTCCTCCGATTGCTATAAATAGGGGTAATCCCTCCATCCTAAAATCACACCACTTCATAAATCAGAAAATTTTATGCTAGAGTATTGTGAGTATTTTCTTGAGTATAAGAATATTTTGAGCGTAGTTTTTCTGCAAGATTTTCTCAGAATAATATCCGATATTTCAGTCAAATCCAATTTCTACCAAGGTAAAGGATATTATTTTATTGCAATACTCATGAGAAATATTATTTCCTTTCATACTCCATATTGTGTAAGCGATATTATTTCATCTCGTATTTTTGAATTTGAACTTACTATGGTAAGTATTGCTTCTATAATTCCTGAAATGATTAGAAATTTTGCTTCATCTAATATCATTTCATTGGAATATTGGTCTGAAATTTTTATCAAATTTGGAACTTGTCATCACTGGTACTGTTCACGGGTACTGTTCATGGGTACTGTTCACGGGTACTGTTCACGGGTACTGTTCACGGGTACTGTTCATGGGTACTGTTCACGGGTACTGTTAAAAAAAAATATTTTTTTTTCTTTTTGTCCAAAATATCTGTTGTGGATACTAGCTTTGATTGTATCCATGTTTTGATCATTCTTGAATTTTACACCACTATGATTATTTTTGAGGTATTTTGGGACATAGATAAAACAAAGTACGAATCCTTAATCCTTAATCCTTGTCACTTTGTTTCACTGGATTCGCTTCTTAAAAAATATTTTTTTTATCATCTTCAGTCTTAAAGGATGTTATTATTGAATATCTTTGGCCTGTAGTGCAAAGATGAATGATTTCTGATGAACATCTTTGGCCCGTAGTGCAAAGATGAGCAGGTGTTTAGATGAACATGACCAACAGATGAATATTCTTGGCCTGTAGTGCAAGGATGAATATATGATTCAAGATGTGCATTGATTGATGTTACAGGGATAAAAATACTGTTGATGGACTGTTAAATTCATAGACATTAGTAGATTTCATCCTCTACGTAACTCTTCTATGAATTAATATTTTCCGCTGCGAATATTGATTTAAAACTTGTTGTCTATTGTATTCTATTAGATTTTTTTCCCTGTTGAAGGCTAACGATAATTTGTTGTATATTATCTTAGTCATAATATTCTTTACTGAGCTAGTTGAGCTCACTCTTTTCCTTTTTGTTCTATTTTTTTTCTCAGGAGACGAGAATATAGCGAGTACGAGTCGGGGTATGAATTGATGGTCCTTGAGAGAGTTGTTTAGTAGTCCTCACCATTTTTGTAAAATAATATATCAATAATTGTATTGAGGACATAGTTGGGTATGTGTATTGTCTAGATGAAAAAATTTGTATTCAAACTCACAGTTTATGGGTTGTAAAAGTTGTAGTTGTTTCTGTACCATGTATTTGGCGACTCAAAATGGGTTGGATGGAATGGACCTATTTTGGGGGCGTCACAGTTGGTATCAGAGCTTAGGGATATGATCTCTGGCGGAGATCGGGGAATAGAACTAGGAGGGGAGAGACGAGTAATTCCTTCGCTAGTGTGTCCTACCTAAGCTTATTTGTTAGTTGGTCAGTATATAGGGATATTATGTGATATGTGATTTGCTTATTTAACCCTTGTTTTATGGCAGTATTTAAGAATGGCAACCGAGAATGTTAACAATGGAGTTAATGAGACCGTGGAGATTCCTGTACTTACCAACGAGGAGAACGTGCAACAGGCTGGTAATGTTCCTCCTGTGAACAACACCACTCATCAGACGATGAACGACGCAATGTTTAGAAGCTTTTTGCAGTTCATGCAAAATCAGACGAGGGAGACTCGTGTTCAAAATACAGGAGGAAATGATAACAATTCACGGGTTGTCACAGCCAAGCAGTTCAAAGAGTTGGGACCACCAGAATTTAAGGGAAAGCCAGATCCGATCATGGCGGAGACATGGGTCAAGCAAATTACCAAGATATTCGATGTCTTGGGATGCACGGAGGAACAGAAGGTTCCATTCGCCACCTTTATGTTCCGTGGCGAGGCAGACTACTGGTGGGAGTCTGTGAAGCGTACCCATCCAGCCGCACTCAGCATGTCTTGGGAGACGTTTCAGAAACTATTTAATGACAAATACTTTCCTGAAAGTGTTCGTCATATGAAGGAAGTGGAGTTCATCAGATTAGAACAAAATAACATGACGGTGTCTCAGTACGAGGCAAAGTTTGCAGAGTTATCCAGGTTTGCACCTCATTTGGTGGAGAATGAGGAACGTATGACGCGGATGTTTCTGAGAGGTTTGAAACCCGGCATACGACAATATCTCATCTCTCATAAATTTTCTCTCTATTCAGATGTTGTTAACAGGGCTCAATTGTTGGAGCGAGATAACGAGTACGGTCAACCAAGGTACCACAATCAGGATCATACCGGAGATAGCAGTCAACAAAATAACGATAACCAGTGGAGAAAGAAAAAGACGGACAAAAATGGTAACCACTTTGGTGGTAATCATGGCCATGAAAATAGAAGAAGCGAGTCAGGAGGAGATTTTAAAAAGAGGAGATTTAACAACGACCATGTGAAGACGACAGTGCCGGCAGCAACTGGTTCTAAGGGAGGAGAAAGACCACCGGTCATATGCTACAAATGCGGGAAAGAGGGACATATCAGTCCAAACTGCCCACAACAGTTCAAGGTATGCTATAATTGTGGAAAGGAAGGACATATCGCTCGAGATTGTACGGTAGCGAAACCTAGTTCAGCGGGGACGGTGACTCAAAAGGCTGTCCCAGAGAAGCCAAAGTCAATGGTTCCTGGAAGAGCGTTTGTTGTGACTGGTCAACATGCGAGGAACCCAAACGAGGTGATCACGGGTAAGCTATTTATAAATTCTTGCGAAGTTTATACCTTACTAGATACCGGTGCTACCCATTCATTTATCTCTCCTGCTTGTGCTCAACGTTTAAACTTGACTCCGGAGAAATTAGACTTTGACTTATCTGTGGAAACTCCGTTAGGAGAAACTTTCATCACATCCACTGTTTATAAATCTTGTTTGATTCAAGTTGGCACCATCACCTTACCTGTTGACCTTATCTCTTTAAAGATACTTGCTTTTGATGTGATTTTAGGGATTGATTGGTTAACTACTCATCATGCCAAAATTGATTGTTTTCGTAAGGTTGTTAGTTTTCATATTCCTAATCAACCTGTTGTTCGAATTCAGGCAACTAAACCATTAAAATCAATCACTGTCATATCTAATCATAAAGCTATTCGTTTATTGAAAAACGGATGTCAAGCTTTCTTAGCCCATGTTATGGATTTGAATAAAGACACGTCAAAATTGAATAATATTCCTGTTGTTATTGACTTTCCTGACGTATTTCCTGAAGAACTTCCCGGTCTACCCCCAGAACGTGAAGTTGAATTCTTTATTGATCTTGAACCTGGTACAAAGCCCATTTCTAAAACCCCATATCGAATGGCTCCTATTGAACTTCAGGAGTTAAAAGTCCAACTACAGGAGTTATTGGACATCGGTTTCATTCGTCCTAGTACATCTCCTTGGGGTGCTCCTGTTTTATTCGTAAAGAAGAAAGACGGGAGTATGCGACTTTGTATTGACTATCGGGAATTGAACCATGTCACCATCAAGAATAGGTATCCTCTACCTCGTATTGATGACTTGTTTGACCAGTTGCAAGGAGCACAATTCTTTTCAAAAATCGATCTTCGTTCTGGATATCATCAGCTGAAAATTAGAACTGAGGATATTCCAAAGACTGCCTTCAGGACTCGGTATGGGCATTATGAATTCTTAGTCATGTCTTTTGGATTGACTAATGCTCCTGCTGCTTTCATGGATATGATGAACCGAGTATTCAAGGATTATTTGGATCAATTCGTTGTTGTCTTTATTGATGACATCCTCATATATTCCAAAAGCCGTGAAGATCATGAGTACCATTTGAAGCTGGTACTCCAAAGGCTTCGTGAAAACAAGTTATATGCTAAGTTGAAGAAATGCGAGTTCTGGCTTGAGGAAGTAGCATTCCTTGGGCACGTGGTGTCAAAAAATGGAGTATCTGTTGACCCGACGAAGATTGAAGCAATACAAAGTTGGGAGCAACCGAAGTCGGTCACTGAAGTACGTAGCTTTTTGGGCTTAGCTGGTTATTATCGGAGATTCGTGGAAGGGTTTTCTCGAATTGCTACTCCATTAACTCAGCTAACTCGGAAGGATACAAAATTCGTATGGAGCGAGGAATGCGAGAAGAGTTTCCAAGAGCTTAAGAGGAGACTTATTTCGGCACCTGTTCTAACAATACCATCTGGTTCGGATGGATTTGTTATCTACAGCGATGCTTCAGGCAAAGGGTTAGGATGTGTTCTCATGCAACGTGGGAAAGTCATAGCCTATGCCTCGCGACAACTTAAAGAGTATGAGAGGAATTATCCTACTCATGATCTAGAGTTGGCAGCAGTCGTTTTCGCGCTAAAGATCTGGAGGCACTATCTATACGGGGAGAAAGTGGAGATATATTCAGATCATAAAAGCCTCAAATATTTCTTCACTCAAAAAGAACTCAATATGCGGCAACGACGTTGGCTCGAGTTGTTGAAAGATTACGACCACACTATTCAATACCATCCTGGAAAAGCGAACGTGGTAGCTGACGCATTGAGTAGAAGATCATATGCAGGAATGAGTGCAATGATGTCAAGTATACGCATAGAGCCAACTTTAATAGAAAAAGTTAAGGTTGCTCAAGCCACCGATCCGGAGCTGATGCATATGAAGACGAAAGTACAAGAAGGTGCCATTCCAGAAGCGAGAATTGATGAAGAAGGAATACTTCGAGTCCACTCCAGACTTTGTGTTCCTAACGATTCTGATTTGAAGTACAAGATCATGATGGAGGCACACAATACACCGTTTGCAATTCATCCTGGAAGTACCAAAATGTATCGTGATCTTCGACATACATTTTGGTGGAACAATATGAAGAGAGAGATTGCAAAGTTTATTTCAACGTGTTTAACTTGTCAACGTGTAAAGGCGGAGCATCAAGTGCCAAAGGGTCCATTGCAACCACTTGAGATTCCGAAATGGAAGTGGGAACACATTACTATGGATTTCGTTACGGGTCTTCCTACGGTTTCTCAAGGCATCAATGCTATTTGGGTTATTGTTGATAGATTAACCAAGTCTGCTCATTTCTTGTCGATACGGGAGACTTATTCCCTTGAACGTCTTGCTCAAATGTACGTAAATGAGATTGTAAGATTGCATGGCATGCCAGTATCCATAGTTTCGGATCGTGACCCAAGATTTACTTCAAGATTTTGGGTTAGCTTGCAAAAAGCTATGGGTACGGAGTTACGATTCAGTTCGGCATACCATCCTCAAACGGACGGACAATCAGAGAGGACTATTCAAACTCTTGAAGATTTATTAAGACTCTGTGTCCTAGACTTCAAGGGCAGTTGGGATAAATATTTACCATTGGTGGAATTCTCCTACAACAACAGTTATCAGGCAAGCATTGGTGTGGCCCCATTTAAAGCATTGTATGGACGAAAGTGTCGCTCTCCAGTATGTTGGGACGAGGTGGGTGAAGCAACATTGTTGGGACCCGAGTTAGTACGTATGACTACGGAGAAGATCCAAATGATTCGACAACGTATACAAACGGCACAAGATCGACAAAAGAGTTATGCGGATCTTCATCGAAAGGACGTAGAATTTAGTGTTGGGGATCATGTATTGTTGCGTGTTGCCCCATGGAAGGGAGTTACAAGATTCGGGAAGAGAGGAAAGCTTAATCCACGATTTATTGGTCCGTTTCAAATTCTTGATCGAGTAGGTAATGTAGCCTATAGACTCGCGTTACCTCCAAGTATGTCTCGTGTTCATAATGTTTTTCATATATCTGTGCTTCGTAAATATGTGAAAGACCCGAACCACGTCATTGAGTTAGAACCGGACGAGATAGCCGAAGATTTAACGTATGAGGAGGTACCTGTCAAGATCTTGGATAGGAAGGAAGCATGTCCTACGCACGAAGGTAATACCACAAGTTAAAGTTTTGTGGAGGAATCATGCTATAGAGGAAATGACCTGGGAGTTGGAAACGGAAATGAAAGCGAGGTATCCTCACCTTTTCGAAACACCAGGTACGTATGTCAATTTCGAGGACGAAATTTCATAAGGAGGGGAGGTTGTAAGACCCCAAAATAATTAATAAATGAAATTTAATTTCCTTTAATTATTATTTTGAATAGTAAGGGTTGATTTGATTAATGAGGATAATTATGGGTAAAATATGCAAATATTTCAAAATATACAAGTGGTTATAAAATATTCATTGTTGTCGGAGAATATTCGTTTGGTCGTGGAATATTCGTACTGTCGGGGAATATTCGTACGACGGCGCAGCCATGTGTGGGCCCCATAACAGAAAGCGATTGGAGGAAGAAAACGACAAATATAAGTTGTTTAAAAATAACGGCGTAGTTGTTACCGTTTACACTGTTGGAATACCCGGCGGTTAAAATACAGTAATACGCGTTGTTACACAGTAGCACACGGTATTGCACAGTATTTTGAATTATTGATCCTTACGTAAGAAGACACTACTCAATAATTTCTACAGGAGTTACTGTTCATTACTTTATTGATTCAATAATTGCTGCGTTGATATTTATATTATTATTGTTTCAATAATTGTCACTGCATAGTATTTTCCATTATCAGATCAATAATTCATATTATTTGAATAATATTATCAGATAACATTATTGACAATGTCTAGAAAGTTCTGTCAAGGAGAGGTTTGGTCATCTAATTGCGCGCCAGTAAGGAGAAATCCTTATTGGAAAGCCCCCTCTATCCTGGGAACGGCCTGGTTGTCAGTACTGTGATTCTGTAATATTATTTTTAATAATTAATTATTGATTATTATGATAAAGAAAATATTTATTTTATGTGGATATAGATGGTGAAAATTTTTAATGTGACAATTGTTGAAAATTAATATTTTATCTTTTTCTGATAAAATAGTTCATTTAAATATATTATTTTAATAATATATTAACGATGATATTTTTACAATGAATGTGGGATATATGAGTATATGAGAAGGTAGAGTATTTTTGTGGCATTAAATGTTTAACACATGTTTTGTGTGTCGGTGGACATAATTTTTGACCGAAAATTGAGTATAGACTGTAAAATCGTCCGTTTGTAGATTTTGGTCAATTTCTGTTTGGAATTTGGAAAAATTTTCTTCTGCAAAGTTGTAGAGAATGGAATTTCCCATGGAAAGTCGCGAGTTTCGAATTTTTCTGATAAACGAGCTATTTTCTTTGAATTGTTGAAGTTTCAGAAAATAAAATAATTTTTATTAAATTATGGGTGGGACCCTTGGTTGGTGATGAATATGCACATGGGCTGCTATTTCTTCAAAGATGGCTGGCTTTGAATGAGGTGTACATAGAATGGAAGAAAAGAATTAATATTATTTTATTATTTTAGTCTCCTTTGGCGTTCTAACATTTTCCTATAAATAGAGGGCTAAGTTAGAATTGAAAATCACACCAGAAACAAAGTTTTCTCTCTTTCTCTCTCTATATTATCAAGCGTATTCTTGTGAGTATACTTTGAGTGTTGCTATACGGTGCGAGTTTCTGTCAGCACTATACCGAAATTAAGTCAGAAGTACGGCTATTTTGAGGTAAGGGATGTTATTTTCTTCTTAAATGATATTATTTTCTTCAATATCATTATGCCGAAATATTGGTGAACGTTTTTATCAAATTTGGAACTTTTTGTGCCGGAGTTACTATTCACGTATACGATACTATTCACGTATACGGCACTATTCACGAATACGGCACTATTCACAGAAAAATTATTTTTTTTCTTTTCGTCCAAAATATCTATTGTGAATACTAGCTTTGATTGTATCCATGTTTTGATCATTCTTGAATTTTACACCATTATGATTATTTATGAGGTATTTTTGGACATGGATAAAACAAAGTACGAATCCTTAATCCTTAATCCTTGTCATTTTGTTTCACTGGATTCGCTTCTTTAAAAATATTTTTTTATCATCTTCAGTCTTAAAGGATGTATTATTGAATATCTTTGGCCTGTAGTGCAAAGATGAATGATTTCTGATGAATATCTTTGGCCCGTAGTGCAAAGATGAACAGGTGTTTAGATGAACATGACCAACAAATGAATATCCTTGGCCTGTAGTGCAAGGATGAATATATGATACAAGATGTGCATTGATTGATGTTACAGGGATAAAAATACTGTTGATGGACTGTTAAATTCATAGACATTAGTAGATTTCATCCTCTACGTAACTCTTCTATGAATTAATATTTTCCGCTGCGAATATTGATTTAAAACTTGTTGTCTATTGTATTCTATCAGATTTTTCCCTGTTGAAGACTAACGATAATTTGTTGTATATTATCTTAGTCTTAATATTCTTTACTGAGCTAGTTGAGCTCACCCTTTTCCTTTTTGTTCCATTTTCTTCTCAGGAGACGAGAATATAGCAGGTACGAGTCGGGGTATAAATTGATGGTTCTTGAGAGAGTTGTTTAGTAGTCCTCATCATTTTTGTAAAATAATATATTAATAATTGTATTGAGGACATAGTTGGGTATGTATATTGTCTAGACGACAATGTTTGTATTCAAACTCACAGTTTATGGGTTGTAAAAGTTGTAGTTGTTTCTGTACCATGTATTTGGCGACTCAAAATGGGTTGGATGGAATGGACCTATTTTGGGGGCGTCACACCTATATGCTATTTGATTTGGGTGCTACTTGTTCATTTATATCCGATGAATTTGCTCAGAACTTAGAATTGCCTCAAGAAGAATTAGATTATCCTTTGAGCATAGAGATTGCGAATACGAAAGTGATTCCTGTTAGATTTATATACCAAAATTGTAGAGTGCTTATAAAGTGTCACGAGATGATGGTAGATTTGATACCAATCAAACTTGGGGAATTTGATGTTATACTAGGAATGGATTGGTTGTTCAATTACGGGGCATTAATTGATTGTCAAAAAAATGTGTTAACTTTATGACTCTGTCAAAGGTTCTGTTCTATGGCAGCAAGTCACCTAGACAAGCAAGTTGTCTGACGGTGATACAAGCCAAGAAGTTGTTAAGACAAGGATGTGTAGGATACTTAGCTTACATAGTCGATACACAGAAGAAGAGTGTGAAGCTAAAAGAGATACCAGTCATACAAGATTTTTCAAATGTATTTCCAGAAGATTTGCCTGGACTTCTACCGGATCGAGAAATCTAAAGCCCCATATAGAATGGCTTTAGTAGAGTTGAAATAGTTGATGATGCAGTTGCAAGAATTGCTTGACAAGAAGTATATCCAACCAAGTGTATCACTGTGGGGAGCACCAGTGTTGTTTGTTAAGAAGAAAGATGGATCGATGCGACTCTGCATTTATTACCGAGAATTGAATAAGGTCACAATTAAAAATAAGTATCCATTACCAAGAATCGATAACTTATTCGATCAACTAAAAAGAGCAAGGTATTTCTCAAAGATAGATTTGAGGAGTGGTTATCATCAGTTGAAGGTGAGACTAGAGGATGTACCAAAAACAGTGTTTAGAACTCGGTAAGGTCATTATGAGTGTCTAGTTATGTCATTTGGTTTAACCAATGCACCTGCAACGTTCATGGATTTGATGAACAGGGTGTTTAAACTATTCTTAGACAAATTTGTTGTGGTGTTTATCGATGATATATTGGTGTATTCCAAAACTAAGGAGGAACATGTGGAACACTTAAGAGTGACGTTGGAGACATTGAGAAAACAGAAGTTATACGCTAAATTCTCAAAATGTGAGTTTTGGTTGGAACATGCACGGTTTCTTGGGCACGTTATTGATAAGGACGGAATTTCGGTAAATCCATCAAAGGTGGAAGCTGTAATAAACTGGGATCATCCGAAGACACCATCAGAAGTAAGGAGTTTCTTGGGATTGGTAGGTTACTATAGACATTTTATATAAGACTTTTCCAAGATCGCAACTCCGTTGACGAATTTAACTAGGATGACAGTTAAGTTTGTTTGGTCAGAGAAGTGTGAGGAAAGTTTTCAAGAATTAAAGAAGAGGTTGAGTTTAGCACCTGTGTTGTCATTGCCTGATAATACAGGGAACTTTGTGGTGTATAGTGACGGATCACATAAAGGACTAGGCTTTGTACTTATGCAAAACGGCAGAGTCATTGTGTATGCATCACATCAATTGAAAGATTACGAGAAAGGGTATCCGACTCATGATTTAGAGTTAGCCACGGTGGTGTTTGCCCTAAAGATTTGGAGACGTTATCTTTATGGAGAAAGGTATGAGATATATACCGACCATAAAAGTCTGAAGCATATCTTTACACAGAAAGATTTGAATATGAGACAGAGAAGATGGTTGGAGTTGATAAAAGACTATGACTGTGAGATTTTCTATCATCCCGAAAAGGCGAATGTTGTTGCTGATGCCTTAAGCAGAAAGGGACTGGAGAAGTTGATGATGTTGACTGCTCAGGAGAAGCTAATATCGGAAATGGCAAAGATAGAGTAGGAAATTAAATATCTGATAGAATCCGACGAAAAATTGTTCCAAGTGAGAGACAGTTCAACGCTGGTAGATAAGGTGAATAATGCGCAACTTCAGGATGAGCACTGTGAAGAGATAAGAAGAAAAGTGTCTAAAGGTGAGGAAAACAAATTTAAAATCGATTCGGAAGGGTTACTTTGATTCGAATGGAGAATTTGGGTTCTGCCAGTACTGGAAGTTAAGGAGGAAATTCTGAGTGACGCTCACAACTCAAGATATTTGATTCATCCTGGAAGTACAAAAATGTACCAGGATCTTAGAAATCATTTTTGGTGGCCGAATATGAAGAATGATGTGGCTGAGTGTGTGGCGAAATGTTTAACGTGTCAGAAAGTTAAAGCTGAGCATCAAAGGCCAAGCGGATTCTTGCAACCATTGGAGATACCAGAATATAAATGGGAGCATATAACAATAATTTTTTTGGTAGGTCTTCCAACAACTCAGCAAGGTTTCGATGCCATTTGGGTGATTGTCGATTGATTGACAAAGTCGACACACTTTTTTCCAATCAAGATTAGATTTAACATAGATCGGTTGGAAAAACTGTACGTGAAGGAAATTATTTCAAGACACGGTGTACCGGTGTCCATTATATCAGACAGAGATCCACGCTTCACATCTAATTTTTGGAAACGTCTACAAGAATGCTTGGGAACACAGCGGAGAATGAGCATAGAATACCATGCCCAAACCGATGGACAGAGTGAGAGAACCATCCAAACACTAGAGGATATGCTCAGAGCATGTATCATATATTTCAAGGGAAATTGGGATGACCATCTACCATTGGTTCAATTTGCCTATAATAATAGTTATCACGCGAGTATTGGCATGCCGTCTTATGAAGCGTTATACGACAGGAAATGCAGAACTCCATTATGCTGAGATGAGGTAGGTGAACGTCAACTATTGGGTCCAGAGTTGGTACAACAAACTGTCGATATTATCAAGGTGATTAGAGTAAGATTGATAGCTTCACAAGATAGGCAGAAGAAATATGCCGATCAACATCGATAAAATCATGAATTCGATATCGGTATCTTTGTTTTCCTAAAAGTGTCTCCCTAGAAAGGGAAAATTTAGTTTGGAAAAAAGGGAAAATTAAGCCCTAGGTTTATAGGACCTTTTGAAGTGGTTCGACGAGTTGGTGAAGTGGCGTATGAGGTAGCTTTACCTCTGGAGTTAGAGCATAATCATAATATTTTCCATGTATCTGTGTTAAGGCAATATAAGCCTGATTATAAGCATGTGATAGAATATGAGCCATTATAGTTTGAGAAAGACTTGTCATATGAAGTAGTCCCTGTTTAAATTATTGACAGAAAAGAGCGAGTACTAAGGTATAAAGTGATACCTTTTGTTAAGGTAATCTAGAGAAACCACAATACTGAAGAAGCTACGTGGGAACTTAAAGATGTTATTATGAAAAATTATCCTCAGTTATTTGCTTAATCTTGTATAGCGATTTTGGGGACAGAATCCTGTTAAGGAAGGAAGAATATAATGAATAAATTTATCGAGTCGTGATTCTGGGGACATAATCCTTTTAAGAAGAGAAGGATATAACGATCGAGAAATTTTGTAATTTAAAAATTTATTGAATTAAATAAATTTTTTAGAATAATTTATTTATTGCAAAAAATAAATAATTGATGAAATTGTGGTGCATTAATTTAGTAATTAAATTGATTAAAGGTAATTTTATTATATGAAGATTTAATTTAATGAAATAATTAAATTAAATGAATTGTTTAATATTTAAAGAAATAAGTAAATTAAATAAAGTGATGTTTAAGTCTAATTTAATAATTAAATTAGATATATAATTATTTATTTATCATAAGTATAATTATAATAAAAATTATAATTATTATAATTATAATTGTAAGTTAATTAAATTGGTTACATGTGTGACAAATAAAAGCTATATAATAAAAATATTATAAAAATTAATTGGAAGGGAGAATTTTTAGTAGCCAAACAAGGCCTTGTGGCCTTTGGCTTATTTGAATTGACGCAAACCTATTGGGTTTGTACCTGATGAACGTGGGAGAGAGAGACCAAGGCCTATTATAATATGCGTATTTCTTTACCTATGGCTAACTAAGAAAAACAAAGAGGAAATTGAGAGTGAGAGCTAGAGAGAATTCTCTTAAATTGTCAAGAGGAAGTGAAGGGCTTGCTAAACATTTTGCTAAATCAAGGTATAATCTACCCTAACTCAAATTTTCTATTTTGTGATTTTCATTCTCTGGAAGTGGGGTTTTGATAAGTTGATTAAAAGATATGGGTTATGGGTGTGCATAATTATATTTTAGAGTCTGTTATTGCTGTATATATATAGTGGTTAGTAATCAAATTCGTGAGAATTGGGTTTTCAAGAAGAAAAGTAAATAACAGTGTGTATATGGGTGTTTTAAGTACAAAATTTGATGTTCAATACTTGTTATAATATGCAAATTTATGTTAGATTGTGTTAGTACATCAAGAAACGAAAATAGCGCAGTTTGAATCATGTCAATTGGTTGAGAAATGAAGTCGTTGCGATCAAATTCATTAAAAGTGTTAAAAGTGAAGAAATTGGGAAAATTGTGGTTTTGATCCTTCAAAATTGATTATATATAGTGTTTATGTTGTTAGAATGATGAATTGCATGTTTATAGATGTTATTACAAAGTTTAAGTTGTTATGTTTTGTGAATTTTATGGAATTGGGTTGAATTTGGAGTCAGTCGTGTAACAGAGTTGCAAACTGCAGTTTCTGTATGTGTATGGCGCAGTTGCGCCGGTACCATAGGCAGAAATGGTGCAGCTGCTTCGTAAGGCCTTCTGAGATTCTGCACCAGTGCAACTGCGCTGCTGCCAAGGCTTGGGGCAGCGCAGCTGTGCCATGCCGTGAACCTAGGCAATGAGTTCTGATTATTTATGGGTTATAATATAAGGACTTAATCTAGTTCGGCATGCATGATAATGATGTTAAAACATAACGTGGTCTATAATAACAGATTTTAATGTGATGTAATATAAAGTGTGAAGATTTTAAGTGATCATTTAATTAAGTTATGTAATGAACAAAAAATTGACGTTTACAAGAGTCTGAGATAAAGGGTAAAGCTTATATTAAGCGATAGTAGATTTCAGATTTGTTAGGGTGGTTAACCAACGTGATTAGACATTAAGTTACGGTTATGACATAAATGGTGGGTTAAACCTATAAAGCTAATATTAACACAACTAATTGTTATTATAATTTCAATGGTATGTGTAGGCTAATTGGCAAACATTATTATAATTCTATAGCTTACCCACGAGGCAAATTCCCTAACTTCATTCTCTTATTAATGAATGCAAGTTTCATAGCTACGTTATCTTTTATGTCAAGCAAGCTTTCTATTCCTAAATTATCAATGTACAAGTTCCTAAATTCTATGTTAAAGTTGAGCAAGCCTAATCTATCTTGTGTATGATTGTACAAGATCTTGTAACCTAATTCGTTACATCGAGCGAGTTTCACTTTCCTTATTCTTGTTATATTATTCGAAGCATATACTGTTTTAATACATTGATTGAAATGAGATTGTTCTAACTCTTTTAAATGTAGTACTTTGCATGTATACCATGTCTACTCATTTGTATACTATTTTTATTCGATCTTTGACTTAAAGAACCTTATTCTCTTCTAAATTATCATGTTAAACATTCAAGTAGCAAGCAAACTCTTATTAATCGAATTGGTCTATAATTGAAAAGTGTTCTAAAATTCTAGAACCACTGATAAGCTAGTTCCAAACTAAACTTTCTTTAGTGCGGAAATTCTAAATTCAAACTGAGACGAACAACCCTAACATAGGGGATTATGTACGTGTAACGCTTAGATGTTTGTGCACAATACACGGTACAAAGGGCTGACCCCCTAAGTACGTTAAGAAGGGTCTGTATAGTCTAAATAACTTTTAAGGTTGAGGTAATAATACCTAATTACTGGGGACATAGTCCGTTGTCTTAAGACCCTCAGATATTAAATTCAAACTTGTTTTCTATTTTTAATTCATAGAACAAGTTCACCATTATTCAGTATTCGTTGTTAATTCTCATGTTGTCATTATTATTACTCTCTATATCAGTGAGAAATTGTTTTCTCACTCTTGTATTTAAACACTTCAACTAAAGTTGAGAAAGTCGATGAGCCATCTTCCAGCAAAGGAAAGGGAAAGATGTTCAAGTCTTGAAGATTTATGAGAATTTATTTGAATGGACTATGTTATAAGACTTAATTTAATTATATGATGTATTCATCTTACTTATGTAATATTTTAAGATTAGATTGCCTGGGATTATTTTAAATGGATGTAACCCTTTAATTGGAAAAATTATTTTTTAAGTTATTTAAATTATGTCTTTATCCTTTGATATGGGTAGTTAGATGTAATGGTTTTGGATAGTGAGCATCAAATCCTGTGGGAATAGAGTACCCGGATTTGGGGGTATCACAGTATTGTTACAAATGATGTGGTAAAAGTCCTCATTGGCCCGTAGTACATTGATGGACAGTTGTTGGCATGATAATGACCATTGGTGAAAACATGAATATCCTTGGCCCGTAGTACATTGATTGTTCTCTTCAGGAAATGAGAACGTAGCCGGGACTAGTTGGGGAATGGATTGATGGTCCGAGATGGTTGTTTTAGCAGTCCTCACTATTTAGTGTGATAATAAATGTAATGAGGATTGAATTTGAGTTTGGTTTTTGTTTATGAGACAATATTCGTGTAAAAACTATCATGTTGTCTAATTAAGTTTGTATTTATATTCAGTACCATGTATTTAGCGACCTAAGATGGGTGATGTATACCTATTTTGGGGGCGTCACAGTTGGTATCAAAGCTTAGGGATATGATCCCTGGCTATGATGTGAGACTAGAACTAGGATGGGAGAGACGGGTAATTCCTTTGCTAGTATGACCTACCTATGTTTATTTGTTATTTAATTGGTCGGTCAGAATATACGGATAATATGTGGCATGTCAATTAACCCTTTTTTTGTGCAGTGTTTGAAAATGGCATATGAAAATGTTGAGATCAGCAATGAAGAACATGAGATCATTGAGTCACCAACGATCAATACCCATGATAATGTGTAAAAGGAAGACAATAATCCTCAGGTAAACAACAACACCGATCAAATGATGAACAATGGGATGTGTAGAGGCTTTATGCAATTTATGCAACATCAGGCGAGAGCGGCTCCTATTCAAAATGTAGGTGGAAACACTGGCAACTCACAGATGGTAATCGCTAAGCAATTCAAGGAGCTGGGACCATCGAAGTTTTGGGGAAAGCCAGAACCACTTAAGGCGGAGACATGGATAAAGCAGATCACCAAGATATTCGAAGTCTTGGGATGCTGCAAGGGGCAAAAGGTTCCCTTTGCCACTTTTATATTGCGAGGAGAGATAAATTACTGGTGGAAATTTGTAAAGCGTACTCAACCTGCCACACTGAAGATGTATTGGGAGAAATTCCAATAACTGTTCAACGACAAGTACTTTCCTGAAAGTATTCATCACATGAAGGATGTTGAGTTCATCAAGCTGGAATAAAACAATATGACCGTGTCGCAGTACGAAGCTAAGTTTGCCGAGTTGTCCCAGTTTGTACCCCAATTGGTTGATAATGAGGAGAGAATGACGCGGATGTTTCTAAGAGGTTTGAAACCCGAGATACGTCAATACCTCATTTCTCTCAAACTTTGCTTGTATTCAGATGTTGTGAATAGGGCTCAGTTATTGGAGCGCGATAATGAGTCAACCCAACCAAGAGAGAGCAACCGATAAAATGATAATACCAGTGGTAGCAGTCATCAAAGCGGTGACAACAAACATGGAGGTAATCAACATGCTAGAAATGGTAACCACTTCGGTGGTAATCATGGCAAAGACAATAGGAGTGGAAATTTCAAGAAGAAGAGATTCAACAATGATGGAAAGACGACAACACCAACACCTGTTGATAAAGAAGGAGAACAATGTTAGCACCAGCATCAGTCCAAACTGAATGATTCAGTCTAAAGTGTGTTACAATTACCGAAAAGAAGGTCACCCAACTTGATTTTGTTGTATAGTGAAGCTAAGTCCAGTTGGGATGGTGACACCAAATGTCGTCCAAGAGAAGTCAAAGTCGGTAGTTCAAGGGAGAGCATTTGTCGCGACCTCCCAAAAAGCGAGGAACTCAAACGAAGTCATCACGAGTAAGCTAATCATAAACTCTAGCAAAGTTTATACCTTATTTGATACCCATTTTACCTATTCTTTTATTTCTCCTACTAGCGCTCAACGTTTAAATTTAACTCCGGAGAAATTAGACTTTGACTTTTCTATTGAAACTATATTGGGAGAAACCTTCATTACATCCACTATTTATAAGTCTTGTTCGATTCAAATCGGTAACCGCACATTACCTGTTGATCTCATCTCTTTGAAAATATTTGCATTTAATGTGATTTTGTGGATTGATTGGTTAACTAATCATCATGCTAAAATTGATTATTTTCATAAGGTTGTTAGTTTTCATATTCCTAACAAACCTATTATGCGAATTCAAGCAACAAAACCACTAAAGTCAATCACTTTCATATCAAGCCATAAAGCTATTCATTTATTGAAAAATGGATGTCAAGCTTTCTTAGCCTATGTCACGTATTTAAACAAATATGCATCAAATTTGAATGATATTTCTATTGTAAATAAATTTCTTAACGTATTCCCCAAAGAACTTCCTGGCCTACCCCCAGAGCGTGAAATCGAGTTTGGTATTGACCTTAAACCAAGTACAAAACCCATTTCTAAAGCCCCATATCGTATGTCTCCTATTGAACTTCAGGAGTTAAAAACCCAACTACAAGAATTGTTAGACATCAGTTTCATTCATCCTAGTACGTCTCCTTGGGGTGCTCATATTCTATTTGTGAGAAGAAAGATGAAAGTATGCGACTTTGTATTGACTATTGAGAGTTGAATCATGTCACCATCAAAAATAGGTACCCATTTCCTCGCATTGATGACCTTTTTGACCAGTTGCAAAGCGCCAAATTCTTTTCAAAGATTGATCTTCGTTTTGGATATCAGCAGTTAAAGATTAAAACTTACGACATTCCAAATGCTTCTTTCAGAACTCGGTACAGGCATTACAAATTCTTAGCCATGTCTTTTGGATTGACTAATTCTCCTGCTGCCTTCATGGATATGATGAACCGAGTATTCAAAGAATATTTGGATCATTTTGTGGTCGTCTTTATTGATGACATCCTCATATACTCCAAAAACCGTGAAGATCATGATCAACACTTGAGGTTGATACTCTAAAAGCTTCATGAAAAAAAGTTATATGCCAAGTTAAAGAAATGCGAGTTCTAGCTTGAGGAAGTAACATTCCTTAGGCACGTGATATCAAATCACGGAATATCTGTTGAACCGACAAAAATTGAAGCAATTCAAAGCTGGGAGCAACCTAAGTCAGTGACCGAAGTACGTAGCATTTTGGGCTTATCTGGTTATTATCGGAGATTCGTGGAACAATTTTCTTGAATCGTTACTCCATTAATGCATCTGACTCGAAAAGATACAAAATTCGGTTGGAGCGAGGAATGTGAGAAGAGTTTTCAAGAACTCAAGAGGAGGCTCATTTTAGCACCTGTTCTGATAATACCATCTGGTTCGAAGGGATTTGTCATCTACAACGATGCTTCAGGTAGAGGGTTAGGATGTGTTCTCATGCAACATGGGAAAGTCATAGCCTATGCCTCAGGACAACTTAAAGAATACGAGAGGATACCTACTCATGATCTAGAGTTGGCAGCTTTTATTTTTGCACTTAAAATTTGGAAGTCTTACCTGTATAAGGAGAAAGTGGAGATCTATATGGATCATAAATGCCTCAAATATTTCTTCACCCAAAAGGAACTCAACATGGGACAACGACGTTGGCTCGAGCTCTTGAAAGATTACTATCATACCATTCAATACCATCTTGGAAAAACAAACCTAGTAGCTGACGTATTGATTACAAGATCATATGCGGATACGAGTGCGATATTGTCAACACAAAGGCCCATTTTCTATGACTTACAAATGATGGAGATAGAGTTAAAGACTCCAGGGACCCACGTGATGATGTCAAATATATGAGTAGAACCGATTTTAATCGATAAAGTTAAAGTTGTTCAAGCTACAGACCCGGAGCTAATTCATATGAGGAAGAAAGTACAAGAAGGTGATATCCCGGAAGAAAGAATTGATGAAGAAGGAATACTTCGAGTTAACTCCAGACTTTGTGTTCCTAATAACCATGATTTAAAGTATAAGATCATGATGGAAGCACACAACACACCGTTTGTAATCCATCCTGGTAGTACCAAAATGTATTGTGATCTTTGACATACAATTTGGTGGAGCAATATAAAAAGAGAGATCGCAGAGTTTATCTCAATGTGTTTAATGTGTCAACGAGTCAAGGCAGAGCATCAAGGGCCAAAAGTTCCATTGCAACCACTTGAAATTCCAAAATGGAAGTGGGAGCACATTGCCATTTACTTCGTTACTGGTCTTCCCAAGGTTTCTCAAGGCATTGATGCGATTTGGGTTATTGTTGATAGATTGACCAAGTCTGCTCATTTCTTACCTATACGAGAAACTTATTTACTTGAATGTCTTGCTCGTATTTACATAAATGAGATTGTAAGACTGCATGGTATGCTAGCATCCATAGTTTCTAATCGAGACCCAAGATTCACTTCACGATTTTAGGTTAGTTTGCAAAAAGTTATGGACAGGGATTTACGATTTAGTTCGGCATATCATCCTCAAATAGATGGGCAGTCGGAGAGGACTATTCAAACTCTTGAAGATCTATTAAGACTATGTATCCTTGACTTCAAAGGAAGTTGGGACAATTTCTTGCCATTGGTGAAATTCTCCTACAACAACTGTTATCAAGCAAGTATTGGCATGGCTCCATTCGAGGCGTTGTATGGACGCAAGTGTCATTCTCCAGTATATTGGGATGAGGTGGGTGAAGCAACGTTTTTGGGACCGAAATTGGTACGCATGATAACGGAAAAGATTCAAATGATCCGACAACGTATAAAAACCTCACAAGATCGACAAAAGAGTTATGTTGATCTTCATCGAAAGGACGTAGAATTCAATGTTGGAGAACATTTGTTGTTACGTGTTGCTCCATGTAAAGCAGATACAAGATTTGGAAAGAGATCAAAGCTCAATCCTCGATTCATTTGCCCATTTAAAATCCTCGATCGAGTAGGAACTGTGGCCTATATACTCGCCTTACCGCCAAGTATGTCTCGTGTTCATAACATTTTTCACATATCTATGTTACGTAAATATGTGAAAAACCCGAATCATATTATTGAATTAGAACCGGACGAAATAGCAGAAGATTTAACATATGAAGAGGTACCTGTTAAAATCTTGGATAATAAGGATCATATTCTACGCTCCAAGGTAATACCTCAAGTCAAAGTTTTGTGGAGAAACAACGATGTTGAGGAAATAACCTGGGACTTAGAATCTGAAATAAAGTCAATGTATCCTCACCTCTTTGACATACCAGGTACGTACCCTAATTTCGAGGATGAAATTTCATAAGAAAGGGGAGGCTGTAAGACCCCAACTTTTATAAATAAATATTATTTTTTTTCTTGAAATATATTTTTGAATATTATGGTGTGGATTTGATATAATGTTATAGTTGTGGATAATATTTACAAATTTTTCAAAGTAAGCAAGTTGTTATAAAATATTTGATTGGTCGGGGAATATTTGTTTTAACAGGGAATATTCGTACGATGGCAGAATCATTAGTGGACCCCACAACGGAAGTATTGTCGGAGTTAGAAAATGACAGAAATGTCTTTTTATAAAAATAATGGCGAAAGTTTTACCGTTAAACTATTTAAATACCCAGTGCTAAAATTACAGTAATACGCGTTGTTGCATAATAGCACACGGTATTGATTATTGATGCTTACGAGAGAAGTCACTCAGTTATACTCAATTATTGCTATAGTAATTGCTGCATAATATTTCTCATATTATTGATTCAATTATTGTCACAGTATTATCTTCATAATATTTTATATTTTTAGATCAATTATTGAGACGACAAAGTTATTCATATTATTATTTGCAATATTGACGATGTCTAGAAAGTTCTATGAATGAAAAGGGTTTGGTCACCTAATTACGCGCCAATATGGAGAAATCCTTATCGAAAAGTCCCCTTTTCATGGGAATGATCTGGTTGTTAAATATTATGAGTTATAATATTAATGATGAATAAGTTAGTATTGATTAAAGATGAAATTGATATTTCCATTGTGTTGGGATTATTAATGTTAGTGGAAATCGACATTTATTTTGATAATAATTGATTTCTGGAGGTTAAATTGACTAAACGGGTAATTAATCGGATAAATGAGCAATTAATTGCTATTTGTTCACATGAATGAAACTATTGATTTACATGATGTACTATTAAGGGAGGTGGTGCAAGTTTGATAATACTTGTAGGACAAAATTAAAAATGGAGGAAAAGGTGAAGGTATTATGCTGTAATAATTTGAGCCCAAAAACGTGCAATTATCGAAACTGTGTTTTCCTATAAATAGAAGCTCATTCTTCTTTCATTCTCACCAACTCACTAAGACTCACAAGAGTAATTATAGAGAGAGAAGCTATAGAAAGAGAAGCTATAGAGAGAAAGAAGAAGAGTAGTCTGCTGCTTCACTATTCCAGTATCAAGTTTTCTTCTAAGATAAGGGATATTATTTTTGTTCAATACTCGTGTGAAATAATATTTTCTTCCATACTCTGTAGTATTTAAGTAATATTATTTCGTTTCGTATTCCTACTTCTACACTCATTTTGTTAAAGTATTGCTTCTATATTCTGTGAAATTAGTAGAATATCCTTGAAATTTTCACTTCTAGATATTTTTCAAAACATTCTTGTTAAATTTTAAGATTTTTATGGCAGAGTACTATTCACGGGATACTATTCACAAAGTACTATTCACGGGGTACTATTCATAAAGTACTATTCATGGGGTAATATTCCCGAAGTACTATTCGCTGGGTATTATTCCCGAAATACTATTCACGAAGTACTATTCACAAGGTATTATTTACTCGGGGTACTATTCATGACAAAAAATTGATTTCTTTTCTGTCCAAATCATTTTTTTCATACAATATTATTCTTAAATTTTACTCCACATAGCAATATCATGTTGACAATTTGAACATTATTGAATTCTGGATAATTTAAATTATAAATCTTTAAAAATTTATCCTTTGCTTTTCTTTAATTGAATTCTTATATCATTGTCTTCATTCTCACGTTTATATTGTGATGAAAGTCATCTTTGGCTTACGTGCATATGGATTGTTGATTAGTATGATTATTACCGGGGATTATTCGGTGTAATCGTGACCTGTAATGTTATAAATGATGCGGTAAAAGTTCTCATTGGCCCGTAGTGCATTGATGGACAATTGTTGGCATGGTAATGACCATTGGTGAAAACAAGGATATCCTTCGCCCGTAGTGCATGGATAATTCGTGATCGTGATACTAAAGAATATCATTGGCCGTAGTGCAGGGATGATTCAATGATGTGGATTATTTATTAAGCTGAGTCTCAGCGATAAAATTGATGATAAACTTTTTAAATTATAGAAGATAGTAGATATCATACTCTACTTGACTCTTATAATGGATTGTTTGTTCTGCTACGGTTAAACTTGATGTTTATTGTATTTTATCAGTTTAACACTGTTGAAGGATAACGATAATTTATTCTGCATTATCTTAGTCATAATATTTCTTACTGGGCTAGTTGAGCTCACCCTTTTTCTTTCATTGTTCTCTTCAAGAAATGAGAACGCAGTCGGGACTAGTCGAGGAATGGGATGATGGTTCGAGATGGTTGTTTTAGCAGTCCTCACTATTTAGTGTGATAATAAATGTAACGAGGATTGAATTTGAGTTTGGATATTGTCTATGAGATAATATTTGTGTAAAAACTCTCAGTTCATGTTGTATAATTAAGTTTGTATTTGTATTCAGTACCATGTATTTGGCGACCCAAGATGGGTGAAGTATACCTATTTTGGGGGCGTCACAGAACTTCCTTCGGATTTAACAAATACCCAATTTTTAATAAATTCCAGTATATTTTAATTTTTAGTCAAAA